>RSEF01000031.1:15151002-15163864 GCA_003993805.1 Himantopus leucocephalus
AGAAAACCCACAACCTACATATGCTTATTTATTAAATGGGTTTTTGACCTGCAAAACAGGAGATAACCAGCAATGTCAAGCACTCCAAGAAATTGCCTTTACATGCAATGAGGCCTTTTTTCCTTCCAGTACACCTTTGCCAGCAGTAGTACTGCAGGTCATATGCATCGCTTGGTTGTAATTAAAAAAAGAGGTTCTATTACATTTTGTCACAGGTATACACAACACTAAAAGAGATGGTCAAGATCTACTTCTAAAAAAAATATGTATTAAATTTACAAACTATATGTTGAAAGTATTTATTGAATTATAGCAGATTATTGGATTGAAATATATTTGTTAATTATTTGGTTTTAATTTAGTCATATGAAATGGTTGTTGAGCCACTGGAAGATATTTGTTAATATACAGATTAATTTAAAATTTTATTCTACCTTCATTGAGACAGACCATCCAAAGTAGAGCTATTACACAAAATATGTATATTACATAAAGGTTTTTTCCTCCACAGTCGCCTTTAAAAAAAAAATAGAGGAAGTCCCTTTAAGCTTCAGAAAAACATGTCAGTTTTCAGCTTGAAAAATAAAAAGATTGATAAAGATACTAAGATCTGAAAATTTATTCAAAGTTAACCACAGGCTTTTTTATATGCTTCACCTATAAATATTTATCAGAAAAAAATATAAAAGGGAATTATTTAATAATCTACTTCTCCACTTTATATTTTGGTAGAGTGTTTTGTTTTTCACAGTTGACTTTGAAGTCTCTTGGTACAAAATTTCTCTTTCTCCAATCTTCGGGCGTTCAAACAAAGTAGTTCATATTCCTTAACAATGGCACAGCCCTCGTGCTGCTCTCGAGATCAGCCACACAGTACAGGTTAAGGGTGACAGGGGAAAGTGTTTGCCTGCAAGTAAAGTTGCCTATAATCATAGCCACTGATAAGCAGCTCTAAAATAAGCACTCAAAGAAACTTTGGTCAGGGACCTATGACCTGAGCTATAAACAACAGCAAAAATACCAAGGAAGCTATTTACTCCCATACAGACAGATGACTGTTGCTTTCATACAGCAAAACAAAAAGAGCTTCCCTTTACTGTGGTGAATAAAACGCCAGATGTCCATCTTTATCTTCCATCCATATTCACTCAAAATGAAGTTGCCTAAATATAATAAATAGGTTTCTGGCTTTCAGCAAATGAAAACATTTTACTTTGGAGACCTCAGAAGAGATTTTAGCCACAAGCCAATATTCCTCAGAAAGACAAAATTTAATTTAGCCAAATATTTATGTTTCATTTTCAGAGGACAGTGAGTTATGAACTATTCAAACATGTTTAAGCTAAAGATGTGTAATAATTAGAACAGCCAAATAGATGTTAATAATTCATTGGTGGAGAACAGCAAGAAATTGAGGGGCAAAATGATTAATAGAACTTCTCATCATAATCTTAGAAAAGATATTGATCTGTAAGCTGCAAATAAAATACATAATATGGCAGAAACGGAACACGAAGCATACTCAAATTATTCTGATATACTAGTTCTACAAATGCACAGCACCCATGGGCGACATTTTTTAAAAATCAGTTTTACCATTTACGGCTCCTTATGGCTAGAATTCTGAAAGATGTTCAGGCACAGAGTCCAGATGCTTACAAGTATGTAGGTCCCCAGCTCGTTCTGAAATCCAAAGATAGATAGGCTCCTGACTTCCATCTCGGATCTTCATCTAACATCCTATAGATTTGCACACTCTGTGCAGAGCACTGGGTAAAACTGACATTTTCAAAGTCGTTCCAGAAATGGAAAAGTTTGTATTGGAAACATGAAACCAAGTTAAATACCATATTCCATTTGCTCATTTTGTCAGTGGCATAAAATCAGTATGTACATTCAATATTAAGATGAGTTGCTATTCAGTGACACTTAATGGAGTTACAAGTCAGTAGCCCCAGCAGGAACATCTGCTGCCATTTTATGCACATTCATGGTACCTGCATTCCTGGGCTATAAAGCTAGCTCTCTTTCCCTGAAGCAAGTCTGAACTCTGTCACGCTGTGAGGAACAAGTGTGGGAGTGGAAGTTCACTGCAGCTCTCCCATCCTTTCCACAGAAAGATAAATTTGGTCTAGCCTGTGGAGAATGTAAAAGTCAGCTGCAGCTTAGAAATGATAGAAACAACCATGGTCACATCGAGCAATGTTCATACAGTCCTGGGAAATGGGGGAGGGGAGTGGAAATTGCTGAATAACACTGACAGGTTGCATAATACTGAAGGAGTATTCCTCAGACCTGTCTTAACGAGAATCATCTCTTGACAAAAGAAAATTAGCATGGATGTGAATGAACAGAGCACAGCATACAGTCAGATTACCAGAAAATCTACCTTTAGGAAATGGGAACAGAGGACACTTTAAAAGGAAGCAAGAAATTTTAAACTTTTATCTAATACTTTTAAATAGCAAACTAAAACCCAAGACATGTAATTGGATTCAGTCATCATTTATGTCATATTTAGTTTACATCTAGCTAAGTAATATGTATATGAAATAATACAATTATTAGGTCCTGGATTTAATTCTTTTCAACATCAAAAACCTTGAAATTCTTTTTTAGTTTTCTTCTTCTGTTTCAGAGAGATCATTCATCATAATAAATTCACTACTTCAATAAATACACAATAAGGACATGTACAGATCCTACCCGACTTTTCCATACCCAGCAGTATATCACTGCATATAATATTCTGTTCCAAGTTTCAAAAAACACCTCTAAGTTAGTAAAAACATGTATTTCAGATATTTGCTGACAGAATGCATGCAATTAAAAGTCAATTTTGGTCATGTGGGCACCTAAATTAGGTTACTTATCTCTCACTTGTCCCACACATGCAACGTCTATTGCTTAATAAGCCATCGGATTTCAGACATTTTCAATTTTGACCCTTTTTAAATGCTCCGTTAGATTGCCTACCATCTGGCAGTGCTTACTCTTGATACCACACTCCCTTTGCATTACAGAAGTGTGTTTCTTATAATTATACCTTTAATGTGATAGATGTATGCAGCACTAGAATTCCCAAGATGGCAATAAATGGGCTGAGGGGACAATTTTGGCAAAGTATCTTGTTACTAGGTCTATGGTAGCAGCATGGTCAAATGCATCAGGTTGCAATTCTCAATAGAAAGCTGCCAACCTGGTCAAGTCATGGGAAAAAGAAAATGTGCATAAAATTATATTTTTTTAAATTATTCCAAGGTATTTATTTACAAACTCCAAGACACTATGAAGAATACCTAGGCTAATTTCTCCCTGCTAGTTTGAACAAACAGCTCAGTACCTCCCAGCTAACAGACTCAGTAAGAATGGAAAACTACATAGCAGAGCTAGAAAATTTAAAAAAAAAAAAAAATCAATGCATCATTTCCATTTATATAAAGGCATTCATCGTATCTTCAGGAAGAGATGTAGGAGGGAGAAGGAAAAACAGAACGAGGGAAAAGAGAAGTTGTTTTCAGGAAAAAAATCTGTTAGGGACTACATCACCATGCTCTTGCTAACTTTCAAATGAGAACTGCAAGTTGCCTATAGCAGGGTTTCACTACCTGAAAATTAGACCATAAGAAATGCTATAAATAAAAGACAGAAAAAGCAGGATTCAGTATTTAGAGAGTCACCTATATAACAGCTTCCACGAACACTGGACACATGGCTCTGAAACACAGGACATCTCTGAAGTATACTTGGTAAGGTGGCTAATGAGAAACGTACCCAATTATTAACTGAAGGTTGAGGTATATTCTTGATTTATTTTACCACTTATGTTTTGTTTCCAAGTTTGTGTCTAACAGACTAATTCCCTAGGTGGAAAAGGAAATCTTTGTGTTACTATTGAGCTTGTCTGGCGCTAAAGACAAGGTGAACCAGAGTGACAGACAAGCTTGGCTTGGCTGTTACCTTCACTGAGAGATCAAGTGGAACAAGCCCATATGCAGCCATCCAAAGCAACCTGTAGCCCAGGATGTGTTTGGGGAACCCAGAAGCTTGCAAGTGTGTACTGTCAGGCAGTAATAAGATGTTTTAGGAGGTATTATTACCAACTACTGGTTTCATAGTAATTTCTCTACCAGACAGAAATCATAAGTCCTCCTGGAGTGAACAGATAGACAGAAGTCACTCAAGAGCCTGACGGAAAACCTCTCAGTAGTGATGTGAAATCTTGATTCCATATCCATGGTTTTGCAGCCATACATTTATTCCATCTCCTGGGTGGACTTGGATAGATCTTACTCTATGTATCTTATAAAAGTTCCGTATATTTTCCATAGCTTTGACCTAGAGCAAGTTCGAGTAATCATTTATCATTAGGATCCTACAATACATTACCCTAAATTTACTGCAATCTATAGGTTTGCTTAACATCAGATCATATCAGAACCGCACTGCCTATTGCTGCAGTCATGCCATAAAGAGAGGTCCCTCTTGGAGGATCTGGTAAATTACTGTAAGATGCAACAGAACCAGCCAAGGAAACATCAATACTTCCATACTTTGCTGACAGGAGAGAAAAAAACTGGGAGGCAACCAGAGTATGCTACATATAGAATTGGAAGATTTGATATTGTGAGGGCACATTTTATTTCTGGGGGGCTCTTTATATACTGGAGCTTTAGCACAAGTGTAAACTTCAGTGGATTTCAGATTGAGAATTGGATGAAAAAGAATAATACTACCTAAGAAAAAAAAATGCAGTAAAAACAATTTTTATGTGTATTGGCTATTTTAAATTACATTATTTAAAAAAACACCAAAAAAAGACCCCAAACTAACTTTGACTGCAAGCATAAAGCAACCTGTGCTTTTTCAGTTGAAAATAAAATATCTTAAGAAGAATTTTTAATAAATATGACATTTTTAGACATAGAAAATTTATTAATGTCAGCAGCACGCTAAATTCCAATAATTAACAAATTATTTGGTAAATAACATTCTTCTTTAGATACGATATCCACATAAACAACATAGAAGTCAATAAAATAAGAAAAAAGTCCTACTCTTAGCTACGTGATGCAACTCCAGTTGTGGGAACTTCACTGGCATAAATAAAAAATGGTTTAGGGTTTGGTTTGGGTTTTTTTAAAACATATAGTGGAAACAGACTGCATTTCTTTTGTTATCAAATTAACATTTTCTGAACACAAGTTTACTCCAGACTTATTCCTTTGCACTGCAAACCAAGGCAATAAGATTATTGCAAAATATCGTGCAGCTTGCCTGAATGTGACTATCATCAGATTAAAAGATATTAGCAGAGATTTTATGGAAGCTAAATGACAGTGTCCTTGAGGTAGTACTGACATTGACTCCAGCTGATACAGTTTTTGGTCATTAACATACCTTACTATGTGTCTAGAACGAGCCCTCCAATAATTAGAGCTGAATACACTATGATTTTTAAAATTAAATCATGCCTCTGGGAAAGAATGAGAGAATAGACAGCTAAAGGACTTTCAAGCAATTAACAAGAACTATACTGTCAGGTTAAAAATTAAACATTGCAAAGTAGGTTAAAAGTTTCCTCTCTCTCAAAAATTGTATGTTGACATAGAAGACAGCTCTCAGGCGTGCTGTTGAGTGAAAGCAAAGGTGAGAATGGATACTTCTTATTTACAACCAAACGGAGGAAACTTCTCTACTAATTTCCATATTCTACTCTCCTCTATAAAAATAGTATTTTGCATACCTTCAAACAAAGCCTCTCAAAAAAAAAGCTGACAAAGTTTAATTAAATATTACAATCTCACCGATCTTAGATAGGTAGGCAGAAATGCAGAGGTAAAGATTCATATGTTTTAAGTGACCTCTGATTTCGTATGTCTCTATTTCTGCTGCCCCAGGCTGAACAATCCGAATCTCAGCCACTCAATTTTTAATTTGATTATATAACCATAAAAAAAGCCTAAGCAAGTAATCAAACATTACACATTTTTTATTTATCTTTGTAGCCACCAAAACCCCCAAACCAAATCCTAAATCCAGACCTTTATTTACTCTTCCATGCTTTTACATAGTATTCCAATTCACAGTTCCCTCCATATACTCAAGTCTAAGAAACCTAATATAAAGAATAAACTTTTACTCACTCGATTATAGGCATTGCTTATTTTGATAAGCTAACAAATAAAGTGCCAGTACACATTCAAAAATGTGTAGTCTTGCTAAACTAATCAATAGGAATAACAGAATCAGTACTTTTTCCCCACGGACCCAAGCATGATGCTGATCTTACGAGATCTGAATTTTGATAAGTATACATAGAGAGAGATAATATTAATCAAGCTCTTTTTTCTCACTGCAGTCAAAACAAAAAAATCAGAAAAATGAAGAGGAATTCTCACGATATTGAGCATCCCAGGTCAAAGTTTAATGACTCACATATAACTTCCCCAAAACATTATCTTTTTAGGTTACTCACAGGAATTCTGTAATATTTTGGCTTGATTTTTTTGGTTTTTTTTTTTAAACATATCTCAAAATCATGATGGACATATTTGCCTTTCTTTAGATTGTGAAGAAGGGGAATATTCTAAAATAAAGCATCTTGCAGACAAAAAAAATGTACTTGACTACTTCTTCATAGGTGGTGCCAGCGATCTTCAAAACATGCCAAGTTAAATTAAAAGTACCTCAGAGAACTGAGGAATTTTTGAGCTACGCTTACTGAGGACTTTCTCTGTTGTAAAGTTTATTCTACGTTCAAGTATATAGCATAACAAAAGTGTGAAAAAAAATGCAAAGAATGGACTGTTACTCCATTACTAGAATGGACACAATGAAAATTGGGAAATATTCAACATACATATGAGTTCAAATTATTCATTACCATTCTACATTATCTACAGATGTAAGGATGTCTTATCAATAAAATGAATTGCTTTCCTTGAACAAACAAAGGCATAATCCTTCCTGCATCCCCTAGAGGTCTGGAAGGTGAGCGGCTGCTGCGCCAACCTCAGGTTGACTCAGCTGGCTTGTTTTCATGGTTCTTCAAGAAAACCTCAAAGGGGAAAAGAGCACATAGCCCTCATGAGCCCAAAAGAACAACATACATCTCTACATATCCATTTTCACTCACACATGCTTACAACTGGCACAAAATGAAATGCCAGTAGCTAGCTTTAGTCAACTAGATTTCATAACAAATGAATCAGTGACAGCCAATGATGAGACATTATTCAATATTAAAAATAATAGGAACTGAAGATGAAAAACAACCTAATGCATTTCTGGCCCATATTCCACATCAAAGCATTTCCAATAGAATATTTCCCTGCTTATTTTTGGTCCTGCTTCCTAAACGTCTAATTTAGATATTTGTTGCTGCAATTTCACCCCATTACTTCTATGTAATTTCCTTCCTCTTTGTAACATCCATTTATGCATTTAAGGACCGTTACCATATTTCTTTTCAGCCTACCTTCATGGGAGTTGCATTTTACCTGGGGAATTATTATAAAGCTTAATATATAACCTACTGTCAGAAATACTTTTCAGACATTATAAATTCATTATTTAGATTAATGCTACAATTTTGTCATTTTGTCCTTTGGGGCATTTACAGAAGTAAAGTGCAAAAATTGTTGGAATGCAGCAAATAAAAAGCCAAGCACTACTAATAATCTTTTTAACACTAAATGGTTGTCTATGTTTAGTACAAAAAGTGAATGTTCAAGTAATAGGAATAGGTTAACTGTACAAAGTTTTTCTGTAATAGAAATAAAAATTATAGTCACCACAAGGTATTTGAAAATGATACATGAAAGATAGCATTAGTTAAAACTGTGCTTCAGTCATAAAAACAGAAATAATTTAAAAAAAAAAGGTTTGTGCAAGGACTGTGTACAGCATAATTATAAATCCCCGATTATCAGTTTATTAGCAAAAAATACGAATGTCTCAAGGCTGTAAGAGAACCTCATGACATATCCTGAGCAACAAGACTGAGATGACTACCTTGAGAATCCAAAACGTCAGACATTTCATACTCCTACACTACCACTGACATAATGTATCCATTAAAACCCACACTAATTTGTATCTGATCTATTTAATGTAAACCAACACAATTTATATACTTAATTTTGCATACATATATCTATATCAATTACATTTAAGTATGATACAACACATTTTGGCTTTATCACATACAGCATTACCTTCCAACTCTACTGCTCTATATAAACCTAAGTACATTACAGCTCACAAAAAGATAAATCTAATTTGCTTCAACTGAGACATTACAGACATGTGACAAAAGAGAGGGACAGAGTGCTTACCCTAAGCTTCTTAAAATATAAATGATAGGTATAACATGTAGAGTGAACACCGGTACCAAAGAAGAACACATTTTTAAACCAACGCATGCACAAATTTTAGAAATACATATGAGTTGCACATATAACATGCACAGTCTACCATATCAGGGTGACTGCTGGTGGTCCAAGGCAGGTCCGAAAGATAGGTTCAAACTGAAAAGAAAATTGATTCATAAGGCAAATATAAGTTCAAAATTGAGAGAAGTATAATAAAAAACATGAGGCACACTAATACGTTGCAATTATGACTTACAGCTTGGCGCATACTTAATTGAAAAAAGAAGAAGCATGTGTGCACGACAACATGGATGGGTTGCATAAAACTGCACAAAATAACAGAACGGTTTTTAATAGCAACAGACACAAAAATATTCTTCCTTAAGTACCTAGATGTACACGTGCAAATATTGTGGTGTCTTTCACCCTGATTAAAACCCACTGACATTAAATTTACTTACAAGGTAGCATTGACAGAGCTTTCTATGATGTATAAAGATTTACATGATAAACCTCATACACTTACATGATAATTCTGAAATATGTATACAAAAATGTTTTGAAACTGGAATGCCACACATGTTAAAAATATCTGGCATACCTTTGCTACTCGCTACGCCCTGTCATTTTCTGTTCAATTTTTAGGATTAGCTCTGCTGTTATTTTTCTGTTATTAAAATAAGGCTTTGTGGTCCTTTAATAGATGAGAAGTTACCCAGAGAGATCCTCTGGACAGAAAATGTCAACAGTTTTTTGCTATTGTTGCAAATTAGTTCATACTTTGCATTCATATACACAGGAGAAAGACCTTCAGCACTGCCGGTGCTGCACCTCCGTATCCGCTGCTCGGCCAGGCAACTCCGTACCACAGTCTTATTTAACTTCATCTTGAAGCCAATTAAAATTTTTGTCCCCGCTTCCAGTCAAAGGCTGTTCCCAAACATGAAACTGAGAACTGTAACCATCACTCAGTCTCTCTCAAACATTGTTATTTCTGGTCAGAAAATGCCTCTCCCCTGTGACTCTGGCAGTACTGTTTTCTTTTTAGATTGTGGACTACAGATTCCCTAGCTGATGTTGTAAGAAAACCAAGATTACCATGAGAGTGCAAATTTCTCTGTGTACCCACAGACAGACAGGGAGGGAGATGCTACAGCACCAGACCAATAGGCCGGGGATGTGCAAGCAAGCCCCCTGAGCGTTAAAGAAACTCCAGACATGCTGAAGGACACTAAGTAATTAATCGTCTGAAAAATCAGCCACAAACATTTCCACTAATACCAAAAGGCCGTAACATATAAAAGTCACCCAAAGGCCATGTCCCCCGCAACTCTGCTATGAAAGGAGTGAAACGTGTATGGCAGCAGCAGGACCATGTGCAGTTGCTCCCATCTCTCGTTGGATTCATGCTGCTCTCATCCAGCGGTTGCGGGGCCACAAGGCTGGACCGGCAACGCTCTCCCGCGGGCTCGTTATTCTGCATGTGAGGAGGGATGGCCAGAGGCACTCGGTATCTCACAGAAAGCACACAGGACTTCAGTAAACTCTAACCAAAACACTGATGATAAATTCACTTTTGTGAGTCATGCAATTACACAGAATTTTTGTCCAAGTTTAGAGACGCAATAATCACAGCTGCGAAGAGATAAACAGAGGTCTTGTGCTGGGTTTGATGTGCATTAGGTGCTCAGTTTACATAATAGCTTCCAAATTAGACATTAACCTCAGAAGACTGGGAAAAGACAACCAGGAACAAAATGGTCCCCTTGTGGAAAAATTATGTAATACTTATTGAATTTAATTCTCTAAGGGTGTATCTGCCTGAAGAAGAGCCAAATCTTTCCTGAAACACAGGCAGGATGGAGAGCCATAGAACTAGAGACCAAGCCCCGCAAGGATGCGAGTAACCAATTCACAGAGCACCGAGTTTACAGACAAAGCTTCCACACTATGTTCATACCAAAAAAGGGGGACAGGAGGGCGCAGGAACACTGCCCGCCCCCCCAAACGACACAGCAGAATATTGTTCAGTGTAGATAAACTTACAAAGTTTTATAAAAATCAAGAGAATGAGGTCAAGAAATGCGACCAAATGCATCAAAGTATCCCAGCATAGGCATACAAGCATCCAGAACTAGAAAAGCAGAAATAAATGAGAGTCCATGGGAGCCAGTGCCAGAATTTTTCTGTCTCACATGGTTAACCCAATATTCTCCTAAGTGTGCCTATATTTAAAATTTACTGCGATGTCCATTTTCATATGGGACACAAACACCCTAAGAATGGGCAAATTTGCAAACTAAACGTCTAAAGAGTCTAAATCTCCACACCTGGATAGCCTAAAATATTCAGGTTTTGACCTTTTTCTCGTTATTTTGGTACAAAATTTAGTTCTTTCCCTTGGTGGTATCAACATTAACATGGTGAAATCAGAATAACCCTGTCTCTGGATGCTTTAAGGCTTGTCTACATACAAGCATTACATTTTTACAAATCACACACAGAAATGAATCAAAACAACTCCATACTTACATACGCATTTATTCTGGTACAGAGACACTGTTGGGAGGCACTTACTTTCATCGGTGCAATTCCCATATAGGAAGATGAATATACTACATAGTACAACTTCTTCACCCATTTCTATACATACTGCCACCCTAAACAAGTAGTACTGCTATACCATTGCAATTATTTCAGGAGAAACAACACAAACATCTCATATTTCTCAGTAACGCAGTCCTACTGGCTAAAAAATTGGGTCCAGATCAGGCCACATCATCCCAAGACTAATGAAAGACTATGAACTTTATTTAAAAGACAAACACCTCCATTCTAATAAAATAAAAACATAAACAGCCCCTCCCCAAAAATACAGTTAATTTAAGAATATGCAGACAACGGGCCTGAAAAGGATGCAGTGTTGTATACTCCTACTGAAAAAAATAAGTAAACATATGCTACGATCTCTAAACCTTACCACAAGAAGAATTAGGACAGAATTAGAAGATATTTCTGTAACAAAACAGAATCAACACACCTATCACCTATTTTATAGCTCAGCTGAAAAAGTTACACACTGCACGATATGATGCATAAGCTCCTATTGCCCAAAACATCGTTGGGCTGTGTACCTCGCTCAGAAACCAAGCTTACAACAAAACAAGGGAATTTACTCGCAAGAACGATCTCATTCATTTTAATGGAATCCTCACGTGAATAAAGTTACTCATGCACACACACGGGTAAGTAAGAGGGTATCAGACCCCCCTAATCCCCTCCGCATGCTACCACAGCACCAGATGTGACCTGCTATGTCCCTCTCCGGCTGGCAGAAAGGGAGTGGGTGGACTCTTGGCTCTCTCCCCCCTTAATGCACCTGCTAGTGCAGCTGAGCTGGCATGCGAGGGGGAAAAGGTACTCCAGGAAAAGAACAAGTGCAGCTTATTGCCTCCAGGGAGCCAGGAAAAAAGCTGGGATTTGAAGCATGATTTTGAGTCACAACTGAGTGCTGCCCTGCTCCCCCGCTCTTGTAGCTGCACTGCTCTCGGGCTTGACTGCAAGGTGCGAGCACAGCTCGCTGCGTAACACCTCACTCTGAATAGTCCCACAGAAACTTGGTCTTTGGAAGTATTTCTTCCTGTTCCCACTGGAAGCACGTTCTATTTAACCTGCTTTTTCTTAGAAGATCCACGTAACTATTGAACGTTCTGGATTTTCCTATTTTAAACATGGTCTCCGGGGCAATTCACTTATTGCATACACGCCGGCTGTTCAATTCAAGCCGTTGATTAAAGATGCTTAACGGCACCAACCGCTCTCCAGCAAATATCGTAGAGAGTGTTAAATTTACAAAGGCATACAGCCAGCTGGCATGGAGAATACAATGAAACAACCCTCTACTTAAAATGCAGTTTTAAAGGGAAATATCCCTTCCCGGGAATTTACTCGCGCTGCTTCCCACCTGGACACTCCAATTCCGCACACCTCCACCTCACCGGGGGGGTAAGCGACGCGAATTTAGCCTCGCCTCCACCCGCCTACCGGGGAAGACGGAGTTTCCCCCGCACAGCCTTAGCTCGGATAAAGTTACCCCGCTGCCGCTCTGACCCAGACCCGCTTCCTCGCCGCGACCCCTTGAACAAGTCTTTGCGCCGGGAGCTTGTGGGCGCTCAGGAAGGGGACGGTGAACACAGCTCACCCCACCCGGGACCCCGCGGTGGGGACAAGCCGCGACGGACCCCGCAGGCCCCGCCTCGGCCGGCCGCTGCCCGCAGCCCTCCGGGCTGCGGGCAGCGGCCGGCCGAGGCGGGGCCTGCGGGGTCCGTCCCGGGTTACAGAACGCTGGAGAGCACCGGTCCGGGCCGTGCCCCGCGGGGAGGCCATCTCCCTTCCTTCCCCCGGGCATGGGAGGCAAAGTTTTAGCCGTCGAACCGGGCAGCGAAGGAGGGAAGGGAAGAGAAGCGGGGGGGGGGGAAGGCCGGGCC
>RSEF01000031.1:15163964-15182858 GCA_003993805.1 Himantopus leucocephalus
CCCCCCCCCCCCCCCCCAAGCCGGAGCCCGCCGAAGTTTCTGCCGGGCGAGGCGCGAGGCGGCGGGAGCACCGCCCTGCCTCCCGCGGCGGGGCCACCCTCCGTGCAGTCGCGGGAGTCCCGCGCTCACCTGAAGTCGCTGTAGGGGTGGATGATCCAGAACCCCGCAGTTTTAACCCTTTCCTGCTCCTTCTCCACCGCCTTCTGGCTGCCGAACATGCGGAGGGAGAATTTGTTGACCCCCGGCTGCAGCATGGAGGTGAACTGCCGCTGCATGAAGCCGTACTGCCGCCGCGGCCCCTCGGCATCTTCGAAGCCCACCACGGGCTCCTCGCCCCCGCCGCCGTCCACTTTGAAGCACACCGAGTTGCCATGCTCCTTCACGCCGCCGCCGCTGCCCCCGCCGCCGGGGCTGCTCTGGGCTTTCTCCGCCGGGGCCGCCGGCTTGGTTGGGAAGGCGTTAGCGCTGCCATCGTCCCGGCTGCCGGCAGAGGAGCTGCGCTTCCCAGCCTCCATGCTGCGGGGCGGGCGAGCCCCAGCCGCGGGAAAGCGTGGGGAAGCCTCGCCGCCGCCGGTGCCCTTCAGCGGCGCGGCTGGGCTCGGCCGCCCTGGGCTGGGCTGAGCTCAGCTCCGCGCCGCCGCCGCGCCGCCCGGCATGGCCAGCGCCGCCGACTCTGAGCCGCGCTCCCGCGCAGGGCGGGCACCGCTTCCCCTCGCCCGCCCCCTGCCGGCCGCCGCGCACCGCCGCCCGCCTGACATTGAGCGCCCCGGAGTCCTTGAGGGGCTGAGGCGCCCGGGCCGAGGGGAGGGAAGGGGAGGAGCCGGCGGGGCGGGCTCTGCCCTCCGGGCGGCGGCTCGACGCGTGGGCCGGAGTGCGGTGGCCCGCGGGGAGGGGTGGAGCGGGGCGGGGGGGGGGACGACACCGGCCCGGCCGCTTTCCCGCCACATGGCGGCGGCGGGCGTCGCGCGGGGCGGCCTGAGGCGGCGGCGGCCGGGCGGAGCGGAGCGGAGCGATGGGGAGAAGGATAGAAGGGTTCCCCGGCCGCCCTGCCCGCCCTTCCAACAGCAGTACGGTAACGCGGGTGGGTTTGTGTTTAAAAGCCGGGCGAGGCGTGTGCCGTTCCGAGCGGCAGGGCCCTGCCGCCGCGGGCGCCTGCCTGTCGCGCTGTAAGGTGTAAAATGGCAGCTGTGCCCCAGTGCGGAGATGAGCTTTTCAGGTACGCCAAGAGGTGATTTGGGGTTTGCTTGTGCGTAAGCGGGTGGTCTGGAGTCCACATGGAGCTCGCCCCACTTCTTGACTGTAACTGAAGTCAAGAAGCCCCCAGGAGCCGGAGCAAGGGCTGTTGGGTGGAAAGGAAACAGGAGGTATTTCTGGCTCCCGATACTCTCAAGTACACTCAAGGGAAACAGGATGTGTATCGCCTTGGGTGTCTTTACACGCGTTATGCTAACAATTGTGTATAGTATTTGGGGAGCTGTGCAGTGAGGTAGGATCTGAGAGAGCAGTTCTGCCAATGATAAGCAGCTGTTCACAAGCCGTGAGCAAGGAGGAGGCCCTTGGTCTGTGCTCTGAGAACTGAAGAATGCTGGTGTTTACCCCTAAAGGGGGTGAGTTTGTTTGGGTTACAGAATGATGAAAAATCAATACCTGCAGATGGTATCACAGGAGCTGTAGCATTATGCGTACCTGCAAAAGCATAAAGGCATATATTACAGCACATATGCGTAGGTCCTGGGACTCCATTTGGCTTGACATAGGTTTGTTTTTCACACATTCTCAACACGCTTTTCATTTTGCACATTAAAAACATAGTAAGAAAGAATTAGTAAAGTCTCCCAAGCTTGGCCCCAGTATTTTCAATAGCATTTGTCACTTTATTGTTACCTACTTCATCCTTTACAAAAGAGATGCTTAAAACAAACCCCAGAGAGAAACAGACGTGCAAATTTGCATACCACGATTTGCACAGTGCAAATCAGGTGCGTTGGGGAGCTGTGTTTCAGAACTGGATCTGAATTCCAGCTCTTAACAGAATGTTTAAGCCTACTGCACTCAAACACAAAAGGTTCGAATGATGTTACTATGTTAAGTGTGGAAGATGTTAACATGAATGGGATGTTAGCGTGGAAGAAGATGGCAAGTGTAGATGCAGCGGCATGGATTGCTGGAGGCTGGGCAGTGACCAGCATAGAAAGGAATATGCTCGCAGCATGATTGGTTGAGGGCTGACGTACATAAACCTTCCCCATCTGGAGTGATACTTTTCTGTATGATTTTATCCTAAAACAGTGAAGAGTGTGTGCACAGCTGCTGATGGCTCATGCACAGCTGCTGATAGACAAAACCCTCTTACTGGTTTATCCCCAGATGATGTCCGCCTCCTTCCCTCATCCAATGTCTGTCACCAAATGATAATTAAAAAGTAAGAAATTATTATTGCTTTGCAGCTTTGTGAAAGAATTAGCTCACATCATATTTGACAGAAACCCACAAAGGCAAGGGATGAAAAGGCTAAGTCACACCGCGCTGTTCCACATACTCTACACAATTTACCACATCAGCATCAGTGGAACTGACACTTTCCACACTTCAGTTGTGTACATGTGGCAAACTTAACTTTCCTCTCTGAGACCAAGCAATTTTCCTACCTCTTCACTCCTTATTTCAGAGGACTTTTGCATTCAGCCCTTGACCTGAGTGGTCTCTCCCAGCGTAAGCTAAACAACAACTAGTCATGTACAGGAGACAGGCTTGTAATGGAGTAAATGAGAACAGTGAAAGGGAGACATTTACAGCTGCAGTAAGCAGATTCTGATGCACATTCCTTTAACTGGAGAAGGGGTGAACTTTGTATTAATGGTGGTGGCCCTTCATTTCTGGATGATGAAAACTGTGTGCAGGAAGAACATCCAATTTCTTATTTTAGGAAACTTTGCTTTTGCTTGTATTTAATGTCTCATTTGTCGAAGTTAATTTATCCTTACTTACCATGGACTAGAGACCTACCAGAATGACTACCCCTGCTTAGCTTCCCCCTTTCTACAGTACAAGAATCTAGAAATGTTCTGTTTCCTTTGGTGGCATTATATATATACACAAAAGTGCTTTATTACGTCAAAATGTCATATGATTTAAGAGGAGTTGTTAATGAGAGAAAATAACCCGCATTCTCAAACACAGCATATGTATGAACTACACAGGTACAAATCTCTTTGTGAAATTGATATTTTGATAGTTTGTGCTTCCTGTCATCAAATATTAGATTTTTATTATTTTTATTCTGTGTAGAAGAAATGTATACTTCTGTTCAAGTGCTAGCCGTCTTAAGTACTTGCATGGCCTAAATCACCTTAACATCTCAGCATCCTGCAATTTTTAATAGTAATCCTGAGATTGTAAGGGTGAGAAAGGGGTTTCGAAATGTGGGAGAACAGATTCTTCACCAGGTCAAAATAGCTTACGTTGTTTTCAGCCGGGAAATTGGCCTCTCCTGAGGCCCAGGCCAACATATTAGTTTAGATGAGAGAATTTTAGTTTCATAGAAAAAGAAGTAATGGGGCATGGTGTGTGTGAATAGCTCTGAAGACCACACCAGGGCTACATATGTTAGAAAGTTTTCAGACTCACTTTAGCTAAATGTATAGCTCGTTTTCTGTCAAGTTTGATTTTGATTTTGTGACTATGACAGTAGAGACACTGAAAAAAATGAAACTGATAAATGAAATTTCCAAGAAATCAGTGTTAGCAAAACAAGGAAAAAAACCCTTTTTTTTTTTATGTGTCGCTTTGCTATCTCCTGGGTTAATGGATCACTACTAAAAATTTAGTAGGCTCTTTTATTTGTTTGTATTGAATTATTTTGATTTACTGGGCTCCATCAAACTATTATAACGTCATTCATTCCAGTGCTTTATATGACTCTATAACTGTAATACCGATGTATACCTCAAAATGAATTTCCTTCTCTTCTGGCAAACATAGTAAATTTCTATGCCTGTAGTAAATACAGTCCCACTTCTCGTATTTTCTCATATTTTCTCATTTTGATATAACCCGAACATATCCAGAACAGCTCAGCTGCAGAAATGAAAAAAATAACAGCCTATATATTGAAGCATATGTAGTTTGTTCAGTGAAGAAACTGGGGCACGGAGAAGTAACGGGACTTCTATGAGATGACACATTAAGATGCGCTTGACTGCAGAACAAAGCTCTTGTCTCTCAAGTTTCAGTTTCATGTCCTGTGAGATTTTTTTAAGATTATTTCTCAACCATCAAGTCAAATGATAAAGCAGGATTAGCAAAGAAGGAGAATAATATTTACAATTACAGGACTAGCTGTGCAAGCTAAATTGAGGATTAATCCAAGTTCATAATATGAGCTGTTTTCTGTGTCTGGTTGCTTGAAGTTCACAATAAAATCATTTTGATTTGGTCCCACCCTACTTACGTTACTTTCCATGAATATTCAGTCGTACATGCTTACTGGCAACAAATGTTTGCCAATAAATTTTGTATTAATATTACATAGTGTTTATGAAGAAGGAAGAATCTTACTTTTGCAGTCATTAGTACCCCTTGAAGAATACTGTCACAAAGCAAGCACACCTTCAAGTGTGAGTGTTAGGTGGTAGCTGTCCATGTGTTTACATGGTTTTTACACTGTTTAGATAATCCCCTGTGAACACTGATGTAAGTATGATCTTGGTGATTTCTATATAGATCAACAAGAGCAGATGTGCCCAACCTGTAGAAGTTTCAAATCCTAAATTTGCCTGACCAGGTAACTGACACCTAAATCTGCTGCAAAGTGTGAAAGGCAGCTTCTTCCCTGTTGCTTGTTCTCAAAAGCTGTGATCTGATGTTTTCAAGAAACATGTTTTGTGGGAACTATATCTCTTAGAGAGAGAGAGAGCTAAAAGCATCATTTAAAAGAAATCCCAGGCAGTGGTGTATGTTCCATGGAACAAAAACAGTGAATATGAAATGGCTCTGAGACATGACCACATGACATGCATATAACCTGATAACAGACACACTTGTATGTACAGATAGGAACATGTGGTACGTGTGAACAGAAGCATAGTCTTCCTGTGGATAATCTACTGGGTTGTATGAACCTCTGGTAGCCAAGAATAATTGTAGTGCACTGAGATCTACTAAGTTGTCTACTCAGTTACACTTTCTCTACAGAGATACATATTTATTTATTTACTACGTGCCATAGGTGTGGTTCGCCTCTTGGAAAATCTTGGTGTTCAGCTCTGGCCTGGTGCTGCATGCTGGAAGCACTACTACAGCAGCTGAGTGTGGTGCTTCGGAACAACTGATAAGGTGGGACAGGAAGGTTTTGACATTGCCCATGTCCCAGGCTGAAATTACGGCACAGAAAATTCCAACTGTTTCTTCCCAACTATCTGGAGTGTCTTCCGCTTCTGCAAATCACTTCTAAATTTGGTAGTGTATTTGTGTGCTCTGAGTGCTTACCTTTTTTGCAGAACAATATTTTAAAGTTAGTGCTTATTATCTGTTTAATAACCTGCCAGATCTTTATCCAATCTTTACGGAGACAACACCACCACAGAAGGACAGTAAAAGGTGGCAAAAAAGTTCTAATTTGATTTTTTGTGGAGCTGAAGGTGTATAGGTAGTTTATTAATCTTTACTACTGTCTGTATTGTTGGGTACTTGCAGTGCTTTAGAAATCATTAAGAAATCACTTTCTCTGACAGATGTTCAGCTGACCAGCTAAATGGCTTTGACAATGTACTTTACATTTTTGCTATGATAAAAATAAGTCTTTTTTTGTCTAATTCATATGCAAGTGGACTCCATATAAATTTTTATCTTTCTCTAAAGGAATATCTATCTTATGATTGTATTGATTTGAACTGCAATTTGACACAACAAAGATGTAGACGTTTCTGCATAATTTCTATATAAAACATGATACCTGTTTATTACAAAACTTAATCCTGTGAACATTTCTAGAATTAGTGTATACGGCTGTGAAAGGTCACATGATACTATTCAGAGTGCTAAATACTGTGCTGGGCATCAGGTATATTCAGACTTCCTGGATCCCTTCTCTGTAGTATAAGAAGAATATACTGTATTGCTAAAATGCAAATACCTTTAATTCCTCTGGAGTGCAACTTCACATTAGCAATAGCTTTTTGCTCCTGTTGGACACAGTCTCCCTGCATAATTGTATAATCACTCCACAAAACCAAGTTCTTGTGATTTAAAAATCTGTTCCCTCTGGAAGTTCCAGGACCAAATAAAGAAATGCTTTTTTAAATTTCTGTATTTCTATAATGTGTGAATATCATCGTAAAACAGACTAAGTATATGTTGTTAAATATTTGTCTGTGATATGCATGTATTATGCTACACTCTATATACTATATGTATACACACACTACTCTACCTTTTAAATCATTTTCTTTCCGTAGTCCTGATTTTCCAGAGATCAACAATCTTGTCCACCTTCTTATCCTAACTTTGCTCAGGTTGTCAGAACTGGTAGGGTGCTTTTAGAGATAGCTGGAAAGTGCCCTCTTGTTGACTTTTTAGTTCATTAGTCAAGGTTTTAATAGTTGTCAGTTTTAATCCTGCAAGCTGCTCTTGTGTGTTGATTGACTTAGTCTAAGCACTTGAGATCCGTCACTTCACTGTCATTTCAGTGAATGTAGACAGTAGCAGCAAGCAATATGCATGTTATGTCTTGTGTTCAGTTCCGTATACAGAGCAATGTCTTGCAGGACTAACATCCATCTTCAGTATAATATTAAGTTAAATATACTGCTTTTGAAAAGATTCTTGGAATCTTTCTTAAAGGAATAACCTATAGTCTTGAAAGCTGATGGTTGCTACGTGTTTACAAAAATGAAGGCCTGTTCCAGTTGTTTGTGAGTTGTAGGTAGATCTTCAAGTTATTGAAAATCAAGGAATTTCAGCTATTATGCGAACAATGGGAAAAAGAAAAAACAAAACAAAACAAAAACCCCCAAAGACTTTCAAAACAATTGTTTAAATCTACACTGCTTTTTACAGCTTTCCAGAATATTCCTTTTAAATTCAAAGTGTGGAAAAGTGTTTGTATTTTTAATTAGTACTTTGGGGAAAACTGTGTGAATGTATAGATCTTTCCAATGTTGATCTTCACATTTACCAGCAACTAAAAAGGAGTCCAGAGGAGTCCAAAGATGGTCCCAGCACTAATCTAGAACTGGATCTCACTTGCTGTCTTTGAAATACCTATTTGTGTAATCATTTTTCAGAGGTACTTGGTATTACTCATAGCTAGCTGTGCTGATGGTAGGCGCATTTCAATTACTAGCATGCGTAATTAGAAGAACACACAGCAGTATTCCCTGTTGATTGCACTGCCTCTGAGATGCAGGCCAAACGGTGACATTGAACACACAACTCCAGAAGGATTGTCCCAGTTTTTGCTGTCAGACTTTCTGTCCCCCAGTTCACACCAGCAACTTTCTTGCAGCTAGAGGCAGCTCTGCTGCAGAGGAGGGGAATAAGCTATCACAACTGGCAGGAGCAAACAGTGCAACATGGACAGCTGAACAAACATAACCTCCTGAATTACCATAAATACTTGGAGGTAAGTACTGCTACTGCAGACACTGGCTGTTTTGGTTTAAAAGCAGATTCCCATACTCTTTGACTTCTCCTACTTGGAAAGTATGTGAATTAGTGATTATAAAGTTCCGCCTCTAAGATGGTTTTTCCCTTTTCCAGTTGTAGTATCAATTCATGAGGAAATGGCAACTGCCATAATGAAGTTGTACCTGTTACAGGCTTGGTGTCCTTTTATTAAAGAGAAATATGAATAAAATAACAATCTAAATCAAGTAGCAGCAAGAATGGAAAATAAAAAGTGGTTGCTCTTTTCTTTCCCTAGGTCACTACTGGGAGAAAACACGTGACCTTAGATACACACCCTAAAATTAGATGGTTGGATAGCTGATGGGAAGTTGGTTTTTGACAATAGTGGCACAGTGACAGATGGCTGTATGGCAAATAAATCTCATGGAGAGGGAACACGAGCAGCTTTTGCAGTGTTCTGTAGATGAATTATTGGATGTGAATTCCATGCTTATGGGAGCCTTACCCACCAGGCTCCATAGAACTATGAGGGACCGTGTGTGTCTGTATCAAGTTCAGGTGTTCTGGAAAAGTAAGACTGGATAGAAAACCCACACTTTATGAAGTGAGCGATATAAGTTAGTCGCTTCCCCAGGGCTGTCATGGTGGAAGCATTAGGAACATGAAGTGTAAAGAGGCTGTTACCCATGGTAACAATCCAAGCCAGCTCAGAGAAATTCAAAGTTTAATGCTGGCAGTAATTATCAATCTACTTGTAAACAAAGTATCGCTGAACTAGTGGTGGCAACTGTGGAATATTAAGGGAAAGATGATTGCAAACATTCTCTCTAAGTGATATCAGAAAAAGGTATGAAGACTTTGTCATTATAAAAGGAAAGTAAGTGGAAAAAATGCATAGAAGTTGTAACTTTTATGAAAGGATATACATAGTAAGTATCAGCAGTAAAGTCAGAAGTATACATAAAGCTTCAGAAGAAGAAGGCACTTTCAGTATTTATTTCCTATAGCCTTTTCTATATTCTTTTATTTAAGAATAATTTTCTAAAATTACTGTATTTTCTCAAGTGACTTTCAGTCCAGTAAAAATTACTGCTAAAGACTACTTTGTATAGAAGTTAGATAGACACAAACACTTATGGATGGAATTGCCAGACAACCATTCATCTTTATACGTCTGCATACTTGGAGATATGAAAAGGTGTTTGTTTGACACACTGAGCAGTGAAAATCGTTGTGCATGTATAAGTGTCTTTGTTCATCTTTGTGAGTGATGGAAGAACTGGACTCAAAGGTTAACCAGAAACAAAAACACTACATGGGCAATCTCTCGACACTAATTAATTTATTTTCGCAAAACTCAGGACATTGTAATTTATTATTTTTTTTTGATGGGTGTAGGGGTTTTTTGTAGGGAAAGGAGAGGGACGATCTTCAACAATGGGTAATCTCCATTTGAAAATAAGATGATGCAACAGAGAGAAAAGGGGAAAACAAGAAAGAATGTATATTTGCCTTCAAACTGTACCTGAAAAATTGTGGATCTTACTTAGGAACTAAAAAGAACTTAATCAGATCTATCAGGTAAAGTTAAGCATCAGGTGAAGCAAGGTATTATAAAAAGGATAAAAAATTGAAAATGTCTGCAGAGAAACAGGAATAGTAGTCTATGAAATATGTGATTTTTCAAAGTCATTGCAGGAAGATACTACTTGACATAGAAGAAGCATAAATCGAAGGCAAAGAATATCCTCAAAGGCTTTCAAAGCGTGTGAGAAAATACATACCATGTGCAGCAATCACAGATAAACATAGGAAACGGGGATCTGGCACTTTATTAACAGAGAGTTCTCCTATCTTGCTTGTTTGTAGTGGCATTCAAAAGCACACCAGCCTTCTCTGACAGTAATGCTCTACAGATGGTAGATGATGTTGATCTTAGATGATATGTTATCTCAGTTCCTTTTGTAAGAAAGACAGGGAATTTCAGAGTATAATATTTAAAGCTGCAAAGTCAAATCTGGTAACCAGAAGACTGTAATACAGCTTGAAACTAGGTAGTGCTAGCAATAGAAAAACGGTCTGGAGAGCACTTCATCTAAAACGTGCTTTTTCTGAAATGCTTGAATAACTGTCTTTATACATTGGGATGCAAGTTGCAAAGGATATGAATGATTTTGCTGATGAGGTATTATGTCCTAAACTTGGGTTTGTGGTTTTGGCTCACCTTTTTTCTTGTCTTTAAGAAGTATAGTCTCACTGGGCAAGGACTATAATAGATTCTTCTTGTGCTGTTCTCATTTTGTGTCCACAAAAGAGCAAGTCTTTTACTCAGTATAATTACAAAACTGATTACGCTGAATATTTCTTCTCAAATGAGAATCCTAGCAGTTTTTGTCATCTTGTAGGTGATCTAGTAGTACATTCTCTGAATGTCACTTGTGTGAAGAATGATTTCCCAGTTAATGTTCTGTAAGTTAGTGTCTTGGTAGACTTTATTCTTGAATTCTGTAGTTTAAGCAACCTGGATAGATTTGTAATCTGTATCTTCATTCGTATTGGCTATTCACTAACCATTCTTTTAGTTCTCTACTGCTATTTAGTACTGCTGTATTTGAGCACTTTCTATTTAACAGGAATAAGAAAGTCCCCAAAGTGCTACCCCTATCTGTCTTTCTCCATCTAAAAATTATTAGCTGTTTGTAATGGATCCCTTCTATTCAGTGAAACACTGAAGTAAAAATCATGTTGTAATTTATGTTTTACATTCAGAGTTTCATTCTTCTAAGTACTATAAGCTTAACAGAATTTTTTTAGATCCATGCATGAGAGAGAGGGACTTCCTAGAGCATCATGCAATTTGCAAGAACTATGGCTTCTGAAAATCACAGTAAGCAGTCTATAATTCTTTGAAATATGCTATGCCACCATTTATAAACAAAATCTAGGCTTTTATCTAGGCTTTGTGTCTTGTGCGTTGTGAGAGATGTGTTCAGTATAGGATGAGCTTATTCCTATGTATATGTTTCAAAAATTGCCTATGATCAAAGTACACATAAGCTAATATCTTAAAACCATATATATTTACTGCTAAGAATAATCA
Organism: Himantopus leucocephalus; assembly: GCA_003993805.1. Classification (NCBI taxonomy): domain Eukaryota; kingdom Metazoa; phylum Chordata; class Aves; order Charadriiformes; family Recurvirostridae; genus Himantopus; species Himantopus leucocephalus. The sequence continues at coordinate 15,174,691 of RSEF01000031.1, forward strand.
GTAAGGATTGGTTTAAGAATGATGGATTTAGGTACTCTGTACTCTTTTGTACTTTGAAAACTGTCACAAACATCCCACTAACTAAAACACAGGAGGATGGGAGACATTACTTTAAGCACTCCCTAATTTTAAAATTCATGATTGACAATGCCAGTTGTTTTGTAGTAGAATGTGGTTTGGGGTTTTTTTTTCAGTCAAACACTTTTCCTTTCTTTGCATCACAGTTACGTTCATCTGCAACTCTGAAAGGTCTAGGTCCATCACCAAACCTCTTCAGCTAAGAGAGGGGAGGTAACTCCTACATAGAATTAGAATCATAGAATCATAGAATTATTTAGCTTGGAAAAGACCTTTAAGATCATTGAGTCCAACTGTAAACCTAACACTGCCAAGTCTACCACTAAACCATCGCCCTAAACACTACATCTACGCATCTTTTAAATACCTGTAGGGATGGTGACTCCACCACTTTCCTGGGCACCCGGGTCCAATGCTTGACAACCCTTTCTGTGAAGAATTTTTTCCTGCTACCTAATCTAAACCTCCCCTGGCACAACTTGAGGCCGTCTCCTCTCATCCTATCACGTGCTACTTGGGAGAAGAGACTGACCCCCACCTCACTACAACCTCCATTCTGGTAGTTGTGGAGAACAATAAGGTCTCCCCTCAGGCTCCTTTTCTCCGGGCTAAACAACCCCAGTTTCCTCACCCACTCCTCACAGGACTTGTGCTCTAGACCCTTCACCAGCTTCATTGCTCTTCTTTGGACGCGCTTCAGCACTACCATGTCTTTCTTGTAGTGAGGGGCCCAGAACTGAACACAGTATTTGAGCTGTGGCCTCACCAGTGCTGAGCACAGGGCAACAATCACTTCCCAAGCCCTGCTGGCCACACTATTTCTGATACAAGGCAGGATGCTGTTGGCCTTCTTGGCCACCTGGGCACACTGCAGGCTCATCTTCAGCCGGCTGTTGACCAACACCCCAGGTCCTTTTCTGCCACTCTTTCCGCCACATTTTGCAGCCACTCCCCCCCAAGCCTGTAGCGCTGCATGGGGTTGTTGTGACCCAAGTGCAGGACCCGGCACTTGGCCTTGTTGAACCTCATACCATTGGTGTCGGCCCACCAATCCAGCCTGTCCAGATCCGTCTGTAGAGCCTTCCTACCCTCAAGCAGATTAACATTCACACCCACCTTGGTGTCATCTGTGGAGCTGGTGCTAGACAGGGAGGAGAGACATTTTGCTAATGGATTTAATAAATATTTGCTGGCAGCAGGAGAACAGTGGGTTCAGTGGTTTCCATTCCTGACTCTGGACTCAAACTGGAAAAATTTGAATATGTATTTGGAAGAAAGACCAGGGCTTATTTCCTGCCCAAAAGACCCTTCAGCAAATGTGAAATTTTTCTTAAAATCTTTGATATTCTGGAAGTTCTAAAAAAAAGTTACCATAACTGGATGTAAGAGAAATATACTTTGTTTTGTCTAACCCTTTAAAAAAAATATATCTGAGCTGTTTTGTCCATCTGCTAAAATTCAGCCTAAGGCAAATTCCTGGCACAGGAAAAATAAAAAATTTAAAATCCGTGGGTTTGTTCAGCTGGCAAAATTTCTGCCCCCTTTTTTTCAGCAGTTCAAATGGATTTCACCGTTGGACGATGTTATTAAAAGAAGGAGGTGTTAGTCCCATCTACAATGTGATTATGTTGTCACTATTGTTGTCAGATAAAATGCCAGCAGCATGTTCTCTGGTGAGAGAAAAAAGTAAGAAAGAACATGGTAACACTGCTGAATTGGACCTTCACTTTTATTTGCTCAGCCACCTGCCGTTTCGGATCTATATAAGGAATATGCCTGCCCTGCAGCCAACAGCAAAGTACAGAGATAGTCAAGCTATCTGCACAGTTGAGCTTGTTTATGTGAAGCAATCTAGTAGCAGCAGCATGGAGCCCTGTGTGAGTCAAGATATTCAGGTGAGAAATGAGAGTTGATTAGCTTATGTACTAACACTTTTAGACCTATTCCATTGCCTCTGCTCTCTGTCTTAAAGCTGGTTTGTGCATCCCTGTACGGAACTGCAGGCATACTTTAAAAGGAGGTGGTATTATACTTGAGAGGAAATTAAATGCATTCAAACTTGCTAAATTTTCCAGATGTGTTTAGTTAAAAATATTTTATATTTCTTGCATTCTGTCTTCAAGTAGTCAAGTACTACAAGCTTTACTGTATTTGTGTTTCATATACCATAAATACCTGAGCTGCTGAAGCAGAAGAGGTAATCCTTTTTTACAATGATCGCGGATTTTTTTAATGTTTCTCAGTTTCTGAGTTACTGAACAGTTTATCCCTATATAATCAACTCTACTTTGTAGAAATACTTTTTCATTAACAGAGAGACAGATTGTCTTTTCCTCAGCACTGCTGCCCACTCCAAGCAGATGACTAAAGAACCATGGAGAGCATATGCTCAGCTATGCCAGTGAATGCTGCACAAGCACTTTTTCTACTGCTATGAAATGTGGCTGTTACCATCGCTCCGTTTTTCTCAGTACACTCAAAGGCTTATTCAGTTGCTAATGCTGTTTGAGTCATGGAATATCTTTGCCTACCACATGGAAACAGGAGGAGGAAAAACATGGAACATACACTTTTAGAAGGAGACTGTAAGAGAAAATACAAATAGCAATGGTGGAACTCTAGCAATACCCATAGGACTGTGGAAAAAGTCTTTCACAGGGAAAAAAAGTCATTAAAATTCTCTTCTGACTTTTAGAGTTCAAATGTTAAATACACAGCTTGAATTTTAATGTACAGAAGCAATCTAACAGGTCGGAACTTCTATTGTTAATCATACTAAAGGATTTTATATAATGCTGTCTTTAAAATAGTGGGTTTTTAATAATGTGGGGCCATTCATTTTGCATAAAGAGACTTGGATACTTGTGCTTGCAGTGAGTCATCTATGCTGCTTTTATTTTGAAATATGATACTGGTTTGAGACTACACATATAGAAATGCTGAGTGAACTGCTAGTATCTCAGAAAACAGTAGAAATTCATTATTTTAACCTGCAAATATGGATAAATGGACTATTGATAATCCTTAAGGCTGAATGGTATTAATATAGAACTCATGCAGGCTATGTTGCGTAAGCACTGTGTGTTGACATTGCACTGTATTACCCGTGGGATCCAATGATCACTAGAAACAAGGCAAAGACTTTTGTTGACTGTAAAAGTTAGAGCAGGTCTGGCTGTCATCTAAGGAAGGTAAATAACCTGGCAACACTTTTTAAGCATCTTTAAGAATTGTGTTATGATAGCAATTCATATATTTCTGCTGTTTAAGTGAGATCCCACTAGTTTCAGTTTTGTAGAACAGACCACATCTAAATCCTGCATATGTGCTAATCTTTCCTAAGCAAATCTGTGTGGTTCCCTGACCCCGACTCTCCAACAGGACAAACCTGTAAATCAGAAAGTAAATCACCTTTGTGGGGTGTGATGGGCATCAAATCAACTGACCGCTGACCTGTTCGGTAGTGCTTTTTACACTGTAAATGTTCTTCAGCTTGTATCATATGATGCCTTGATCATTGAGATAAAAAGTGATATTTTTTTTTTGTGAAACTCTGAAAGAGAATGCAGTCATGCAGGTCACCTCACTTTTGGTCATAAATCAAACAAAGCATTCTGTGACAAAAATAAAAAAAATCTCATACTGCACAAGATTATTTATCTTGCTTACACAAGATAATCAATTCAAACCTCAGATGGAGGTCACTGTCTGTGGTCATAGTTTTAAAGATATTATACTGGCGTCTAGCAGGAACATGTAACACTGCAGAGCTTGCAGGATTATTTCTGTAACTTTTAGAAATAAGCAATAAAGCCCATTTTAGCCATGTTATTTTAAAACAAATTTTTACAACCTAATAAATGATTAAAGCCTAATCCATCTGCGCTGGTAAGCAGTTTCCTGGCATTTTTAGGTGAGTATCACATACATAATTTTGCCTACCTATTGTAATTTACTCTGTGATCAGCAAAATTATTGAGCTTATGTAGTCTTGTTGATTTCACAGAGACCATGCAAGTGCTCAGGTTTTGACAGACACCTCAATAACTTGGGTAACTGAGGTCCAAGTATTAATCTTACAGTATTGCATCCATCCAGATATATCTTGGGTTTGAGTTAGGCATTTGAGTACACACACATTGGCGTGTTTTTCCCCACAGAATTAATCTTAGAAAGGTTATACCAAAAGGTGGCAATTTAACTATTTCTGTTCAACAAAGGAAAGAAAACCAAACTGAAACATTTTTCAGGAACTCTTTTTCAGTAAATTAGGGACACATCAGAAAGTGGTGAAATCTAAGCAGGATATTTGATACTAGTCAGTCCTTTCTGATTGTTCTGAAGATTAATCCAGTCATTCCTGTTCCTCAAACTCTTTTTTCTAAAGACTCAGAGGTGGGATGATGAATGGAAAAATATCCGACTCTCCATAGAACTAATTTCCAGTACAACAGAGCTACAGTTTTCTGAGTTTAATCTCAGTGTTATTTCAGATCAGTATACAGTCCGTTGCGTATTCATCATCTTTGTATATCCTGATGCCCACTGTATGGACATCTCTTCAGTCTTCTTCTTTCATACTCCTTCCAAACTTTCCTTTGAACTGTGCTAAATTTAAATTTTAATATAAATTAAAATTTCAGCTGCTTTTTAAGAGGACCAATAGAAATATTTAAAAAAAAAAGATTGCACATTCCTATTGCTGATTTGTTACCTATCCTGTTTCATGTAACCTTAGCAAAGGCAGCTAATAAGCTGCCAAAACTGTTGATAACAATCAATTCATGAATTCAGTGTTGAGATTTTAAATTTTCACTTTTCTCAACTAACTCGGCACACCCCACTGGCTAATCTGAAAGTTGTATATGATTATGTACTGTAAAGTGCGATTTTAGGATTATGCTAAATATATCAGTCGCAAATCTAGAGGTTTTCTCCTTCACTATCTGTAACACAAAACCTGCAATATTTTGTCTTAAAAGTAAATACATATATTAGAAATTATTGTACTAAAATCAATGGAATTAATGGCTTCATTTCAATACAAATTGCAAGAGAATCTAATTCTGACAAATTTTCATTGTGTCTCTGAGGCATGTGTCTTACTTAAGTTTTGCAAAGTACAGAGTCAAATTCAAATGGATAGTAAATTCTATATGCTAAATTCTATATATAAACTATGAGGATGAAAATCTTTGAGCTAGTACTCTTGCATGCAGATTAAATTCAATCTAGGCAGAATAGCACTGCAGAATTACAGTTTGAGTTTCAGTCTTTACTAATAAGATTAAAAGCTTTTTTTTGTTTGGTTGTTTTTTTTTTTACAGGAAATAATTTAAATGTCACTGAATTTTTTGAATTATGGATAATGATAACATCTGGATGATTCAGTTGCAGTAGCATTGATAGGTCTTCTTTTTAGGGTTGCCACATGGAAGTTTCCTGCTGTAACAAAAAGGACTATAACTTTAGCTCCTACTTGAGTAAAACTATGCCAAAATATGAAGAAGTGCCCCTAAAAGCTTTCTTCTGTTCTATTTGGTAAATCTCAAATCACAGCTCAGAGTGCCTTGTCCTAACATCAGTGATAGCAGAATATGTATGATTTTTATAGGAACAGTAAAGGGCTTGTGGTACAGAGTTCATAGCCTTAAAATAGCTTTTTGTATGTTCCACAAACTTTCTCTTCAACATAATAAAACGGTGTGTAGCTGAGGGCATTGGCTTGAGACTGAACTTCGAAAGGGACTGACAAGGGCTGTGTGGAACATACTCTCATAGATTGAATAAATCATTCAGCTTTTCCTGTGCCTCTCTTGCAAAGCATTTCCTTGAGGATAAATGGAAGCTGATGTGCCAGTTGGCACCAAGTTTCTGAAATGAATAAAACACTACCTGGTATTCCTTAACATCTTCTAGTCTGTTTTATCAACTGCTAGCGAATGTTTCGAATTAGCGTGTCACATTCTATAGCCAGACAAGAGAGAAATTCTCTCAAACACAACGTATTAGGCTACATATTATTTGAAACATATTATTTGAAAAGTCAATAGATCAAAGTAGGTGGTTGTGGTGTCTCACAGATCTAAACAAAAAATACATTATAAATCTAATTCAGCACTAGAACTCTGTGAGAAAAGTCCATCCCATTAACAGTAATTACTCATTTACTCGCTTTGTCCTCTCTTGCCAGTATGTCCTATTTGAAGATTATACCAATAGGAAATAATGCTGATGATTGTTTCCAAAGCCTGTTTGGTATAACCGCTTTCTAAATCTTAAGCAAATCATAGAATTCACAGGAAGTGAATGTCTGTACCTTTCTAAAATCTAAGTATAGAAAAAAATTATTTATAGACGTACTATTTTTCAATAAAACGTGCACTCTTCTTATGGCAAGAGGTTTTCAATATTGATCACATAATTACCAAAAATATTTTTGAAACACAATCAAATTGCAATGTCATCTGCATTCCACCACAAATTCCTCTGTAGAAGGAGCTGAATTCACTATCATAGCTGTTCACCAAAAAAAGTAAGACTTACTTTTTCCCAAATCAAATAGTCTTTTCCTCTGTCATTCCCCTAATTAAGGTTTTTGTCCTCAGAACTACCTCACTGAAGGTGTTTCCACACTGTGATGAGATCTTCAATGATGAAGTGATTTCTGTCCAGATCTTGCACCACTGTCAAGAAAGCTTTTTGGATTTCCTAGGTATGAAATTAATTGAGTTGTAAAAATCCACAGGCAAGCTACTAATAAAACAGTTGAGGATAAGGGCATTAAATGAATTAAAAGAAAGGCTGGAGCTTCCACCCTTTACCTTCTTCACTTCAATGGAAAATTGGCCAGGTCTTCTTCGAAGTGTAATACTAGAAGGTCAGTGGATGAAATAAATGTCTAACTCTGTGAATAATACTAGAACACAGATTTATTTTTCTTCTCCCACAGGAATGACAGCCCTGATCACTGACCTCCAGCTTCCTTCTTTCTGGTTTAATAAATCTTAAATTCATTTTTTGGAAAATGTGTGTTGCTATCCAACTTTCCAGGCAGGTAGCAGAGCTTAAGGGGTTAAAAACCTCATCAGGCTGAGAAAATAATTTGACTCAGATCTCATTTTACTATAAAAAGTGGACATCACCACATTTGCTAACCATCCATGCTCAGAAGAAAAATCAGTTGATGAAAACTAATTATTTTTCAAGACTGAATATAGTCTTTTGAAGCTTTTGATTTAAGAAGAATTATAGAGGAACTTTTAAAATCTGTTTGGCAGAATCCCAGAATCTGGCATTATCTGGCATTTCCACACCCCTAAGTAAAATAAATAAACAAAAATTTCGAGAGACTACTAAAATAAGTAAAGGGGTTTATTGTATAGTACAGCTATGTGTTTTGTGTGAGATCATAGCAAGACTGATTTTCACCAAGAGCAGAATACACCTTTGAGGTGTTACTTAGAGGTCACACTTTAAAATAGAACATCAAAGGAAAATAAGAGTTAAGGGAGAACCAAATTACAGAGGGAGAAAGATTTTGCAGACCGTTTCCCAGTGTTGAAATCTATGAAAACAGCAAAAATTTGAATTTTTCCTCTGATTAAGTAAAACTAATGAGACTAAAAAATAATCATCAAACCTCTAAGGTAAAGCTGTTAAAGATTTTTGGTTTATTTCTTTCCCAGGTTGACCTAGAATTTAAAATGGAAATTACAAAATTAAATCCATAAACTACTTTGGAACTATATTTTGTGTTGTTTCTTTGTGAACTCAGGAAGCTCTGAAATTATTCTGTAATTCTAATTCTAGCTCATCACCAAAACACTTCAGATAAATTTAAAGAAATTCTGCGTAAGCATCTAGCTGACCAAACTAATATTCTTTTAAAACATGTCTTTATGTTGAACAATGACTTCACATGTGTTTCAGCAATAATGAAATGTGAGATTTGTAAGTAAAAGTGTTTGAAATCAAATAAAACTAGTCTAATTAAAATTCAGACTAGGTGGTAGGTCAAGATCCATAGGGCAGCTAGGATGGAGCACAGCAAGCTCGCTACCCTGGACTTCAGGAGAGCAGACCTTGGC
>RSEF01000031.1:15182958-15208664 GCA_003993805.1 Himantopus leucocephalus
TCAAGGTCTCTTCCAACCTAAACCATTCTATGATTCTATGTTGTGGGACTTCAGATTATTTAAATGGTTTGTTCTTTCTAAAGCCAGCCAATGGCTAGTACAGCTTCAACACAGAACAGTTTTAAAGAGCTGCCATCTAATGAAGTCCAGCATTTACTCTGCTGGCAAACTATACATTTCACAGGCACTTTGAAAAAGGTTTACGTGGTTGCGTTTGTGGATATGGAATAGCAGAAAAGTGACAGTACATTCTCATAATATTTTCTACCATAGAAATTTTAAATAAATATTACTGATGTTAAGAAACCAAAGCGATAGAGAAACCAACTGGAGACTACCTGGTTAAAATTAACCCATTCAGATTTTTAGAATCCAACATTGAAGAAAGTTTTCTGTAATATTTGTGGAGTCTCTGTAGACATTTGAAATAATTAAGAAAGCCTTTAAAACAATCAAAAACATCTTTACTGTCAAGCTAATTTCTTCCCTCTCTTCTGCTACATATGAAGAAAACTTGGTCATTGATGCCTTTTAGACTTCTGCAAAGCAGCACTGAGGTGGAAAAGAGAATGTGGAAAATGAGGGAGTGGAAAAAGAAATGGAGGTATTTTAGCAATCTCAGACTGAGATTACTGTTTCACTTGCTGAAACTGAAACCACTATGTCCTTATTCTACATTCTTGTCTTGAAGAAACAGTGTTTTTCGAGCACTGGAGGAAGAACAGGAGCTCTTCCTCCAGGCTCAAGGTAACTGCAACCTTTCTCCTTTCCTGCAGCTTCAATATGTCAATTACGGGCATATATTGATCACTGCATTTGGCTCTTTTCTAATATATACATGACTAGTATTGGGCAGTGTACACACATGTGATAACTCATCAGAACCTGCAAGTCAAATTGTAAAGAATGCTACTTACTGGGTGCTCCAACTATTTTTAGTTTTACTGATGTGTCTGATTGTTTCATTTCCTCTCTTCCAAGTCACTTGAAAACTTTTCAAATCAGAATATTTACTGTCCAATTTGCATGAAAGTTCAATTCCAGTTGCGCTGCCCAAAGTGATATTTTTTTCCACGGAAGTACCAGAGGCACCTAAAAGAAATTTATAAAACTGTTCATGAAAAATTTATTTCTTCATTCTGTGGGAAGAAGAGATTCAAAGATTGTGTTTTACAAATGCTGGATTACAGGTGGATATAGAGGGCTGCTGTTATACTTTCCCAGGTGCAAAACTGCAAAATTAGACCATCAGTGTTTGACAGTAATTTTCTTAAGCCATAACTGAATTATGATACACATCCATTACAAAAATGACAGTCACTCTATTCTGTAGGTAAACTTCCTAGAGGGCTCTAATATAGATAAAAGATATTCATTTCACTGAAAGCAAGATAGAATTATACTTCTACGTAATTTAACCCAACCCAAAATATATATGAAGTACTTAGCTCTCACCAGGTGGAGCAATGTCTGCTCTCTGTCTAAACTTCCTTTCCGACTTCACATTTGGTATTAAAAAATAATCAGTGTTTACTGGATTAAAAATATTAGTAAGTATATAAAAAGTGATATTATTAATATCAAAAAGTTAGACTTGTAAATATCTATAAGCATCCAGGTTTTAGCCAGTTGCAGATTTTTATGCTACTATGAGATCATGGGTAGTGTCCTGTCACTAATGAAGTTGTTGATAAAATCCACAACCTTAACATTATTGAATCTGGCCTTTCATGCTACAGCTACTCAACTTGACACCAAGTCATCTCCAAACCCATTCATGGCTACCTTTGCCTTCCTAGTGGCAAGCCAGTAGAATTCCAATGTGAAAACATTCCAACATAGTAGAAAAACCTAACACTTTCTTGCTTTAAACAAGCTCCATAAGCATAAAATAAACATATCCAAAAAGTAGGTTTCAACCGCAGATATCTTCTCTGATCCATACAAACAGCGTTTTATAAAAACAACCCATACCTTTGACTTTGTACCTGTCAGCACCGACATTTTATTTCACAATTGTTTTTTTCTTTCACGCCTTCTAGATACAACTATGGTTAGTCCATCTGAATACTCTGAAAATTTATTCCAGGCCTCACCTCAATCCTAGACCTACCCAGTAGTACTTACTGGTCAAAAAAGTGCAGCTGTATTTCACAGCTCAAATGCTTTTTGAGGGGAAAAGGATGTTTTAAGGTACAACTCCCTGACTTAGTAATGGAAGTCATACCTAAGAAGCTGCAAAGTCTGGCTGAAGTGGAAGCACCAGATACTCACACAGACTATTTGAACTTCACTGGGTCTGGCAGAGACATTCACAGCCTGCAGAATGGCATGCCCAGAACTCCAAGTCCCAGCCAAAATATTACAGATCTGTTGAACTGGAGTAAAACTTAGAGGTGCAACACCTCAGTCTTTCATAGCAGAGCAAAGTCAGTTACTGCAACTCATTTATTAGAACCATTACACTCAATAAATGAGCCAAGCATAACTCACCTTGTTGAGGTTGTTTATGATCAAAGTAATTTTGCAAATTGAATTGGTTTTGCAGTAGCAAAAGTTTTAGATTAATTACACTGGCTAAAAATAGAATCCATACCTTTTGAGATTATTTTAAAAATAAATCCACAATTTAAATGCATGGACCATGAAAACCCTATGCTGCTGAAAGCTGACCACTAGCAGGACTGATATCTGGGACATCTCTGTACCAAGATTACATGTACCAGAACAAGACATAGACAGTATCTTAAGTTTCCTGCTAGAAGAAAATACAGCATAAATGCTCTGCGATTATGTCCTGAAAATATCATACCAGTATTTTGCAAAGGAGTTCTAACTGATTTCCTCTAATTGAGAGAGATTTCAGTTAGATTAGTGTTTCCAGTTCCCCAAGAAATTAGTTATAAATATTATTTGGCAACTGGGAACTTCAAGTCTACTTCAGGAAGAGGCTTCTCTTGCCTTTTCTCCATGCTTTAACTCCTGTAATGCTGCAAAGCTGACTAACACCTGCTGGTTAACAAGTACCCTGGCTTAACTGTCTCTCCAAGTGGATTCACCAGGGCAAAGAAGTTGTCACCTGAATTGATTTGGGGGAACAGATAGCTATGGGTTGTTTTTACTTGTGGTTTTAATTAAAAAGTAAGAATCTCATTGTCCACTGCAAAGTAATTATTAGGCCACAATACTCCATGTAGTGCAACAAACTTCATCTTTCCTTTTACTGAGGTCACCACATGTTCACTGTGTGCTTCTTAACTTTATCAGGAAGTTGCCATCCTAGATACTCATACAACTCATGTGAAAGATTGTGGGCAATCACAGGCATTCAATATAACATAACGGGAAGAAAAAATAACACACTTACCCGGTAGGAGTACCTCATACTGCACAAAAGTGACATTAGACACATTCTCTTTGGTTGCCTGCTTCAACTGTTGTGTGGTAAAATCTGGACCTAACAAGGTTGTGGGGGAAGCAAAGTGATATGTTATGAACCTATAAAGGTAATCATACAGCACAGTGTCAATATGGTATTGCAATTCTTTCTTGCAATAATCTTAGGGGAAAAAAAGGACCTTGTCAAATACCAACTACTATGGAAATCCTTTCATATACCTTGTCTGTTAACAGCCAGAGTCTTAAAGCAGCAGTGTTGTGTGGTCACTGTTGTAGTAATTATGCCATTTCAGAACACAGTTTCTAAGTTTAATATAATGTTGTAATTGTGAATGTCAATACTCTAAAGAGGTCATACCTATCTATTTCACACCTTGATTCAGAGTCACCTATAGCTTACAGGTGGGTCCTAGAACTGTATAGGACTACATCAATGTTTAAGCAAAACTTGGAAGTGTTACAAGCTTTGGAAAAATAAGAAGAAACAGAAGGACTGAACACTGCCACTCTCAAGGCCACTAAAATTTAACAACACAGCCAGAAAACTGGAGGTAGCCTATCTAACCTAGATGCAGCTATAATAAATGCAGAGGCAAGAACACCCTGTGCTCCACTGGAACACGGTCAGAACCCCTTATCACTCCACAAACTCCCTGTTATACTGCAGGGAATTTCCTTCCATACACAAAACATATCAATATTGACTATCATCTGCCTGACTAAAATACACTCTTTTCCTCCTGCGTGGGAAAACTACATTTAAAACATCTAATATGGCCAGCAAAATGCCTTTTCTGTAGGGCTATGGGTAACATACTATTCAGAGACTACCTTTATGAACACTTGTATACACACTACCTTATAAACACTCTACAACACTTGACACAGCTATCAGGCAGGCAACTAAGCATAAACACCACTATACTTGTTCTCACGCTCTGTGCTTTTCAAGAACAGAGGAAGAAAGCAATTAAGCTACAGCTTTAACAACAGACATAACCCAGCAAAGGAAGCATCGCCCTTCCACATGTACACACATAATTGTTTCATTAGGATTGAACTATCTGCATAGAAGTTCCTAGTAAACTGAAGCACACTGTGGGAAAAGACATTAGAAATTATGCTTAAAGGAAAGGTCACTTCAATACAATTATAGCAATTTTCTTTTTTTTTTTTTCAGCTTACACAGTCACTTTCCATACAGCTTTAAACATCAAACTGTTTGCCATGGTAATTATCAACTAATATAAGTCATCCATAACCACTTATTAAAAAATATCAAGGTAGAACCTTAGGGTAACTGAAATTTAAGAATTTTAGTAGAAGACCACATGTGATTGCTTTTACCAGGTGTAGATACATTATGTCCAAATGTCAAATGATCTGAAGTGGTCCCCTGAGTTTTCCAGTTGACAGTTCGTGTAGCTGTCATGGGCTCTGAAAGGTGAAAAGACAAACCCATTACAAAAAAATTAATCTTCTTTCAATTTAGCGATGAAACAAAAGAAATAGAGATTTCCCACCCCCTGCCCTATTGTAGATAAAATATACTACATGTTTTACGTGCTTGCAAAGCAATTTTACTGTCAGTTATTTTATAATACATCTCAAATATATAAACAGCAATTGTGGATCGAATCTGCCTAATCATACATCATTACAGGAGAAAATTATTCTAGTTTTTGTAGAAGGAAAGCGGCTTCATTATCTCTCTTGTCCATGGGTTGAGAAGGTTCCCACTCAAAGTTGGGAAAATAGTGAAAATTGGGCTACAGCTTCAGCCTTCTCATGGAGAGAAGCACTGAGTGGCAGAGTTGATCACTGTGCAGTAGAAATAGCACCTCAAAACCTAGATTTTCCCAGAATTACTTCTGCATAAATAAGAATTTTCCTGCATAAAATACTGAACTTTGAGGTAAAATTACTAAACACATGCCTCTCTGCTACAGTTGAGAGAATCTGGCTGTGCTGAAGGAGGTCCCTGCTAGTGGCTTGCACCTAAAGGTCTCTGAGCAAGCATAAGCAGAGGTACCACGTGGCTTCCAAGTTGCTGGCCTGTTCTACAAAGCAGTGTTTTTCTTTATCAACATGTCAGCTGGACAGCAACACAAGAAATACTACGCCACAGGCAATCAGGCTTTTGCCTGACTTGTTCCATCTGCACTTTCATACCTTCTCTCATGCTTCAACCAGTTTAAGTAACAATAAACCTGTATATTAAGGTGGATGATGCAGAAGAATAGAGCTTCAGGCTAGTTCATTCGGGTGTTGTTGACAGTAGACTGTTGGCAATCTCAACTATAGTCCAAAATGGCCTTTTAAGCAAAAAAAAATTATGACGCTGTCTCCTAGCACTACATCATAAGTCCTGTTCCTCTAGACAAGAGCACAAGCAAGCTTTGATCTCTGCCTGATAGAGAAACAAACTAGTCCCAGTGTTTACCCCTGAAATAACACGTGAAGGCTGAAAGAGTTCTGGGGAATCTTCCTCTGTGTGTGCAAACAGCTTGACAGCTTGCCAAGGTTGTCATGGATCACCTGAGTTTATGTCAGTCTAGTACACGCATCACCTGCTTTGTTACTGAAATCCCTCATGATGATAGATTCAGAAGGCACCAGTGCCAGTTCATACGGTAGTTGTTATCCACCCACAAAAAAACTAGACAACCTTTAAAATGGCTTGCCCACTAATAAGATCCTTATACAGATTTTCTTCCTTAAATCACATATCAAATGAAAATAGTCAGGTGAGGTCATATTATACAAAATACTTCACGTATTTTTAAGCTCACATGTGTATGTGTGTTTATGTACCAAAAGTGTTATTGAATCTATTAGCTATTGCACTCCCCCTAGTTCTCACACACATTGTGCTAAAAAGTTCTGAAAATGAACACCAGATAAATATCATTATTATCACCAACAACAAAACCGTAGATTGAATAATCTGTCAGAACTTGAGTTCATTTATATATATGTAACTTAATCCATGTTTGATTTGCATTAATCAACATGAGCTTTGGTACACAGCTGAACTCCCGTGGCCCTGACCTTTATGGAGAAGTGAGAGGTGGGATCTATGATCACCAGTTTCTTCTCCTGCCTAGAGCTTACTCTTTGCTCGCTAAACTAAACACTCCACAACTTTAGTTGCTCCACAACTAAAGTCCAGAATACGGTGAATGAAGTGTGGGGACAACAGAAGGTTTTGAGACATCCGTAATTAAAATAGATGAAGCTAGCAGGCATGTAGATACAACGGCATTATCGTATCTCTCACTAATACAAAAGCATAAGGAGGAGTTCTCATGTAAAAAATTATCAGGTAAAAGTGCTAGAACAGAACCTCCCACAACAGTTCTAGTTTGGGAATTGTCCCATCTCCAGGGTCATTGCCTGCTTTTATGGCACTTACACATAAGGGCAACAGATGATGCAACTGGCAGTCGGATAACTTTTTCCACAAGCCTTGAGATGCTTATGACACTCAAGTTCTTGCAGTGGCTTCGAAAGGCCTGGTTAGTATACTTACATCTGTTCCTTCTGAAAAGTCACAATCTTATTTCAAAAGACTTAGTATGAAAATGTAAACTGTACACGGTAACTTAGTATCACTGGGAAAAAGTATTATAGCTTCAGGTGTACTGAAATAGAACAATTACCAGCAGATGACTCATTAAGTCCAGCTTGCACCTTAGTCAAAGAGTTTGCCTGAGACCAACTGGCATCTTCTGTTGTCATAGCTGGATCTAAAATGAAAAAAGGGTTTAAAGAAACATTATTCTTTTTCAGTTGAACTGAGTTAGAAAAGTATCTAGTTCACAAAAAGAATTCAAACAGAACCTCCGCACCTCAGCCTACTACCTCCATTCTTTCTCCGAGTTCTGAGCATATACAGCCAAAATGTGCAAGAATTACTTTTCCTTACTTCTTTAGCTTACTTTAGGCAATAAAATATTAAAGAACAGAGGTGGTATTTATTTGACCTGTAATTTCTGTATACAGATATTTTCCTGTAATTGCCCTATAGTCAGGCAAAACCATTCTTCAGAATACTCTAGCAGACCAATAAACTTTATACCCTGTACTCAAATCCTGTCTTGTTCATGGGCTTAGACCACCACAGCTTAGGACACTGACACTAGTTGATTACTTTTAAGCATAGATTAGCAGATTCACTAATAGAAAAAGAACCTCATTACAACCTTACATGTCTACCCTGTTTTGTGATGCAGTGAACAACCTCCTTTCCTTTTGTTATCACCTCGGTGAGCAAAACAAGAGGCATCTGTGTCAAACATGGACTTCACCAAGTAATACTAATGACTATTCCTTAACACCACTGCAAACCTGGTTCTGCTCCTATAATACAGTTTTTGTAAGAGCCAGGCAAGACTCTAGTGTTTTGCTTTATGTTCTTGACTGGAGAAGGGACAGCAGGGGAAGAGGCAGAAGACTTGCTTAGTTTTAATATGTTGCTGTGTCACTCTTCTATCATGAATTCAAGGTCCCTAGATGTCTTACAAAAATTGAGATGTTTGCTCCTTCATTTCTGTTCCCGCATTTGGGTGGCAGAACTAGTTAGTGTATATCTTCACATGCTTAGGTATTCCAGGACATACTCTACTCCCATAGCAGCTGGGTACACTCTTCTCTTCCTCAGACTCAGAGCAATCTCACATTAGCAGCTTTTAAGTGATTTGGCCCATAGTTACACAGGGAAAAAAGGACATGTGTTTTGCCATTGTAATTAAAGTCGGGGCGGGTGTGTCTGTGTAATAAGTTTGCTACACATCCAAGACAGCAGCAAGCATAGATGCAGAGTGAAAAGCTACATCACACTTTGTGTTCAAACTTGTTGAGAACCATGTGCCTTCAGCAGAAGGTACAGTCAGCACCCTGCCAGTTCATACAAGTGAACACCACTACTAACAGTGCATCCCCATTTCAGCTCTACAGGCATAGATAACCTACAGACTCTCCCACTGGCACCTCCAGCACACAGTTACTCCTGATTACATCACAGTCATGCCCAGCTTGCACCACCTGCTTTCTCAATCTGCCCATCATACTTCAACCAGTTTGGATCAGGAGTAAAACAAGGCAGTCAAAGGATATGATTAAAAAAATAAGAGCCTGTTGTTAAGAACCATTAATGCTTATTTTTTCATACTGGTCCCACAGCCAAGTGTTCCCTGCCACCCCTTCACCCAACCAAAGAACTTAAGAAATAAGCCAGCAGGTACTCAGGGCACATGACCCAGCCAGTAAGACTGAGTCTTATTCTCTGATTGACAGAGGTCCTGAGGCAGGGAGAGCTACTATGCTTCTGATTTTCATGGGAAGGTTGAAGAAAGGTCCATGAGTTTTTACATCTGCAGCATCTTGAGGCATTCAAAGGATGTCATGGATCACCTGACTGTGTCAGCTTAGTAAATGCATCACCTGCATAGTAATTAAAATCCCCAAAGATGATAAATTTAGAAGGTGCCAGTGCCAAGCTGTACAGCAGCTCTGTTATCTCTCTGCAAGAAAGGCAGATAACCTGCAACACGGCTTGCATACTAATAGGGTTCTCATCTTGGCTTTCTTCCTTGATTCACATACCAAGCAAAAGCAGTCGAGTAGTGTCATTTCTAGTCACCACTGCTTCCACATCTTGACTCTTATCTGTCCATATGTCAAACTACATAGCACAGAGATAACATTGCAACCTTTTTCTCCTCTCATATACAGCTGCTGAACAGCATTGGAGATCAAGATGACCCAGCACTGCATGATTAGTGTTATCAAGCCAGGCAGTGATGTAAGCAAGTCCAGTGGAATAACTTCTGAAACTATTGAGTCACAGCTGCATCTCTTAGGCTATAATTGATTTGCATTAGATTTAATCAATAATGTGGTAGCTTGCAGAGTTCTTGTTGCCCTGGTCTTCACGCAGGAAGGAAGAGGTGAGAGTATGAGGTCATCAATCTATTTTTCAACCTTACCTCTGCTCCCTACTGCAGCCAATATTCGCGATCCCAAGCAATCTCAGGCTTTAAAAATCTATTCACTCCTTTTCAGCCAGAAGAGTGGCTGAATAGGAAAAGGCTGAGATACAGTTTGGTTTAATTTAACACCATTAATTTAATATTTAATGTCAATTAATATCAATTTTATACTCTATGCAAGCACACATGCATTCAGTAGCATTGAAAACCATCTGCCAGAACCACCTAGTGCCCCTACAAAAGGGAAAAGCTGCAGGCTGAGCTCTCCTGAGGCACAGAGGATCCACCTGAAGAACTTCTAAATGCCCTGATAGAAGCCATTCCCTCAGGGCAAACCAGAAAAAAATCTAGCCTGGAAGCAAAGTCCATAAGAAATGGGATGTATCCTCTACTTATATAACTCCTTGATATCTTTAGGGGCGGAAGATGGTAGACAGGATGTGGAGGGTTTGCATTTCTTAAGGGAACCGGCAGCACACGCTGCAACCAAATTAGGCAACCACAATGGTAATCAAAGGCAGCAAACTCTGAAGAACAATGTCGTAACATTTAGTTAGAAATTACCCTAATAAAAGCGATGGTTTAAATTTTTAAAAACACTTAACTAAACAGTTACAAGTCTAAAAGACAAAAGTAACAGAATAATAAGAACCCTCCTCAGGCTACTTATCTCAAAATAAAATCTAAGAGGTCTCTTGTGGTATCTGCCCGGCCAGCTGCAGAAAGCTATGCAACCCACCTTTCTGCAGCTCAGTCCTTGCGCACCTAGTACTCCTTCCAGTTCCTTTTACCGCAAGCATTTCTCTTGCTTGAAGAAACCCGCTGAACCCCCACATCTCCAGGACCCACACTGTTTCTGAACTTCACTAGAAGACAGTTTTAGTCCTTCCGCAGGAGCATGACTTCCCTTTGCTGCACCTGTGCAGCGCCCCTGTGCTCGACTAGCTTTTTCAGACATTTGTTTAGTAACTAATGTGAGAGTAAAATACTCTTCCTCACATTTAAATCACCATGGAAATCACAGTATTAAGCCTCCCTACCTAGTTCATACAAATATAAAAGCATTTAATAGAAGTCTAAAAAACAACATATTAGATAAAGGGTACTAAAGCAGGTGGCTCATTTCTGATGTCTGCTCAAAGCCAGACACGATATCCACCACTTCAGGAAGATGGTATCTTTGTGGAAATTTTGGAATCATAAATAGGGTTTTGTTGGTTATTTTTAAGTTTGGGGTTTTTTTTAGAAGAGGGTATCATGTCACTGATGGCTTTACATAAACTTAGAATTGCTTCAATCACCATTAGGTACAGTTTTTGGCAGTAATAGTCATCAAAAATATATACCATGTGGCTAACTTGCCACAATGTCACTCACACATTCCTACAAGTATCAGGCCATTTAAAGTCACAAAACCTTTTGATCAAAGGAATAAACTGTTAGAAAAGGCTTCAAGGGTTTTTTGTTTGTGTGCATAAATACACATACATATTTCAAAGAAGCTTTAAGAACTACAAAGCAGATTTTCCTCTGTGTGCATACACAAACATATTTTAAAGAAGCCTTGAGAATTGCAAAACACGTTTTCTGTCCTTTCACATTATGTGAAACTACTACAAGTTTTACATAAGTTAGCATCACAGGGGGAGCAGTATTGTTCCTTTCAGTATTAGGAGGACCAACAGACGCACAAAGAAACATGTGACTACTTACATATCACACACTGAAAAAGCAGCTAAACCACTGATGGTTAAAGACACAGCAACAATGTTCACACACATGTATTGGCAGAACTTTCCATCTTGGCAAGAGATGCTCCAACAATCACATCTTGCCCAGCAAACACCAGCAATCTGGTATTTCATAGAATGGTTTAGGTTGGAAGGGACCTTGAAGATCATTGGGTTCCAATGCCCCTGCCACGGGCAGGGACACCTCCCACTAGACCATTTCCTTCCATTACCGTTCTGTACTCCTCTGGGATGCTTCAAAACCAGGGATTAACAACAGAAAGCCGCTAGTTTTAGATATAAGCTCTTATTTCCTTAGAAGTGCCTGGCCTGCTGGAAACTACTCGAGGAAGAATAGGGCCCAGAAGGCTCGAGTCCCTCTTCCTTCATGGATTTTAAGTGTCACATCTAAAAACACAATATAAGATCCTCCACGGAACATTCCTCACAACCTGCGGGGCATAGTGATATTTTTAGTAATGTAACTTACTGATATGAGTTGGTTGGTTTTTTTTTTTTTTCCAGGACTTAAATAATGCTTTAGTTGACAAGGAGACGGCATCAATAACGCACTCCCCGTCAAACCCCCCCTCCTGCACCCGAGAACTATTAAACCAAGGCGGGGGCCGGTGTCCGGCCGCAGGGCTGAGCATCGCTCCGCCGCGGGGGGAGGCAGGGCGAACGACCGCCGTACCCTCCGCTGGCGGGCACCAGAGGAGGGACCCCTGCCTTCCAGCAGGCCTACGACAAACCCCAACACTTTTTTTTGTTTGTTTGTTTCTTGACGCTAAAGCCGAGGGAGCACGGGGAGGACGCAGCGCTCCCCGGGGAGGGTCGGGGCCGCTGAAGGAGCAGAAAACACCTCACTCGTTGAAAAAAAGCAGGGCCGACAGACAGCCGCCCCGCCGGGCCACCGCTCCCTCCCTCCCCCGGGGGATGCTCCGCGGGCCACGGAGGACCTTTGCTCGGCCGCAGCTCCCCAGGCTGCGCCCCCCGGCCCGCCTCGCCCCAGCCCACCCCGACGCCGAGGGGGGCGGCCGCGGCGTGACAGCCGCCCGGCCCGGCCCGCGAAACGAGTCAGCATTTACCTGCGGGGCTCCCGCCCGAGAGGCTGAGGCAGAGCAGCAGCAGCAGCCGCAGCAGCCGCCCCGGGCGCTCCCCGGAGAAGGCGGCAGGCATGGTGCCCCCGCCGCCGCCGCACTCCCGCTCCCCCCGGCGGCGCGCAGGCGGCTCGGCCCGGCCCGGCGGCGCCCGCGGGCAGCGGCGGCTGAGGGAGCCTCCGGTGGGCTCTGAGGGAGAACCGTCTGCCGCGGCAGGGATCCAAACCAAAGGAAAGCGGCCCCAAATCCACGAAGAGGGGGCAAACGTCAGGGAACCAGCGGCGGAAAAAGGTCGGCCGGGCGCTGCAGGCACCACCGTCCCTCCTCACGGGGCGGACATGTCCCCGCCGGCGCGGCCCCGCCGGGCTTTATGCGGCGGGAGGAAGGGCGTGGGTGAGCACCGGTGGCGAATTGGAGAGGGGCGCTGGCAGCTGAGCCGGCTGGGAGCCTCGCCGGGGACGGCTGGAAGCCGACCGGGCACGTAGGGAGGTTGGGGGATCGTGTCTTATTTTGGGCCGAAAGCGGCTGTTGCTGCAGGACCACCACCACCACCACCACCAGCACCAGCACCTGCAGCAGCTCGGGTCCGGCAAGCCCTCCGTAGGCGGCTGGCTCTGGTGGGGTTGGCCCGGAGAAGGTTGCCACGGGCGGAGCGCAGCCTGTCGCTGCCCTTTGGCTGGTGACCTTCTGGAGAGCCCAGCTTTGAGGGTCAGTGGCTCCAGGGCAGCTGGGTTATACTGTATGAGAGCTGCGGCTTTGAGCACATCTCTCTTGCTACATCTTCCTGGCTCGGGCAGCAATGCCCGGGCAGCACCGTTGCTAACAAAGGCTCCTCAGGACTTTGGCAACTGCTTCGTGCCTTTAAAATCACAATTTAATTGCTTAGACTCTTTTATTCTGTGTATATACATACATATATAGTAAACCCACCATATATATAAAAATATATATGCATTTCTGTTTGTTACTTGATAAATAACTGAATTTGGATTTTGCAGTATAAACTCTGGCAGGGTGGCATTCTCTGAAGGAAAGTCTCCATGATGGGGTACTTGCTACTTCATCCTTCCTATCAAGATGCAGTTACTTCAGCTAATGCAAAAATTGAATTGTGCGTAAGGTTTGTATCAATAATGCAAAAAGGTCACTGCAACTGAGCTTTAACATCATCTGAGCTCTCCCATGCTGGCAGAGCTGTAGGAGTTTATGCAGCGCAGGAGTAAGTCAAATGCCCTGGGTGTTGATTTTCCAGCATTGCACATCATGAAGATGTCCTCCAATACCACTACAGTGTCCTTCAGATTAAAAAAATTCCATCATAAAACCTCCCAATAAATACAGCTAATGGCAAAAGACTGGGAACAGGATTGTTTTGTTAAGCCCTTGCTGCGTGTCACAGGAGGACTCAGGATTTCTGCTGACTAAATGTGACCGTGTATAGATAGGAGCCTTTTCTGTTGTTGAATGAATGCCCTTCATAGACCTGGAGCAATGGGATGGAGCCTTCTGCGCTCCAGCTCTAAGGTTGTTTATCTCATGTACAGAAGGTAGGAAGACATATATATGAGTAGTCGATGCACAGAGGTGCCTATGCAGCTGTAAATCTGCTGCTTTTGAAATTTAGCCGCAATCTATAGTTGTGCGGCGTGGTGCGACAGACAGGTAGTACCAGCGTGCTCTAAGGAGAAGCTGAACCCCCTGAGTTTTGTTAATGTGCCAGCCTGCTACAACTGCACAGAGTGATGGGATGCAGAGAGAGAATCCAATTCAGATAAGGCTGTTTGGGAATGGCAGAAGATCTTCAGCGTTTGATGGGAAAAAAAATTGGCTGGAGCTTGAAAGCTGTTTTATCTGAACCAGTTAGGCCTGAAGAGACTTATCTGTTGGGGGGGTGAGAGGGGAAGGGACATAAAAGAAAAGGGTATGTCGACTACCTTTAGATACGAAGGGGCTGGTTTGTAGTTCTAGTTAGCTCTCCCTGGAAGGGGTGAAAAGAAAACCTTATGTTCACCTGATTTAGCAGTTGGGTATGCAGCACCTGTTGGTGAGGCAGATTTTATCCACCTGGAAACCATGTGGGTGGCTTAGTGTGGGGTAAGTCAACGTAGAACGCTATGGCTAAACTCTGCCCGCTGGCAGGAACGGAGCTGCTAGGATAGTCTGATCTAAGACCTAGCTGTAGCTTAATCAGTTCTGGCTCAGTGGACATTGTGGAGATTCTGACAGAGATTATTTGGTTTGAGTGACTTGACATGATGTCCTGTTTAGGGCTGGCTTCTGTCTTTCCTACCAAGTCATCTTGGGTACAGCAGCAAAGCAATCTGAAGACACGGTGAATACTTTTGCAGGATTCCTTTTCAGCTCTTCTACCGGGCTTGTCATCTGCTAATGGTACATCCCACACTTACCTAATGCTGAATGGGAAGAAAACAGTTATTAAACTATTCCTGAGGGAGCTGTTGTTTCCTATACTCATGGTATGAGATACGGAAGCCACAAAGTGATGGAAGGGGGAAAGGCAAAGAGGAAGCAGAATTTAGAGGAACCACTCGAGCAAGGAAGCAAACAGCCCTTTAATTGTTTCAGTGCTCCAAAAAAGAGTTTGCTTTACCACATTATATGCTAGTACTAGATTAATCCCCAAGTACTACTGCTGGATTTGGTAGATCATTGAAAGTGTAGGAGTGAGCGATTTCAGAAACTATAAGGTTAGTGATAACAAACTATGAGAAAGTAGAATGTTGGGGATATTAAAAAAAATCAGCTCATATTTGCTTGCATTTGAAAACACTGACTGGCGAGTAATTAGGAATTTCAGGAAAAGTATGTAAATTTTACATACTTTTAAGACTAACTGCTTCATCTATTAACATCCCGCATATTTTCCTCTTCTCTCTCAAGCTGATTCTTTTCTCTCACTTCCAGAGAGAAACTTTGACTTATTATCACATGGTAATTACTTGGCAAATGTGACAGTTGTTTTGGAACAAGGATTCATACATTGAACCATATTCTGGCTTATAAGAAAAATCTTATATTTAATAAAATCTCTGATACAGGGAAATTGCTGGCTTATTCAGCTGGAAGACATTTGCCAAAACTTTTCACGGCAGAAGGAAAGTAAATGAAACTCTGAAAATTGCTGACATGTTGATTACTGGCTGAAGAAAAATCTGGATGATAATTTGTACTTTTACAGCACCTTTTCTCCAACAACCAAGTCTGTGTTCTCAAAGCCCGGTCTTTGGCATTCATTTATTTCTGTTAATAACTAAGACAATAAAATAACCAAAGGACATACCTGATCCGTCAGTTTCCTTGGCTGGAGGTTTGCTTGTTATAAAATCCACCCAAACTGTGAAAAGCTAACTAACGCATATGTGAGAAGAACTGGTAAAAGGAAGAAACAGGCAAAGGGGACTGAAAGGCTCGTGAGGTGGCAGTTCAGGTATGTTTCAGGGATAGTGTTTAGCAGCTTTCAGTATCTGAAGCTGAATCATCAAGACCTTATTAGACTCTAGCTAGATTTTTCTAACGTTCAAGGAACTTTAATGAGGACACATTTGTTTATGGGTGTGAAAATTTTATTTGGAAAAGCATGAAAATAAGCAGTGGGAAACAGGAGAAACAATTTAGAATTACTTCAGAAATAACTCTTGCAAGCATGGTCAGGAGATAATTTTGCAAGGCCAGGAGATAATGTGTTACTAATCTATGGACCACTATCAAAAAGATGTGCCAGAGTAGATGCTATGCAACATCTTCATGGGTTCCCCATTCGATGGTAACGGTCAGGTTATAATAAAATAAAAAAATAATGCAGAATGCATATGTTTCTGAAAGCCAAAGTAATATGTTGAATACTAGTACAGGACTACAAAATGGAATTTTGTCTTCCCCAAACGTTTATCTTTTGCTTGCTTTCTTTGAAGGATTTAACTAAACTGACCTCTTGGCTGGATTTAAAATTACAGGCCAGATTATGCAATCTGCATACTCTGCAATTGCCTACTCTGCAATGCAATGTCTGCATCCTGCTGAGTGGCTGTAAATCCCACTATCTCCTGTCACCTCTTTGAAAGCAATTTGCAAGATTAAGCATATAATCTCTATTGAGAATTCTGCCGTTTATCAAATGTTTAATGTCGTGTTCTAAGATCTGCACTGGAGAGGAAACAAAAATTTGGGCTGTAGTGCTTTAGAAATGTATTTCTTAAAAATCTTAGGTTGCTGCCAATACCAGTTACTGAGATTGGCAATACTGGTCGTACAAGATGCAATATCAATTCCTGTTGTGCAGGGTTTGGTTTTGTGCAGGATTGCAGGTTATGCACTATGGCTCTGCTCAGAAAAGGCTTTGTTCGCGTGGCAAACACTGTCATCAGAACTGGCAACCAGAAAGTCAGCCAAGTTAGATTATTGGCAAACGGTTCTTTTTGCCTTTCTGTCTTGCCTCTCCCCCCACCCAAGCCTGAACAAGATTGTTATTTTTTAATGGAAAATATAATGAAAAAACAGTATTTTTTTAAAAACACAATTTAGATTGAAAACTTATATACACACATCTAAAGAATTTTCTACAATCTGTTAGTTTAACGTAGAAATAAAGTTCACTGTGATACCAATGCTTGCCACCCCATCACAGTTTGTTTTGCAAGCTGTTGCTTCAAAATGTGCAGAAAATATTTTAAATGTCTCAAGCAAGACCAGACTTTGAGGGAGTTAGTATCTTCCGGTACAGTAATGTACCTGAAAAAGTAAGCCAGCCTCTGATCTGAATACAATTTGAGAACAATTACTTTGTGTAGTGGTAATTATGCTGAGGGTACACAGTCTCACCTACTGCTTTAACATCAGGAAGAAGAAGATCACCTTTGATAAGTCTGTCTTTTTCATGAATTCTCCATTTTCTGACCTTTTAAACCCTTAAAAATATTTTCTCTTTTGTTGCAAAAATAAAAAATCTCGAGAGGCCTCGTATACAATACACTATACAGGAAAGTCTCCTCCATTCTGCTACTGTAGTTGCTCAATTATTAGCAGCACTAAGTGGGAGCACTAAGTCGTCTGGAGAAACAGGCCTTGTTTACAACATTGAAATTGGGCTATGTGGGGCTTCTGCTCCAGGGGAAGTAATGCGTGTGCTGCACAAGATAACGCTTTTCCGTTTTTTTGTGGGTGGTAACAGCATGTAGACTTTGTCTTACTCAACTGACCTGTTTTATGGTTTTCCTCTGCTGTGGGTTTTTTTTTTCAGGTAGTTTACACAAACCTAATTTCTCTGAATTTATTTTTTTTTTTTATTTGGAAATATGTTTGTGATGCTGAAGGTAAGACCTCGTGTAAAATAAGTAACAAGTAAAGTGGCCTAAGCCTTATTGATTATATTTGTGGTGGAGGGAAGTCATTCAAGTTAAATGCCATTCCATGTATTTATTAGTCAACTTCAGTAAACTTTAGAAACTCTACCTCTAACAGCATGCTTTCACTTTCAACGCTTTTTTTTCCTTTAGTCTTTGTATATTATTTTAGAAAGAGAAAAGAGGGCTTCAGGAAAAAAAAAGTGGAGAAAGCTATATAACTAAAACTGTTACTTGTAATTTCAAAATCTTGAGGGTTTAAAAGTTTTTATTAGTCTTTTGCTTTTTAATTATTTTCTCTCTTAAATGAAGGCTAATGTTTTTTTTCTGATATCACAGGACTCCAGGAAGGGAGCAGAAAAAAGAAAGAAGAAAAAGGATTGCAAAAGTTATCATAGAATCTTTGGCACTTTTACTGACTGCAGAGTCATCATAGCCAAAACTGAAGAACTGGAGTGGGAAGAACGGTGCTGTCATTTGATCACTTCATAACTTTGCAGAATGCAGGTAAAATACGTCCCTGTCCTCATCAGCACAGAGGCAGAGACCTCAGTCCATATGCATTGGGAATACCTGGCAGTAATGACTCTGAGTGAATGCGAATATTCACTCTCCTAAAACTTAAGAATCTGTATATGTGTTGGCAGAACCACTCCATCTAAGACAGTGCAAGCAAATGTACCCTGGAATCTGCACACTACAGGAGTATACCCATGTTTCTTGTATCAAACTATTTCTGTTAAGGAGAAAATTCAGTTTCAGGGTTTGCCACAGTGACAATTAACATAGCTTTTAATCCGCCCAAATGCAACATTTGTGTAACAGGTACAGAACTATTTAAATACTCTCTGAAATTACGCATACTCAGAACTGGATAGCTTAGTACTTTAATTAAAAAAAGGTATATTCATCCAGAGAGAGGTAGTCTTGAATAT
This sequence comes from Himantopus leucocephalus, assembly GCA_003993805.1. NCBI lineage: Eukaryota > Metazoa > Chordata > Aves > Charadriiformes > Recurvirostridae > Himantopus > Himantopus leucocephalus. Next base: position 15,201,476 of record RSEF01000031.1, read on the forward strand.
CTTTCTTTGGGTGGGAAGGAAAATAACATTCTAAAACAAAACAGCCTGCAAATATTACTAGTTCTTTGCACGTGGAAGAGCTTCTTTCAGAAATTGATTGTTGTCCAGTCTGCAACAAACAGGGTTCAGACAAAGGAAGGAAAGACACCAGAACTCTAACAGAGAAGCTAACTTGTCTGCAATAAGAAAGAGTATCCCGAGTCAGGCTTTGCATGTCTAGAATTTGTGGAATACTTATTTGTACAAAACCATTTTCACTTGTTGGGTTTTTCAGTCTTACTATGCGTCATAATCCTATAGTTTTCCTGATGCCTAAAGCTGTATGCACTCTTTACTTCTGCATGGGAAACATTTTCATCCAGAGCTGTAAACCGCCCCATTAGAAGTGTCCAGTGGGATCTGTGAGAGAGGAACTTCTGGGTTGTGAGACAGTCATCTTAGGTATCTTTTTAGTCCTATTGATACATAAATTTTATGTGACACTGGTAATAATGGAGTTAAAATGCCTTTTCAGCTGAGCTTATGTCCCACCAGAAGGGTTCAAAGATGAACTTCTGAAGGTGACTTTTTAACAGCAAATTTGTTCTGCAAGGCATTTCCACCAAGGATTCATCAGGGTTATAATATAACTTGGACAATGTTATCAATATTTCCAGGGAAAAAATACATATATTCATTTTTAAGTGAAAGAAGCCTAAAATATATCAGTGTGTGATCAGAATGTGAATTTCAAAGTGAAAAAGAATGGTAATATGTAGTTTTTACTTTTAGGTCTAATTCAGCAATTGTTAATATATTTCCAAATACTTCTGCACTCAGTAAGCTGGGGGAGGATTATGCAAAGATGACTTATCCTAATTGAGTTTTACCTTTCAATAAAACAATTAAAAAAAAAAAAGATTCCTCGCAAAGAGAAGAATGTGCAGAACATACCAGTAATGAAAAATCTACAAAGGTAATGTAAATTTTTTCAACAATAACTGATATCAACTTATCCTGGCTGATCTATACAGTTTATTTCAGGTTTTGTAAACCCCACAAATGCCAGAAAAAATCATCTTTTCGTTCTTCATTGTTCCAGCTTCCTCCACAGCTTGTTTCACCTTCTTTTGGTTATGAGAGTTACTGGAACCAATAGTATTGTAGAATTTCAATTAATAGTATAAGAATTAGTTTGTTGTAATTATTGCATTTTGATTAATTTAGCCACAAGTTAGAGTAAGTAACACTAGGACAACTTTTTTAGAAGAAAAAATGATTTTGTTTGTTTTTTAAATAAGTCAGATAAGAAAAATAAGTAATAAATTACATCTGACCGGTAAGCCTTTAGAAAGCACATTGCTAAGGGTTACGTAATTATTTATGGAAAAATAAGGTTTCAAAGAAAAAAGTAAATTGGTCTACTGTGAGGATGTTGGCTCATTCTGACTATTTAGGTGACATATATTCCTCTGACTGACTTCTCAGTGTCTGAAATGAGTCTGTCAGAGGAAAATGTGATCTCTCTATGTGGACCCTCTTCCCATGCTTGACAACATTTAATGTGTTTGTCCTCACATCAGCCTTGCGGGTAATGTTAACTCTGGTGAGAGACTACGCGGCTCACCTGAGATAACCCAGGAAAAGTGTTACACTTGACTGTTCTTTTCTAGCTTTTTCTGCCCTGTGCCAGGTTCTTTTTGATTCCCCAGGATAAAGCTGAGTAGATAGAAAAGGCTACTCAGGATGCACTGAAAAAGTCAGAGGCATTCCCTGCTGACCTGTTTTACTACTCCTCTTTCTTTTAGGAGACAGCAAGGCATGCCCTTTGTACAGACAGCATGTTTGGACTTGGCTTGGGAAGAATTTGAGCTGCCCCCTCTAACACACGGCACAGATGGCAAGGTGAGCGTCTGAGACTTGCAGACAGCTGTGGGAACATGGTGATTTTGATGCAAGCAAATGTTTGAGCGCTTTTACACATTGGCATTATGTTGGAAATTAGATTCCAAGTATGAGTGACCTAAAAATTGCTGTTGTGCAACAGGTTCATTATCCTCTAGGACTTCTTCAATGGATTTGATTGATTGCAGATCTCTAGGACTTGATGGTTACAGGTGTCCTGGACTTATATCTAGTGTAGTGTATCAGCTAGGAAAAATGCTGTTTTTTAAGATGAAGCTTCATACAGAGGTCTCTTTCCTGGGCTTTGCAGATAAATACTATCCAGCTTTGCTGTAAAAGTGGTGTGCTCACTCCTACATTTGAACTGTCCTGGGATACTCAAAGTGGAAATGAAATTTCAATTGCAGTTTCTTATTGGTAGACACTACTTTTGAACATGCTTGAAAGTTTCATAAAATTATTTAAAGCTTCTCAGAAAGTTGCTAAAACAAAGCTTATTAATTCTAAATTACTTTAGGGCTTTTTTCTTCTCTTGATAATACACCCTTGAGGACGATGGTGCCTCACTATTACAATGCTTCAAGCCACGGGCAGTTCAGGTGTTAATTACATTTGTTAAAGTAATCATTAAATAGTTTGTACTTCACACAGAGACCATGACCTCCATGCAGTAAGTTAATTGAACTTAGTAGTAGGAAAATAGGAGAATAAATCTGGATTGCAGAAGTCACTGCCAGAAATCTGTGAATAGAGGGGCTGGAAAATCCATGATCCTCTATTCACACACCTTTATTAGTCACTGTTCTACTTAATCTTGGTAAGGGGGGTTGGACTAGATGACCTTTAAAGGTCTCTTCCAACCCAAACCATTTGATGATTCTATATGGGTATGGACAAACCTCCTACATTGTCTAATACATCCCAGTTTATCGGTGCAGCATAATTCATCACTATTTCTATAGCTTCTCTGCAGCCTCATCCTTGAACAGCGAAAAAGAAACCAGTTCTCAGGCAGCTCTTATGACAGCGCACTAATTTTTCAAGCTGTTGTGTGCTGCAGAAGTTGCTCTGCCCACTGAAACTCCATGAATCACATCTTTCCTTCCCAGTACGAAAAGAAATTACTCAGGTGCATCTATTACTTTTTTGGCAGTTTCCCCTTTAGGCTACATACTCATTCTTGAAAACCTTTGCACTCTTTAGCAGACCCTCAAAGCACACTCTGTGATGTCTCGGGTAGAAGCAATACAGGTGTCGTTACTGGAGAAACAGACATCCTTGCAAGGAAAACACATCTCTAGATGGGCTTGTAACACAGAATGTGATGCAGTCCGTACAACACAATCTCACTAACAGACTGNTTCCTTTTTTTTTTTTTTTTTTTTTTTCAAAAAAATGAATCTCTTTTCACGTACTTTTTGGTGGTGTTAAGTTGATGTCAGAAGAAAAGGGGATATTTTTACTGTCTATGTTTTCTTAAAACGCATACCACTAACATTGTGTAACACACCAAAAACCACACTTGGAGCTTTTCAAAAAAGGAACTTTTCAAAAGAGACAGGATCTTGTAATGGCAACCTGAAGTCAACTGAAGCCGGAAACATCACTGTTTCCAATTCTTTGTCTGTATGCCAAGTATGCAGCTTATCTGATTCATAGTATGACTGTCCACATTTAGTCCTAAACAGGCATCCTCTGTAGTTCAAAAAATTAAACTTCTGGGCTTTTAAAAAGAAAGCAAAGTATAAAAGGGAGATATCTTACAAAAGGAATGGATTTCTCTGGGAACTGAGCAAATATTTTTCCAGAAGATTTCTACTGAGAACAGCAGTGCTATCAAGTAGCACTTTTATGTCTCTTATTCAGATAATGCCTTTGTGCAGTGTGTGCTACTTTTTCACTCTTACGGCAGAAGCTAGACAATAATGTTTATCAACTGCATTTTAGTTTCTTGCTCTTTTGGTGTTACCTACCTGCAATAGCTTTTGCCATTTTTTGTGTGTGTGCATATGAGTATTATTTGAATGAAGAAGTACAGTCATCAGTTGTATTTCTTACTGGAAAAGATGAGATAAGAAATGTATCATCTCCTTAATGCTAAGTTTATATAGTATTTTTTTCTTTATCACTTTTCTTCCTCTGTAGACCTAGAGGGAAAATGCTGTCTGTAGAACACAATCAGATTGTGAACTACAGGCACAAAAAATGGCTTGTAGGAAACATGCATTTAGTTCTTCACAGTGTCCCTGAGGCAGCGTTTTTACTGTCAGTAGGCACTGGTCAGAAAGCAGGCAGGAACGTGCTTGGGATTGTACTAAATGGTAGCATTTGATTCACTGTCCTATTAGGAATGGTCAAATATCGCCTATTCCTAATAGAAGTCCATGGACTTCTGGTATGGATGAACTTGGACTTGAGTGCAGGTTTGGGTCTGTATCTGGAAGGCAGTGTAGACGTATCCAAAACAAGCCATGTTTACATAAAACCAAACACACGTGGAATATGCAAACCAGGCTTAAAGCAAAACAAGAAACGTTTCTCCAATGCAAGATTAACTTTTCGTATGATAATGTCAAGTCATTAGTTTCCTTTCACAGATAACAGTAATCTGCCCTGGGGCACAACTCTGCAGGAAAGAAAACCTCCTCTTTATACGATCTGCCTCATTATCCCTAGGCAACTTCTCTGCTGATATCAACATACCAACTTGCCATCATGCTGTATTCAGAGACAGTAGACAGAGTAGATGGGTGGGGGCAGCTATGTTATTTTTGGGGAAGAAGGTGATCTCTGCTCAGGTGGGAGATAAATTGACTTTTATCACAGCTGTCTTCCACTAAACATATTTTTAAGTCACAGTTTCTGTTTTTCAAATCAGTAAGCTTTGTTAGGCTAACAAGAAGAAAAGTGCACATATCTGCAACAATTCAGTGGTGGGTTAAACTCACGTATAACAGAAATCACTGACACATATTAAGAAAAAACTTGCTCTTTTAAAGACAAACAAGAATACCATCCATCTTAAAATCAGACAGAATCTGCCCTTCTCTGAGTTCTCACCAATTCTTGTTACAAGTATTTATCATTAGAAAATGATAAATTAGAAAAGAAAATTGGATTTGTTTTGACTTCTTTGCACTTTTTACTGCACTTTAGGTGGGGCACATTTGTGCTCTCTGTCTAGGCGAGTGCATGTCTGAACCTTAGTCCTGCCTAATGAGCTAGAGGAATAACCTACTCCTGGCACGCCATCTAGTTTCCTCTGTATTTATGACCAGAAATCTTAGAGTAAAGCCAGCCCTCTTGGGGGAGCGTGATCTCCCCCTGATGCTAAGAGTAAATCCTGAATCTCCCAAATTGCTGCTCTGGAACAACAGAGGTGCAGTGCCTTGCAGCAAAGCTCCCTGCAGCCAGGCTGTGTTTGGACACCAGACACCAGCTGGTTAGGAGCTGAGGCCCTCAGGCACTGTGAAGGCACTTTTGAATGGTAGTTCCCTTTTTCGTGTTTGGCTTTGAAACGGCAGAGAAACTCCTGGGACTATGGTGGCTGCTACTATTTTAAACATAGCTAAGAATCTGAAAGCATTCCTCTATTGCAATAAATAACTTGTACTTTTTTTGTGCGTAGACTCCAACCAGTTCTAGAGTCCTACTGTGTTTTGTTACCGCATTGGACACTCACACACTTAGTCCCTTTATCCTTTCATTTTAAAGCCATCTTCCTTCAAAAACAGATGAGCAGCCTATGCTTGTTGTCCTTTTTCTGAGCTTACTATTTCTTCTTTTAAATAGGACATATCTAAAAGTGAATATTCCAGTTGTTTGTAAATGTGCTAAAATTACCTATAAAGAGTGCAATATGGTTGCACTCCATATAGCGGTAATAATGTTTTGATGTAAAATGCTCAGAATGCAACAAGACTTTATAGAGCATTATATAGAACACTGAATTCTTTTATGACGGTAACAGCATTCACTCATTGCTGAGACAAGCTAGTTTTGAACTGCTGACCTGTAAGAGAAAAGGAGAGGTGATCATTCTCTGGAGACACCTAAACAACCATGTAGTTTTAAATGTAAAAAATTTTCATTGATCCTTGCGAGAGGTTAATCCAGGTTTGATTGTTTTGGGAGATCTTGCTTTTTTTGAGTGGAGGTGACAGGAGACGCGTGAGACTGGTTGTGGTAAATCAGACATTTAGTGAAATGTCATAGTTGTAACATCAATGTTCCTAATAACTGATTTTTACTGATAGTATTGAACTACTGAAGTGTCAGTTTTCTGTGAGTTGCATTATATTGTTCTGCTGAGTGTTGCATAAAAAAAATAACGCTGTGATATAATGTACAAGACATATTAAAATGAGAACTTTATTGTATGGGTGGTTTAAAGGAGGTGTGGAGAGTTTGTCGTCAAAACAGAGGGGGAAAGGCTAGAATAACAAATGAGCTGTGTGTTTTTATAGGGGTCCTTTATTCCTAGATTTGAATGCCATTTCAATATTGATTGCTTCCACAGTGAGCTCTAGTAAAGAAACAGAACTGGCACTTAAGCTAACAGGGAACTTCAAAGAAAGATCAGAAGTACCATGGTCATTAAGAACTAGTACAACTCTGAAGAAACAAAATGAACTTTGTTAAACGGAGTGTTTTCCACGGAAGTTTGAAAAGGAGAAAGATTTTCAACTGTCACCAAACAGTGTGTATCAGACCTCTGCTTTTTCCTCAGTCAAGAGAAATGGACATTGTAAGTATGCAGGTTTGCATATAAGAACGTGTTGCTTCCTCTTCATAGCAAGCTGCAAGATGAGTATCGGTCATAGGACTAGATCAAGAAGTGTAAATGTTTTAACATGGTCTGCGTAATTTTTTGCTGTTATTTCTGATAATGCTTAAATGAACTCAACTTTTCAAACTATTATTCATCTTTCTCATGCCTATTATAATAGGTTGGATGGTGACAGTATTGGGTGTGTTTCAGACATTAGAAGTTTGTGAGGATACTGAATACTGAATGTTGGCAAAGAGTTCTTTTTGTTGCAATCAACACAAAATGAGGAGATGGCCTTAGAAACAATGCCTTGACTCTTCCATGTGAACATTAAAGTGCATTATTTCAAACACTTGAATAGCTGTAGTTAATCCTGGCATATCAGCTTAAATGCTGCTGAGGACGTCCATGTAATCTGGTAATTACCTAAAGCAAAGCCTTAGTTATCTAATTGTAGTTGATAATTCCAGAGTTCTAGTGATGGTGACCAACAAACTGTGAAAAATTTCAGCACAGGAGCTTTTAAGAGCTTTC
>RSEF01000031.1:15220656-15231360 GCA_003993805.1 Himantopus leucocephalus
GCTGCAGCATGGAGGTGAACTGCCGCTGCATGAAGCCGTACTGACGCCGGGGCCCCTCGGCATCCTCGAAGCCCACCACAGGCTCCTCGCCCCCGCCGCCGCCCGCTTTGAAGCACACCGAATTGCCATGCTCCTTCACGCCGCCGCCGCTGCCCCCGCCGCCGGGGCTGCTCTGGGCTTTCTCCGCCGGGGCCGCCGGCTTTGCTGGGAAGGCGCTAGCGCTGCTATCGTTCCGGCTGCCAGGAGAGGAGCTGCGCTTCCCAGCCTCCATGCTGCGGGGCGGGCGCGCCCCAGCCGCGGGAGAGCGTGGGGAAGCCTCGCTGCCGCCGGTGCTCTTCAGCGGCGCGGCTGGGCTCAGCGCCGCCGACTCTAAGCCGCGCTCCCGCGCAGGACCGACACTGCTGGCCCACCCCCCGCCAGCGGCCGCACCACACCGCCCACCTGACATTGAGAGCCCCGGAGTCCTTGAGAGGCTGAGGCGGCCGGGCCGAGGGGAGGGGGAGGAGCCGGCGAAGGAGGGGGCGGGCTCTGCCATCGGGGCTGCGGCGCGCGCGGGCCTGGCGGCGGTTCGACTTGTGGGCGCGAGTGCGGTGGCCCGCGGGGCGGGGGGACCTGGACCCCTTCTTCCACATGGCGGTGGCGTTTGGCGCTGCCCGCCTGGGTGGCGCTCGGTGCGGCCTGAGGCGACGGTCGGAGGTGGAGAGGAGAGGGGTCCTCGGCAGAATGCGGGGCTGCCCCGAGGGCTTCGGCCGGCGGCCCTGCCTGTTCTTCCAACAGAAATACAATAAAACAGGTGGGTTTGTATTTCACCTTGGGTGAATCGAGCAGCGAGTTGCTGGGTGGTAGCGTGCCTCCACACTGAGAGCAGGAAATGGTGGCTGGAAATGAAACTGTGGAGAGGTCTCACAGGCTCGCCCTTTACATGCAGCCTGTCTCTTGCGAAGCCTGTCTCATGCTTCTCATGGAACAGATTGACTGGAAGAGAGCAAGAGGCAGGGCCTGGTAATGGAGCCGAGTGATGCCACTGGAGGTAGCACAGGCATTTTGGGTTCATACATGCTTATTTATTTACTACATGCCACAGCCATCTTTCACCTCTTGGAAAATCTTGTTCAGCTCTGGCCCGGTGCCGAATGCTGGAAGCCCTACTACAGCAGCTGAGTGTAGTGCTTCAGAACAACTGATAAGGTGAGACAGGTATGTTGTATTGTCGCTCGTGTCCCAGGGTGGAATTAAATCAGACAAAATTCCTACTGCTTTTTACCAAGTCTCCGGAGTCTCTTTTATTTATGCAAATAACTTCTAAATTTGGTAGAATATTTGTGTGCTCTGAGTGCTTATCTTTTTTGAAGAACAGTATTTTAATGCTAGTGTTTATTATCTGTTTAATAACCTGCCAGATCTTTATCCGATCTTTATAAAGGCAACACCACCACAAAAGGAAAGTAGAAGGTGGAAAACAAATTCTAATTGGATTTTTTTTTGAGTCATAGGTGTATAGATAATTGTTTATTAAACTTTGCTACTGTCTGCATTGTTGGGTACTTGCAGTGCTTTAGAAATCATTAAGAAATCACTTTCTCTGACAAATGTTCAACTGACCAGCTAAATAGCTTTGACAATACACTTTGAATTTTGCCATGATAAAAATCATTCTCTTTTTTTGTTTAGTTCATATGCAAGTGGATTCCATATAAACTTTATCTTTCTTTAAAATAATATTTATCTTATGATTGTTTTGGTTTGAAGAACTATGATTTGACACAACAAAGATGTAAACATTTCTATTTCTATGTAGACCCTGATACCTTTTTAATACAAAGCTTAATCCTATGAACAGTTCTAAAATTAGTGTATACAGCTGTGAAAGGTCACATGACACTCTTCAGAGTGGTGAATACTATGCTGGGCAGCAGGTATATTCAGGTTTCTTGGATCTCGTCTCTGTAATATGAGAAAAATATGCCATTTCTCTAAAAATACAAGTACCTTTAATTCTTCTTGAGTGCAATTTCACATTAACAATAGCTTTTTCCTCCTGTTACACACAGTGTTCCTAAATAATTGTATAATCACTCCACAAAAACAAGTTCTTGTGATTTAAAATCTCTTCCCTCTGGAATTTCCAGGACCAAATAAAGCAATCCTTTTTTTTTACAGTTGTATATTTCTATAGTCTATGAATATCAGCATAAAACAGAATGACTAAGTATATGTTGTCAAGTATTTGACTGCAATGTGTATGTATTATGACAGGTACTACACTATTTTAAAAATAATTCTCTTTCTATGGTCCTGATTTTCCAGGAATCAACAATCTTGTTCACCTTTTCATCTTAACTTTGCTCAGGTAGGGTGCTTTTAGCTGGAAAGTGCCCTCTTGTTGACTTTTAAGTTCATTAGTTAAGGTTTTAATAGCTGTCAGTTTTAATCATGCAAGCTACTCTTGCGTATTGATTGACATAGTTCAAGTACTTAAGATCCATCACTTCACTAGCAGTATACTTACAAGGCAAGCAATATGCATAAGTTATGTCTCATATTTAGTTTCTTATACAGAGCAGTGTCTTGCCGGACTATTATCTGTCTTCCATATAACATTCATGAAGTTAAATATACTGCTTTTGGAAAGATTCTTGGAATATTTCTTAAAAGGAATTACCTAAAATCTTGAAAGCTGATGGTTGCTAAGTGTTTACAAAGAGGAAGGCCTGCTCCAGGTGTTTCTAAGTTGTAGGAAGATCTTAAAAGCAAAATCTTCAAGTTCATGAAAATCAATAACTTTCAGCTATTAAGCCAATAATGTGGGGGGGAAAAACCTGAAGACTTTCAAAACAATTATTTAAATCTACACTGCCTTTTTAAAACTTTTCAGAATATTTTTTAAAATTCAAAATGTGGAAAAGTGTTTTTATTTTTAATGAATACTTTGGGGAAAACAGTGTGAATGTATAAATCTTTTCAATGTTGATTTAAATCTTCAGTTTTACCAGCAACTAAAAAGGAGTCCAGAGGAGTCCAGAGATGGTCCTAGCACTAATCTAGAGTTATAAGTCACTTGCTGTCTTTGAGATACCTATTTATGTAATCAGTTTTCAGAGGTACTTTGCATTACTCATAGCTAGCTGTGCCAGTGGTAGGCGCATTTCAATTACTAGCATGTGTAATTAGAAGAACACACAGCACTATTCCCTATTGATTGCACTGCCTCAGAGATGCAGGCTAAATGGTGACATTGAACACACAACTCTGGATGGATTTTCCCAGTTTTTCCTGTCAGACTTTCTGTTCCCCGCTTCACACCAGCAACTTTCTTGCAGCTAAAGGCACCTCTACTGCAGAGGAGGGGAATAAGCTATCCTAACTGGCAGAAGCAAACATTACAACATGCACAGTTGAACAAATGTAATGTCCTGAATTGCCATAAGTACTTGGAGGGAAGTACTGCTACTGGCTGTTTAGGTTTGAAAGCAGATTCCCATACTCTTTGACTTCTCCTACTTGGAAAGTAGATGAATTAGTGATTATAAAGAAGTTCCACATCCAAGATGATTTTTCCCCTTTCCAGCGGTGATACCAATATGTGAGGTAGTAGAAACTGCCATAATGAAATCATACCTGTTATAGGCTAAGTAGTGTCCTTTTATTAAAGAGAAATATGAATAAAATAACAATCTAAATCAATTAGCAGCAAGAATGGAAAATAAAAGTGGTTGTTATTTTCTTCCCCTAGGCCACTGTTGGGAGAAAAGACATATGACCTTAGATATACACACTAAAATTAGATGGTTGGATAGCTGATGTTAAGTTGTTTTTTGACAATAGTGGGACTATGGCAGTTGGTGACAGATGGCTGTATGGCAAATAAATCTTGTTGTGAGGGAACACAGGAAGCCTTTGCAGTACTCTGTAAATGAACTATTGGATGTGAAATCTGTGTCTATGGGAGCCTTACATGCCAGACTCCACAGAACTATAACGGACCATGCACAACTGTAGCAAGTTCAGGTCTTCTGGAAAAGTAATACTGGACAGAAAACCCAAACTTTCTGAACTGAGTGATTTAAGTTACTCACTTCCCCAGGGCTGTCGTGGTGGAAGCATTAGGAACATGAAGTGTAAGGAGGCTCTTAACCACTATATCATCCAAGCTAGCTCAGAGGAATTCAAAGTTTAATGCTGGCAGTAATTATCAATGTACTTGTAACTAAAGTATTGCTAAACTAGTGGTGGCAACTGTGGAAAATTAAGGGAAAGATGATTACAAACATCGCCTCTAAGTGATATCAGAAAAAGATATATACTTTCTTTTTAAAAGAAAGTAAGTGTAAAAAATGCATAAAAGTTGTAACTTTTAATGAAAGGATATACATAGTAGGTATCCTCAACAATAAAGATAAGTATACATAAAGCTTCAGTAAATGAAGGAACTTTCAATATTTCTTTCCTATAGCCTTTACTATATATTTATCCTTTTATTTCAGACTAATTTTTTTAAATGACTGTATTCTCCGAAGTGGCTTTCAGTCCAGTAAAAACTACTGCTAAAGTCTGCTTTGCATAGAAGTTAGATAGATACAAACATTTATGGATGGAATTGTCGGACAACCGTTCATCTTTGTACCTATGCATACACAGAGATATGAAAAGGCGTTTGACACACAGAACGGTGGAGATCTTTGTGCATGTTTAAGTGTCTTTATTCATCTGTGTGAGTGATGGAAGAACTGGTCTCAGGTCAACCAGAAAAAATACACAACACGGGAAATCTTTCTACAGTATTTTGCTTATTTTAGCAAAGCTCAGAGGACTTTTTAATAGTTTTTTTTTGGGGGGATGGGGTAGGTTTTTTGTTAGGAAAAAGAGAGAACAGATTCTTCAACAATGAACAATCTCCATTTGAAAATAAGATGATGCAAAAGAGAGAAAAGGGGAAAATAAGAAAGACCTTACCTGAAAACGTGTGGAAGCATCTTACTTAGGAACTAAAAAGAACTTTATCAGATTTGAGCATCAGGAGAAGCAAGATATTATAAAAAGGATAAAAAATGAAAAATGTCTTCAGAGAAATAAGGATAGCAGTCTATGCAAGATGTGATCTTTCAAATTGATTACAAGATACTACTTGATATAGAAGGAGCATAAACTGAAGGCAAAGAATATCCTCAGAGACTTTCAACGCTTGTGAGAAAATACATGCCTTGTATCACAGATAAACATAGGAAACATGTATCTGGCACTTTATTAATAGAGTTCTCCTATCTTGCTTGTTTGTAATGGCATTCAAAAGCACAACAGCCTTCTCTGATAGAAATGCACTACAGAGGGTAGATGATGTTGATTTTAGATGGTACAATGTAACCTCAATTTCTTTTGTAAGAAAGACATGGAATTTCAGAGTATAATATTTCAAGATGGAAAGTCAAATCTGATAAGTAGAAGACTGTAATACAACCTGAAAATAGATAGTGGTAGCAATAGAAAAAAGGTCTGGAAAGCTCTGTATCTAAAACTTGCTTTTTTTGAAATGCTTGAATAACTGTCTTCATACACTAGGTGGCAAGTTGCAAAGAATGTGAATGATCTTGCTGATGAACTATTATGTTCTAAACTTGGTTTTGGTTTTTTCGGCTCACCTTTTTTCTTGTCTTTAAGAAATATAGCCTCTCCGGGCAGGGACTATAAAAGATTCTTCTTGTAGTGTTCTCATTTTGTGTCCACAAAACATTGAAGCTTTTACTCTGGCATAATTACGAAACTGATGAAGCTGAATATTTCTAATCAAATGAGGATCCTAGCACTTTTTATCATCTTGTAGGTGATCTAGTAGTACATTCTCTGCATGTCACTTGTGTGAAGAATCACTTCCCAGTTAATGTTCTATAGCTTAGTGTCTTGGTAGATTTTATTCTTGGATTCTGTATTTTCAGCAACTTGGATAGATTTGTAACCTATATCTTCATTTGTATTTGCCATTCACTAACCATTCTTTTCATTTTCTACTGCTATTTAGTACCACTGTATTTGAGCCCTTTCTATTTAACATGAATAAGAAAGTCCCCAAAGTGCTACCCATGTCTGTCTGTCTCAGTCTAAAAATTACTGAATGTTTGTGATGGATCCCTTCTATGCATTGAAACACTGAAGTAAAAATCATGTTGTAATTTATATTTTACATTCAGAGTTTCATTCTTCTAAGTATGGGGATCTGGATGGGGCTTTGAGCAACCTGGTCTAGTGGTAGGTGTCCCTGCCCAGGGCAGGGAGGTTGGAACTAGATGATCTTTAAGGTCCCTTCCAACTCTAACCATTCTATGATTCTATTATAAGCTTAATAGATTATTTTTTTTTTAAATCCATGTGTCACTGATATGCTTATCTATGTTTGCATGGGAGACAGGCTTCCTAGAGCATTATGCAATTTGCAAGAATTATGGCTTCTGAAAATCAGAGTAAGCAGTCCATAATTCTTTAAAATATGATATGCCATCATTTATAAACAAAATCACTGTAGACTATGTCCAAGTTGTCTAGGCTTTTTATCTTCATCATTGTGAGAGATGTGTTTAGTGTAGACATGAGTTTATTCATATGAATACATTTAAAAAATTGCCTGTGATCAAAGTACACGAGCTAATATCTTAACAAAATATATATTTATTAATAAGAATTCATCAGTTTGGGGTCTTAGGTGCTCTGTACTCCTTTATACTTTGAAAACTGTGGCAAACATCCCACTGACAAAAACACAGTAGGATGAGAGATGTTACTTTAGGCACGTCCTAATTTTCAAATTCATGACTGACAATGCCAGCAATGCCAGTTGTTTTGTAGTAGTATGTATTCTTAACTTTTTTTTTTTTTTTAAGTCAAACACCTTTCCTTTCTCTACCTTCCAGTTATGTTCATCTGTAATTCTGAAAGGTCTAGGTCCATCACCAAACCTCTCCAGTTAAGAGAGGGGAGGTAACTCCCCTGGTGCTATACGGAGAGGAGAGACATTTTGCTAATGGATTTAATAAATATTTGCTGGCAACAGGAGAACAGTGGGTTCAGTGGGTTCCATTCCTGACTCTGGACTCAAACTGGAAAAAATTGAATGCATATTTGGAAGAAAGACCAGAGCTTATTTTCTGCCCAAAAGACACTTCAGCAAACATGATTTTTTTCTTAAAAACTTGGATATTCTGGAGATTCTAAAAAAAAGTTACCACAACTGGGTATAAGAGAAATATACTTTGTTTTGTCTAACCCTTTTTACAAAAATGTCTGAACTGTTTTGTCCATCTGCTAAAATTAAGCCTAAGGCAGATTCCTGGCATAGGAAAAATATACATTTTAAAATCTGTGGATTTGTTCAGCTGAAAAAATTTCTGCCCTCTTTTTTTTCAGCGGTTCAAATGGATTTCACTGTTGGACAATTTTAATAAAAGGAGGTGTTAGTCCCATCTACAATGTGATTATGTTGTCACTATTGTCAGATAAAATGCCAACAGCATGTTCTCTGGTGAGAGAAAAGGTAAGAAAGAACATGGTAACACTGCTGAATTGGATCTTCACTTTTATTTGCTCAGCCGCCTGCCGTTTCAGATCTATATAAGGAATATGCCCACCCTGTAGCCAACAGAAAAGTACAGAGATAGTCAAGCTATTTGCACAGCTGAGCTTGTTTATATGAAACAATCTAGTACCAGCAGCATGGAGTCCTATGTGGGTCAAAGTATTTGGGTGAGAATTAAGAATAGATTAGTTTATGCGCTAACACTTTTAGACCTATTCCGTTGCCTATGCTATCTCTTTTAAAGCTGGTTTGTGCATCCCTGTACGGAACTGCAGGCATACTTTAAAAGGAGGTAATATTATACTTGAGAGGAAATTAAATAAGATATAACTTGGCAAATTTTCCAGATGTATTTAGTTAAAAATATTGTACACTCCTTGCATTCTGTCTTCAAGTATTCAAGTACTACAAGCTTTACTGTATTTGTGTTTCATATACCATAAATAGCTGAGCTGCTCAAGCAGAAAAGGTAATATTTTTTACAGTGCTCATGTTTCTCGGTTTCTAATTCACTGAACAGTTTACCCTTATACTAATCAACTCTATTTTATAGAGATACTTTTTCATCAACAGAGAGAGAGATTGTCTTTTCCTCAGCACTGCTGCCCACTCCAAGAAGATGATTAAAGAACCATGGAGAGCACATGCTCAGCTATGCCAGTGAATGCTACGTAAGCACTTTTTCTACTGCTGTGGAATGTGGCTGTTACCATCTCTCCGTTTTTCTCAGTACACTCAAAGGCTTATTCAGTTGCTAATGCTGTCTGAGTCATGGAATATCTTTGCCTACCACATGGAAACAGGAGGAGGAAAAACATGGAACATAGAAGGAGACTGTAAGAGAAAATAAAAATAGCAATGGTGGAATTCTACCAATACCCATGGGACTGGAAAAAATCTTTCACAGAGAAAAAAACATTCATTAAAATTCTGTTCATACTTTTTAGAGTTCAAATGTTAAATACACAGATTGAATTTTAATCTACAGAAGCAATCTAAGAGGTCAGAACTTCTACTGTTAATCATACTAAAGGATTTTATATAATGCTGTCTTTAAAATATGTGGATCCATTCATTTTGCATAGAGACTTGAGTACTTGCGCTTACAGTGAGTCATCTATGCTGCTTTTGTTTTAAAATATTATACTGGTTTGAGACTGCCTATATAGAAATGCTGAGTGAACAGCTAGTATCTCAGAAAACAGTAGAAATTCATTATTTTAGCTTGCAAATATGGAGAAATGGACTTGATAATCCTCAAGGCTGAATTTTATTAATATAGAAGTCATGCAGGCTATGTTGTATAAGCACTGAGTGTTGACATTGTACTGTATTACCTGTGGGATCCAATGATCACTGGAATCAAGGCAAAGACTTCGGTTGACTATAAAAGTTAGAGCAGGTCTGGCTGTCATCTGTTTAAGGAAAATAACCTGGCAACACTTTTAACCATCTTTAAGAGTTTTGTTATGATTGCAATTCATATATTTCTGTCTGTTTAAGTGAGATCTCACTGGTTTCAGTTCTGTAGGTGCTGATTTTTCTGAAGCAAATCTGAATGGTTCCCTGACCATGAGTGTCCAACAGGACAAACAGATCAGAAGGTAAATCACCTTTGTGGGATGTATTGGGCATCAAATCAACTGTTTGACCACTGACCTGTTTGGTAGTGCTATTTAAACTGTAAATGTTCTTCACCTTTTATCATATGATGCCTTGATCCGTGGTCATTGAGATAAAAAGTGATCTCTTTTGTGAAACTCTGAACGAGAATGCAGTCGTGCAGGTCACCTCACTTTCAGTCATAAATCAAACAAAATGTTCTGTGACAAAAATAAAAAAAATCTCATACCGCACAAGATTATTTATCTCACTTATACGAGATAATAAATTCAAATCTCAGAGGGAGGTCACTGTTGTCATACTTTTAAAGATATTATACTGGCATCTAGCGGGAACATATAACACTGCAGAGCTTGCAGGATTATTTCTGTAACTTTTAGAAATAAGCAATAAAGCCCATTTTAGGCATATTGTTTTTAAACAAACTTTTACAACCTAAAAAATTATTAAAGCATAATCTGTCTGCACTGGTAACCTGAAATTTTTAGGTGAATATCACATACTCAATTTTGCCTGCCTATAGCAATTCAGCAAGATGATTAAGCTCGTGTAGTCTTGTTACTTCACTGAGAGCATGCAAGTGCTGTTTTTGGTATACACCTCAATAACTTGGGGAACTGAGATCCAAATATTAATGTTAGAGTATTGCATCCATCCAGATATACCTTGGGGTTGGGTTAGGTTTCTGATTGCAGACACTTTGGCATGTACATTTTCATTGTATCTCTGAGATGTGTCTTACTTAAATTTTACAAAGTATAAAGTCAAATTCAAATGGATAGTAAATTCTATAAGCTAAATTCTCTATATAAACTATGAGGATGAAAATCTTTGAGCTAGTATTCTTGCATGCAAATTGAATTCAATCTAGACAGAATAGCACTGCCAAAAATTATCTGGAGAAATATTACTGTCTTTGAGTTTCAGTCTTTACTAATAAGATTAAAAGCTTTTACTTTTTTTTTTTTACAGGAAATAATTTAAATGTCACTGATTTTTTTGGGTTATGGATAATGATAACATCTGCATGGTTCAGTTGCAGTAGCATTGATATGTCTTCCTTTTAGGGTTGCCACATTGAAGTTTCCTGTTATAACAAAAAAGACTATAAATTTCACTCCTACTTGAGTAAAAGTATGTCAAAATATGAAGAAATGCCCCTAAAATCTTTCTTCTGTCTTATTAGGTAAATCTCAAATCACAGCTCAGTGTGTGCCTTGTCCTCACATAAGTGATAGCAGAATATGTATGATTGTTATAGGAACAGGGCTCACGGTACAGTGTTCACAGCCTTAAAATATATTTTTGTATGTTCCACAAACTGTCTTCAACATAATAAAACTGGATATAGCTGAGGGTATTGGCTTAAGAACGAACTCTGCAACGGACTGACCAGGGCTGTGTGGCTTGGTACTCTGACTGAATAAATCATTCAGCTTTTCCTGGGCCTCTGTTGCAAAGCATTTCCTGGAGGATAAATCATAGAATCATAGAATTCTTGAGGTTGGAAGGGACCTTTA
>RSEF01000031.1:15232360-15250645 GCA_003993805.1 Himantopus leucocephalus
TCACTGACCAAAATACGTCCTGTTTTACCTTAAACCAGGACAGAGAGCATGGCAGACACACAGTGATATGCTTCAGGTGTATCTGCCACGATTTGAATCATCCTTGGATTAGACTGTCCTTCAGACAAAGGCTCTAATCAGTACTTGATACTGGCAGACTTTTCCATTATGAATTTACATAATTACTTTTTAACCTTGTCTAAACTTTGATATTCACAATATGCTGCAGCAGTTAGTTCTCAGTTTAATGACATTTCATCGGAAAACTACAACCTAACTCTATATACCTAAACTAGCTGTTGTTTTGCTTTTATCAACTTTTGTTATCTGTCATTTAATCTTGTTTAAAATGTTATTCTTCTACAATTCTGAGAACTCATTTTCAGATTCATAGGTAAGAACTATCAGCAAACTTTCTCACCTGACTAAGCACCCTTTTTGCTTTTATTAATACGTTGAACATGGATCTTAGCATTGATCCCCCCTTACACTGTGAAAGATGAACATAATTCATGTTTCTTTGTTTCTTGTTAAAGCAACTATATAGTCTGTAATAGTGCTTTTCCTCCATGTCTTTTCAGACATTGCTGGTATGGTACCTTGTCAAAATTTTTTTGGAAGGCCAAGTACACCATTTCACTGTTTTCACATGTTTCTTGTTTCCATCAAATAATTCCTACAGATTTGTGTGGTGACACTACTCCTGTGCTGACTCTTCCTCATTGTATCATTTATACTCACATCTGCTGATTTTATTCTTTACTGATGTATCAACCAATTGGTGAATGAAGACTTTATCACCTGAAAGATTTCTTTATAGATGATTTCCAAACTTTAATAATGAACAGAGCAGGCTCTGATCTGGACGACAGGTTGTGCTGTATCTGCCTTTTGGGTGTCTCTCAGACACGGATGCGCTGCCCAGATGCCTTACCGGGTTTATTCATTCTGAGCTTGCCTGGTACCAGGAAGGGGAACTTTTCTAAAGGAAGTGTGCTTGAATTCACCACCAATGTCAGCTTTTGCCATTCATGTCTGTAGAAATTTTTCAAACACCTTACACTTCTTTGGCACACATCTTTGCCAACGCCTGTTCTCCCAGGTTCTCCTTCTTGACATCCTGTCACATCTGCCCCTCTGCCCACTTAACGATGTCCTAAGGTCTGCATTCATTTTCCTCTCTTTTCCTGCAGGTTATGCGCTCTTGCTTGCCTTACCTATCTGCTGAGATGATGGCCAGCAGCATGGTTCAGTTGTAGCATGGTTTATCCATGCTGTGATGGATGAACATCACAAAGTATACTTTCCACGCACATTTTTGGGGAGAGAGGTCACAGTGAGGACAAGATCAAAGGCACATCATTCAGCTTTCGTAGAGGATATCTGTGATCTTGCAAAAGTATACACACGCTCTCTGGATTCAAAGGAAAAGTCAAATAATTCACTGTTCTTTTGTTTGTTTTTCTGTCACTCAACATACATATTACAACTATGATCTTAGAAGAGGACATTAGGATATGCAAAGATAGCTTTCCCCAATATATTGTGTAACTGTCACCTACTGTATTTTGTAACTGTATATGTAGGATGTGGCAGGAAAATTATTAGCTTCATTGTCTGAGATTGGTATCTATTTCATCAAGTAGTAAACTGTCACGCCTTCTGCAGTAAAATTCTGCACAGAGGTGACTGCTGCACAGCACCTAATAGTGAACTTTGCCTTCTCTATAAAGCCACAATTCTTCACCTTATCCCCCCATTTTCTAGGACCTTTGCCTTTGTATGCAGACTTTCCTTTGCCCTAAAGTAGTGCACAGATAACTTGACATAACACCTATGCTCCTGTTGAATGAACAATGAGCACACCATCCTTTACTCGGTCTGACGTACTCCATTATCAATATATTAAGCTGAAATAGCAGCTGATGTCATTCTTTCTAAAATGTGACTTGGGGGAAAGCTTGCTCTCCCTTCTCTGCACACACTTTTTTTACTTCCTACCAATGCCAGAAAACAGCCAAGCAATGTAAAACGCTTCCAAAGGTGTGGAAGTCTAAAGGGTTACAGGAACCAACTCAGAATATTCATTAGTTCATATGTCTGCAGTGTCAATAACTGAGGCTTGGTAGAAGTGAAAATCACCTGAACTGCCTTCAACCATGGTATCTTATTTGCTCATGATGGCAGTTCCTTCTGTCTAGCCTGACATAACAAACATCGATCAGGAAGCTAGTTTCCCCCAGTTAACTGATCTGATGCTTTTATTTGCTTCTCCAAGAGCAGGCTATGTCAAATTGCATCATATTTTATAAGTAATATCTATACATATTCGGATGTAAAGAGGCCAGTGAGAACTTTTCCATACACTCTACTTTTCTGAATTGGTAATTGTATCTTCTAGGATTTCTTTCTTCAAAGCATTTTCTTGATTCTTTCTTATAATTTCTTTCCTTCATTTCTGTGTCATAAAAGTTAATGGTCACAGAGATTTGCATGGACATGTGATGAGCAGAACCACTGCACCTGAACCTAGAACCATCCCAAATCCTGATTATGCAATTGCATGCAATAGCTGAGCTATGTGGCAAATTGAGATTAGCTCACGCAGAGAATCACATCGCCATGAAAACAAAGTAATTCCGAAGTTTCATGACCTCACACCTTCTGATGGTCTTGGTGGGAGCTGAGAGTAACAGCATAGGTGCCAGCTCATGAAGTAATCTAAAGGCTAATACATTTTATAATGTTGGACATGATTATCAGCTCTTTATCCACAGAAACCATAGAAGGGATTAAACAACAGTTGTTAAACAACATGGAAAGGCTACTGCTATTTTATTTGCATTGTGGAGATTATTTCCTTCCAATCCACTTAAGTGTTTGAGCTGTCTATTTTTAAAAAATATTGTTCTATATATTTTCTTTTATGGTTTTCAGTAGTATGCATGCATTTAGAAGACTCTATGACCATCAACAGAAAAGGTTATCTACTCCCCTCTTTTGGAAGAGCTTGAAACTGTGCCTCCCTGTTACTCTCTCTCTTTTCTACATACTGCCTTTTATATGTCTACAGCACATTTTTTAAAAAGACAATAGAGAAGCATACGGTGTTAAAAACATACAGCTTCTCTCTTTTTTATTCTATTGCAGTGAGTTGACCTCCAGGTATCTGCTTAGGATGTGATCATTTATTGGTAGCAGTTAGCTTTAATCTTTCACATTTTTGCCTAGATTGGTACTTCTGCACAAGAAATTCCAAGTGGCAGAAATACAGCTAATGGTACTCTATCCTCTTCCAAAGGTCTGCCTGCCTGCCTTACTCCCCTGTGCTAGGGGGAAACAGATGCTCACAAACATTCAAAACAACTGCCAAAGGCAGACTGAAGGTACACTTGCTGCTGTGCAGTTTATTTTAGTTATTTAATCTTACTTGAACTCTTCAGGCACACAGGGCAATCAGCAAGGATGAGATGTGTTACTTAACACAGTTGAGAGCATTAATTGGTACTAAGAAAGTGTCATATTACATCTGTTTGTGATCATAGTAGAACATAACAATGAAATATCCTTAGGTCCACTTTAAAATAATTGAGAGGAGAAAGTAGTATATTTCAATTTCCAAGCCAAGTGCAAAGATTTTTCTTCATGGGACAACTAACACAGTTTTAAATATGTTTTGATACCTTGTGCTTTATAAAAAAATTCACAGGCTCAGAGGCTGGGATTTACCCTTTTTAACTCCAGATTCCATTTAGGCTGTTATTTTCTACTGGAAGATAATGGGGGGGGCAGAGGCAGGGGAAGATTAACAGGGAAAACAGAGGGGATAGGTTCCTAACTTATATGTCCAAATAAGAAGGGATGAATCTAGGCCAGATGCAATATGTGCATTTAGAAAGGAATTACTTGGATATCACTTTATCTTTGGCAGTTTCCACCTAGAAGGTTATAGATCTGAGTAAAGACAGTTTGGTACTCAAGCAAATGACCAGTTTAGGTCTAAAATAAGATCTGTGGGTATGAACAAATAAAGAGAAATGAGAGACTCTGATTTTGTTTCTCTAAGACACCAAGCACAAGTTCACTCTCCACTTTGTGGATTCTTCATGGTTAAATTTATTGGAATTATTTGCAAGCACAATATTATCAATTCACACTACTCATAACTACTCTTTTTATTTCATATACATCGAACCTACAGAGGCTACTCCGTTTTCCATAAACATCTTACTGCTCAAGCAAAACAATAAAACTTGACTGACCACAGAGTATAAAAATCAGAATGTAAAACAAGGCAAGCATGATAAAAGCATTAGGCTCAGTAGTCTTTCACTAGAAAAATAGATTTTGCTGTAAGTTTCCTCTGAAACTTTTAACAAACATATTGCAAAAGAGAAAAAATGAACTTTGCTATGGTAAACAAATTTTTTCCTTCAAGGCACTGTTACATAACATTTAATGTCATTTTGAAAATAATTCAGGAAGTCAGTTGATAGAAATATTACCCTAATAATAAAAAAGAATGAATATCTTTATTTGTTCAATGAAAGGCTGAATGGAAGAACAAATCAGATGAAATTTCTGTATGGAAGAAAAACAATCATCTTTTGGCTACAATGGAATAAACATTACAAGCTTGAAGTCTTACAAAATTCAACTAACAAGATGAACTTATTGACAGTAAGTTTGGACAACTTAGAAGTGTTTTAGTAACAAATTGTAAAGTTTGGAACTTCGGTTATATTTTTCATAAAAATTGTTTAATGCATGTTCTGGCATAAGAGAGTAACAAGGCTGCAAAACTATTTAAAACCATTGGAGAAAAATTTTTGAAGGACGTAACTTCCAATTCTCTTACAGAACATATCACTTGGCTTTGTGTTTTCACCTGCGCAAGTGCTCAGCAACAGCAGATTGTGTTCAGTCACTCTACAGAACTTCCTACACAAGCATTCTGAATGGCACAACTAAAGAAACCATGGTTTCTCCTACAGATTTTCACTCTATCTTCCTTGTACACAGCTAATTGCAAGTTATCTCAGCTTCTGCTGCCTGCCCCACAAGACCCCTATGGAATATCTGGAAGTCCTGTCCATTCTCCCTATAACCAATCTCAACTGGTTTCTGAGAGAATGATTCTTCCTCAATCCTTGCCCCTTCCTGTTTTTGGGGAGGTCCCACCTAGAACAGGAAGATGATGCAGCTAGTTGTGGTCAGCTGGCACATGCTAGGTAGCTCAACACTTAAAGGACCACCCAACTGAAAAACTCCCCCTACATGGAAGATGCCAATCAGTTTCTTTCTAATTTTAATTGCTCAGCAGCATTGAAAAGTTTTGAGGATGAATTTAAAGGCAAAATATAAACCTCATTTTCTTTGGCTGAAAAAACATTAGAGGCACACAGATGCTGATTTCAGTATCAACATCAATACTGATGGGTTTTTCCTCTCTTCCTCAGGACTGTGTGTGTGAAATGACCTACAGCTAATCACTTAATTATCTTGGCCCACTGTTAGGTAGTCTTAGGTCTCCGTTCTAAGGAAATATTCATTCAGTTCCATCTGAGCTCACAGTTTGGAAACTCTTCTAATATCTGTCGTGCTTCACTAGGAATCTGGTCTCACAGCTGCTTGAGCCTACTTCAGACATACAGAAGGGAGGAATTTGGAACTTAGTGACCAGTCTGAAGCATTAGGAAACAGCCCTTCAGGATTCTTTTGCAGACTTCAATCTTTTCCTCTAAGAAATGGATAAGGCTTTTGTTGGTATAGAAATCAGTAAATATATCCCCTCTTGCAAGAAAACAAGGATTTGATCTTTGGAAGACAAGATCTGCCAAACAGACATAATGGTTAGACTCAGCCTACCCATAAGGCAATTATTACAGACTAATGTTTGTTATTAAAACTAATTTTGTGAATCCCTACACTTAGCTCTAACTGCTGTTTGAAGAAAGTATCTTCAGAATTGTTTTGGCTCTCATTTCGTATCTTTTGGCTTGAATGAGGTAAAAAGCCATTGCCTAGAGCTTTGTTTTCTTAAGGTTGCCCAGTTTTTGTTCTACCAAAGGCTATGTTTGCATAATAGAACAGATACACAAAACAACTGCATTAGAAGCATTTTGATCATATACAACATATTTCTCGTAAGACACACATTTCTAGATTTCCAGGGCTTCCTATGGGGTATCTGGACTAGAAAAGTAGGGTTTATGCCTTTGAAGTTATGACCATTAACTATGCAAATTATTTAACATTTATAATTTAGTATTAGTTTTTATTCCCCCTGTAGAGGAACGCAAGAAGGTTTGAACCTAGGCAGACATATGAGGAATTAAACCACTTACCAAGATGGAAAAAAAACTACTTGCCAACCTAAAAATAAACACCAAACCCCTTGCAGACATGGCAAGCAGAACATGGTAGAGACAGGTCAAGACAAAACTAGTTACAGCAGCCCATTTGACCAAACTAATATAGTCCTCGTTGGAGGAACACATCATAGGCTTAAAATCCATGCTTAATCTAGGTTCTCCAGTTCCTGCCTGCCTTCAGTGTAGCCCTTGCTTGCTAAGACCAAAAAAGTATCTATTCATGTGTCTTGCCTCTGTTGGCCAAGACTTCATACCACAATTTCAAGACCAGGTAGGAATGCTCAGTGAAGGCAGAAACAAGTTATTATCATTTCTGATTAAAAGGTGGGCTTTTTTCCAGATAGTTGCAAAAGATATTAATTCTGCTTTATTCAGAATCTAATTTAGTTCTGTAAGTCAGACTACTTTTTTACTACAGAATTTCCTACAAAAAAGTCTATTTCTAATAAAAAATAGTGTTTTAAACAATTAATATACTGGAGTAAATCTTTTTAAACTGCAAACATTTACTTGCTAAAACAAAAATGCTGTTATATCAATGATAAATTCATATAAAAACTTGTACATGCATTCTGCTTTTTATAGTGCATAGGAATTCCAAGGCAAAATACAATAAACACAGTATATTAGCAAGGGAAACCTTTATCAGTGTTTAGCCCTTACAGTCAATCACTTAATGCTTACATACTTCCCATTGTATTTTTAGTTTGGACTTTAACTTATAGTTTTAAAGCTACAAAAATAAATTATGAAAACCAAAAAAAGCATAGATCAGACTGGACTTTGTTCCCCCATCAACAAAACAGCCAATGCTAGGCTTCTGATCTTTTCAAACCCATAAGAACACTAGAATAGAAAAAAATAAAAGGGAATGAAATCTTTAACTTATTTTTCTGTATGCCTTTATTTATGTTCAAAGACAAATGACCAGTTTGAGGAAATTCTATTTAGATGTTTTTTTCTTTGACTTCCCTAGACAGTTTGCAAATGCTGCCTGCTTACATTTTTGTTGAGATAATAAATTCTTTTTAAGACTTTAATTTTCCCTTTCTTAAAAATGAACTTTTTCTTATTTTTCTTTTGGATTAGCAAGCAAAGGCAGCTAATGCAATCAACTGTTTTTCTATTAGCTGCACATTTTTCAAGTGCTGAATGCATAACGTAACTAACTGGTATATTTAAAGTTACGGCAACTAGCTTTTCTAAAGCAATATTGTAAGTCATAACATCAGCGTCACACTTTTATGTATAAAGAATAGTGATATTCATGTTGCTCTAGCCTATTAGCCTGAAAATTTTAGCTGCTCAAGACCTTCTCTGTGCTCCAAGAGGAGTTTAAGCCACAATACAGCAGGCTGCAAGAACTAAGAGTACCAACTACACAGGAGGTATGATAAGAACCATATAGAGATATTTGTGACATTTCTGTGTTTTGTGTGAAGTATAACCATAAAACTTGTTTTGCAGCCCTCAGATCCAGCAGTAATTTGTGCAAATGTAAGGAATTATTTCAGTTATATTATGATATGGCACTGTATCCCCTTGGTTTCTTTCATCTACTCTGAAATACTGCTGAAATATCTGATCCATAGAGTATTCAAGTGTTTAGTCTATTTAGAATTACAGTATAGTTGCACATATGGCCAGACACCTTAAAAAAAAATATCTGTACCTTAAGTATTCAGAATGTACCTATATTCCTTTTTCATTTAAATGAAGCTAAGAAAAATTAGAATGAAGGTATTTTACTGTTCAGAGTAAATTGCAAAACTGTTAATGTTTCATTTAAAACATGATAAAGGTTTCCCTTTGACTATTTCTTTGGTAAAAGTGTCTGTGTCACATTCGCTTCATCTGCTAGTAAAAGGCATTTTCTTTGGTGGAACTACTGTTTTGATCTTCCAAGTCCAGCTTTCTAACACATAGATAATAGGCCCATTATATATTACCTGCTTATTCAGTGAAAGCAAGGTTAGTTTCAATTTAGGACATAAAAATCAAACAGACCAGTCCTAATACAGAAGTTTGATCACATAAAACCCACCTTTTAGTAGTAAAATGATAAACAATGTTACAGACAGCAAAGGTCTAAATGCAGTATATTAGAATACATCATTGTCTGTATAAAATGAGCAGTTTCACAGCTATTTTAAAAGCATCTTATTTCTCATAAGTGTAGAGGAGTTTACTTAGAAGCATAGTGGATGTTTGAAATGCATAGCCATGTACATCTTCTGTAGCTTTGTGATGATTTCCACTTCTGTTGGCTTAAATTTCCTGAATTAAAAGAGAATAAATATATTTCCTTAGAACATGAATTCTGTTATTTTGCTGCTTAATATTTTCCTGTAATTGAAAATAAACTGCATTCCAATTTATATTTTACAAATTTTTTGAATGGTCCAATTTGCAAATCAGAATCCGTTGTGATTCACTGAGTGTCATGTGCCAAAGGGACTTCACAAGAATAGGACCTTAGATCCAATATGGGATAAATCCTTGGGAACTTAAGTCACAGCAATCAACAATAACATGCAGGAAACAGAGGAGACAATATACTCTTGGAAAGTATTATTCTTGATGGTTTTCTGATTCGTTTCTCTCTTTATATGAATTTTACATCTCGCTTCTCTTTCCATTCTTTAAAACAATGAGTATGGGAACAATCTTCCTTCAGGTAGGTGGCTTATGATGAGGAAAAACAGTATCAGCAGTGACATGAATGCGAAGTCACTCACACCTCTCATCTTGAGATGAGAGATTGGGATGCCAGATGCAGAGGGGGAATAACAAGGGGAAATAGCTAGAGTGTGTAGGATTAGTCCTCAACTGACAGACCATCCTCTGACAAGCACTTCCAGGTGGCCTAAGTAGAATCAGCCTGTAATTAGACTGTAAAGAGGGCAGAGAATCAGGGAAGTTCATTATATAGCTTCCACAGGGCTACATATCATCTGCATGCTTCTTCTACCACTAATCCCTTCAGTCACCATCTATTAAGCTCCGTCTTCTTCCTAGAGTCCTGTAATCCCTTGTTTCATATCTCTGGTACTGTCACATTCCCACTTGCTATTGCACTTGCATCCTTCCTCCATAAACTCACTGGAGACCCAAAATACAGCCTGAAAGAGCAGGATTTTGGATACAACAGCAATCCTTATGCATCTCAGCATCTACCCAGGCATTCATATAAGCGTTTCACGATCAGGATCCAAGCGATTAAGCAAGGTTAATCTGGGTCCTATTTTAAGGACTGCATGGGTAAACAGAACTATTAAACCACAGTGATGATGACACCATTGAATTAAAAGGTTTTGGACTCACTTTCTTGCTGATATTACATCATGAATGACCATGACTTTATCTAAACAATGATTTTATTTCTATGTTGTTCCCACATTAAAAAAAAGGTTGGGATGGCACAGTGGATTTCTTCCTCCTTGTATTAGGCTGCTCAGCAGAAAAGCCAACACTGGTCTGTTTCACCTCATACTTACCTTTTAGGAACCAGATTAAGTTTTTCTGTGCCTAGTGCTACTGTTCTCCAGACCATTGCTTTCTTCTGATTTACTACAAGAAAGAGAGGTTAAATTCCAAAACTCAACTTTTAAGTATAGGATGACCACAGTAATTCTAGTCTCATAATCCAATCACAAAGTACATCTAAAATGCATTATATTTTCTCTCTTTTAGCATGTGACACTATCAGAAAAAAGATTAAACAAAATTTAAGGAATCAAAATATTGACTGTTGAACATTTTCAGCCAAGTGGTAAAGGCTCAACTCAATCCCCCTCAAAAATCCCACAAAGTTCTGGGCAGAATTTAACAGTAATAGTATTCCCAGAAATTATTGCAATACTATCATTTCGTTCAGTGTGTAGAATTTGTACATAAAGTGAATGCTGAAATAATATACAAGCAATACACAGCTGAACATCCTCAGAACATGGGCTGAAACAGTTATATGATTGCTCTTTCTGGAGTACCTACCACTAGCTATACGGTGTTGGTCCCAGTAAAGACTCAAATTAACAGTTCTCTTACTAAAAAAGAATTCTATTTCTGAATACTAGCCTCCCACCTTACACATCGTTGGATGTGAGATTTTAACTGCAGCCTCATCAAGCAAGTTCAGCTGTGTATTAGTCATCACTTGACATAACCGACCAGAAGAGTTGCTTTGGAGCAATTCTCTCTGGTACAGAAAACTGCCTTCTACACAGTCAGTAATTGAAATAACTTTCAGTTATTAAAATCAGGGAGGAAGTACATGGTTTAACAGATCTTCCTCATATGCATTTATCTAAGATAGAACTCCAAACTACAGATAGAGCAGCTGATCAAAGCCATATCCCACATCTCATCAAGCACAAAAACATTATTTCAGTCCACTATACTGTGTTACAATCCTATTGTAATACAGTTCCAGCATGTTTATAAAAAGCAGGGCTGGGTGACAAGGGCAATTACTCAATTTTCAACCCAAGACATATCCCCAAACACCCAGCAGTATAGCAGCATACTATATTCAAGACATATCCCCACTTTCTAGTATAATTGAATTACAGCTTTAAAGCTGTTTAGATAAGGGGAAAAGCACTAAAATATATTTTCAGCTAGCACTGGGAAAAGGAATGGGAAAGTGTTATACAACACAGGGAAACAAAGACAGTCACTGCACCAAGAAATCAAAAAAGGGGAAAGATAGCACTACTCAGAAGGGAAAAGAGGGCAATAGACATAGGATGAGAAAAGGAGACTGAGGGGAAAGAAAACTGGAGTAGACTGGACATATCTAATGAGAAGAGGAACCGCTAGGCTGCATCTTAAAACGAAAGTTACCAGGCCAAATGAAGCAACTGGGCTTCAAAGGGTGGGCAGAGGGAGAGAAGTATAGCTTCTTTCAATTAGCAAGCCTTTAGAAATGCATAATCCTAAGCAGAGGTAGCCAGCATGGGAGCACCGACCCTCAAGCAGCAGAACAGTGACAGAAGTGCCTACACCTGCTCCTTCGGCTCCAGTAGTGCAGCTGTTTTGTGCCCAGGGAGCCCAAGCCATGAGCACAGTGGGGGGCCCCCACAGAGAGAGTGGGGTTACCACCAAAAGAGCCAACAGCACCAGCTCCCAACACCTCAGCAACTCCAGGCTTACCCAGGGCAGTGAGGGCTTTGACCACATGCAAGTGACAAATGTATGTTAATACAGACAAAAAAAAAAACATATGAGAAAAAAATTTCAAAGCCTTTCTGTAAAAGTTCCGCCCAAAAGTTATTTTCCTCATAGTTACAGCCTTTTAGAATGAGTTTATAATGAGGACACACGGTGCTCTCAAAAGAGTGAAATATTTTCCAAACACCAAGTAGAAAACAGCATTCTGCACACTCCAGAATTAGGAAGTCTTAAGGAAAGTAATAAACTGTACTTTCCCTTCCAACATAAACCCTTACCAATGAGGTCAACAACAAGGTATAATTTTATATAACACACTGTAATATGCAAGAGAGCAAGTATCTAACTATAGTATATAACTCTTTACTTACAGTTGCTCAACTTGGTCAAATTCTTTTTCAGCTTCTGCATAACAGAAAACGGATTATATAAAGTCTCAATTTAACAAGCACTGGAAAAGTTGTTCTGTTTATTTATATTATTTCTTCCACATACAAGCAAAACAAAATCTTATTTTTTCATTTTAGTTTTCTTAAATTTTTAATTCAAATTATTTTGTTCCTCTATTCAATGGAATTACCCACAAATTTGTCAAAAAACTTACTTTGATCAAGTTTTATTAATCTTACTTTAATACAATCATGTTATAGAGTATGTACATATATGTAAAATGTAGAAAAATGCATATATGTATAATACAGATACAAATATACATAGACTTTATATATATATCACTTCTGTTTCACCTCGCACATCTAGTTTGGCTCACCTATGTGTGCTTTAGGTTCAGCAACCAACATTAGTGCATTCTGTTTTAATGCATTTTTCCTTCTTACTCAATTTCTGGACAGAAGTTTCCCCCATCAAGATGACTAGCAGTTGCTTCCATTCCTAAGCATTCCCCAAACAAGTATAGCCTCTAAATTCCTTTGTCTTGTAAGGAAAAAACAAGGACTGTATCCCTTTATGGGAAAGTATTGCTTATTGAAAGCACTTTGTACCTGAATTCAAGACTCATGGAAGAGATTTAAAAAACTAAAGTAATGCTGTGTTCTAGAAGAAAGTATTTCATCAGAAAAAGATAGAGATGTAAAAAAAATCACACAGAACTTCATATATGAAGTGCTATGGGTTATACCTTTCTATCTGTGGCTGCAATTTCAATGGAAAACTAGAAAAGACTAAAAAAAAAGACTTACCTGCATGTTTCTCTTTCTTTTTTGAATAGATCTCATAAAGGAAAACAATAGTTACTAAAATAACAGCTTCAGCCACAATTGCTAGAAAGGGTTTGAGAGGCACCATGAGGGACAGAACTTTAAGCTTCAGCTTTCCTTTACTTTTCCCTAGTTCAAAAGCAGCTTCACACCAATATACACCATCATCTTCCTTAGTAAGCTCTAATATCTTCAGATGGGTTACATTGGCAGATATTCTATTAATTGCGTACTTGTCTGCCAGCAAAGAGTCATTAATGGCAACCTGAAAATAAAAAATACATTAGAAGTCTTACTGATGCAATGAGAAAGTGTTTGATCAAATTATTTATATTATCAGATAGTTCTATAGAGGGAGATGTAAAATAAGAACAAATAGCATTTGTGAAGCATGTTTAGTCCACGTCCAAGGGAAGGACTTAGCTGGCCATCCTGGTTCCCTTTACATTCAGTGGAGGAAAATACACACTTTTAGTGAGCAAGTTGTCTGATTTGTTTTATCTATTTAAGATTGGATGAAAGGTACCCTTGACTGACTCTCCACTGAGAAAGGCAGCCTTAGGTTTCAGGATCCGGTGTCCAGGTTTCATCACAGCACAAAGCATACACTTTCAAGGAAGCTGAACTGGGAATGCTGCTTCACTGGGAAGTATATGTTGATAGTCTTACAAGTCAGTGCTACTCCCCAGCAGTATAGAGGAGACTGATCTATTTACCTCTGCTCAGCTGATAATGCTTCCCCAGAAAAGGGCTAGAACAAAGTGGCTCTGCTTCCCAAGACTAAGGGGGATCCTGAAAGGTGGGTATGTGAAGGAGTAAAACTGCTGAGAAAGATTTTCCTCGCAGCTTTTAAGGCGGGAGCTGAAGCGAAAAGAGATTTCAGCTCCTTCAGAATCAAGTGGCACAGCAATATCCACCATGGGATGACATCCTTCAGGTCCAGTGCCCCAGGGAGGTCATACAGGCTGGGAAATACAGAATTACTGGAAGAGAAGGAGGAAGAGAAGGAAGATGCTTCCTGTTCTCCCTCAAGCCTCCAATACCTTACATGTCTTTAGAAGAGTGTCCTGCTATTATAAGATTTTTTTCATATGAAATAGTAAGATTTGAGCAATATAACCATCTTTAACATAGTAAAAACAAGTATCTCAAGACTTGTCTGATTTGTTTTACTCTTCTCTGGGCTATAAGAGTATGGCAGGGACCTTCTGGAAAAGAAACATCATACAAACCAAAACAAAAACTACATCCCTGTAAGAATGAATACTTCAAATACCACAGAAATTTTTTTTGCATGAACAGAGATTTACATTAACTGTAATGGAAATGCAATTTTAGAGCCTAGAATGAAAAGTCATAATACTTCACAACATGTCTGTACTTGTTTTTTGCAACATGGTTTTGCTTGGGCAACAGATAGAAACCTTACCTGTTCGCTTCCATTCGTCATATACCAGGTCCAAGCAATGGGAGTATATTCTAAACTTTCACAAATCAATACAGCTGTATCTCCTTCATAACTGACTATGGGTTTTTCTTTTCCTCCAATTTTCGGTACTAAGAATAAGTAGGAAAAAGTTCATCAAATGAGACCTACAGGTTTTACAGTATTACAAAAGATAAAAATATATGTAGATAAATATTTCCTTTTCTCAGAAACACAGGTGATTCTGTCATTCATGATATGACCTACATGAAGAGCCATTTCAGGCTGCTATTCCATATGCAGAATTTGTGCAGAAAACCACAGGAATCCTGTTCTCAGGTGCTATATGATCTTAAGTCGCTAATTAATACTGTAAGCCAAGTGATAATCAGACTGTGATTTCTACCCTTGCCCATTTCCTCTTTCCCATCCTTAACAGCTGTGAGCTACATGCTTCAGTTCTGGTACCCTAGAAAGAAAAATCATTGTTTCTGCAATTTCACTCAATCTGCAGACACTGATAGAAGTCTATTCCAGCCATAACGCTATCACATAATGGTATCTGGCAAGTTGTGCATGCAGAGAACTTTTTTTTGTTATTAAGACAAAACTGCAGATTGAAGGAGCTTTGTAGTTACAAACATTTTCTAAACTGAAGTAATGACTTGTGGGTGCATGCCAATAAAAAGGACTTCTGGACCAATCTTGCTAAGGACAGAACATGACATCAGATTATAACTTTAGACCTACTTGTCCTAGCCATTATAACTGCAGACGCTCCACAGCCTTCCAAGAGCAAAGGCCAAAAAAAAAGGCTGTTGAATATATTGAGGCATCCCACACATAAAGAGACCTGAGCAAATATATCATGATGCAGTATGTATTTCCCCCTTCTTTCCATCTTTATTAGGGTGTTTACCAGCATATTTTCCTCAGATCCATTTATTTAAAGTATTAAATTAAGTTTCATTGCTCTACCTTGTAAGTACAGCTCCAGTACATTTTTTAAATTATAATGGTCACACAAGACTAAACAGGTCACGAATTTGCTTTCAGCAGTTACAAAAGAACAATTTGGTATAAACTAAGATTGTTCTTGCTGCCTCCCCCTCTTGACTGGCCGAGCACAAATTAATTGCCCCAAGATGTTCATGTCTTATGAGTAGTCAAATTTAAAAATTTCCATTTTAGAAATATATACGAAACCAATTTGTTAATAAGAGCATTGCTTACAGCCTCAGAATTTGCTGCACCGTACATCAATCCAGCCTCATTACTAGTGAAGTCTTCTCATGCCATATGTATTTGTTTTAATCATTAACCACTACCCTTCTAAAGAGTAGTGGCAGACTATCTTCACTGCTGTCAGCAAGAGGGACAACTTTACTAATAACTGCTGCCACCTCCTTCACAATTTATAGTAAACAAAAAACAAAAGCAGGTTGGGAAAAAAGAATGGAACATGTAAAAACAAATAAAAAAATATTGTACCCAGCACAAGAGTTTTATGTGGCAGTCAAAGATTTAGCCCTGCTGATCAGCGGCAAAGCACAGCTATAGCCATACCAGCATTACATGTGACCATATTATCCATGATTAAGGACACGAATATCCATCATGAGGTCTGGGATCTGGCTCAATAACAGACTGGTTAATCATTGAATGCATGCAAGGAAATAATATGCTTTGTCCCAGGTATTATTGCAAGTAGATCACCCAGAATTTGGTGACAAAACACTGCTGCTGCACAGAAAAAACCCAAACTGTTTAAGAGATGAACAAACAGGTAATTGCACCAGCATTTATGCCAGTCAGATTTCCACACTGGTTTAAAGACCAGAGCTGTTTCATAGTGCTCATACGTGGACTGCTGCTTAAGGATCCCTCAAAGGGCAAACACAAATCAATCTATTCTACCCTTTAATATAGCTATTACAACACTTTACA
This sequence comes from Himantopus leucocephalus, assembly GCA_003993805.1. NCBI lineage: Eukaryota > Metazoa > Chordata > Aves > Charadriiformes > Recurvirostridae > Himantopus > Himantopus leucocephalus. Next base: position 15,248,497 of record RSEF01000031.1, read on the forward strand.
CCATTTTAAAATACCCATGAATGGTCTCCGTGTTTAGTAATTTGAAGTTCCTATAAGCATCTCTTTTTGTTTTCTGCGGACCTGAGTAAAAGCTTAACTTCTCAAAACCTGCAGGGTTATGCCAAGCCAGGATAGAGGAGAGGCAACACATCCAATAATGCCTAACTGCCTAGTGGAAAAGCTATTTAGCCACTGAGTCTATACCAACACATTACTCATCTTTCAGTTCGAGAATTGTTCTCTCTGCATTATTGACTGGAAGATTCAAGGACTTCTCTTTCCTATTTCCTTCACTCTTGCATTAATCTTGAAAAGTGTCAAGCCAGTACTTTTTATGGCATCAGAAGTGGCAGCATTCAACCACTGTGAAGCAGTTCTCCCCTCTTCTTGTAATAAATCAACCAGTCCTATGCACTGTTCTGGAAAAGATGACTTCCCTGTTGAGTCATTCCTGTCCTTACTGAAAGTTATTGTATATTTTCAAAACAATAATGTCTCCTTTTACTTTTTTTAATCTAAACAGACTTGGGTAGCCATTCAACTAAACCCTACCCACATGTTGACAAGAAAAATATATAATCATTTTTAGAGATGAAACAGTATGGATAAACTATAGTTTTTGTCTTTCTTCAATATTGCAAGCTAGTCTCTCCTAGCTGAAGGTTTGAAAGCAGGTATCAACATTACTATTCAAGATTTGAACATATACAAGACAGTTTCCTCAAGTCATATGACCAGATATCACACTGAACAAAAGCAGCTTGCAGCACTGAGAGTTACAAGGCCCTGCTGGTTAGTTCAGCTGAGGTTAGGGTAGCTGTTTGCAGAGTTAGGGTTTTTAGGAGCCTGTATTCAGGAAGAATCTTCCTTATATATCCCAGCCTGTGGAGCTTTCACAGATCAAATGTTTGCCTTGCTCTTTGCAGAATTTGGATGGTGGGAAGAGAGAACGGAATAGGTCTCATTAGAGATGAAGGTTCTCAGCAGCTTGTATTTGTTTTATTTCCACGTCATCCATTCAACTGGATTTTGCCTGCTATTGTCGGGGCAACATTATTGAAGAAGAGATTACAAAGCAGAAGAAAGGGCACTCATACTGTCCAATGAAGCACACTGACTTTTAATGTAAGTGCTGTTCATATATTATATAGAACAAAAGATGCACTAAAGCAATAATTTGGTGTTTCAGAAATACAACTGAATTTGTTCAAAAACCTGCCTCTGTTCTCCCAATAACTGCAGTTCTTGTAACACCAAATCTCAGGCCAAACTTTCAAGTCATTGGCTCTGCTTTTTGAAGCATTTATCTGAGATACCATCCTTTCCTCCCACCCCCTAGAAAGCAATGAGCATTCACTGCTGCTGTAGCAATGGAGAAGGAAGGGGAAATCAGTCACTCATTTAGGAAAAAAGTAGGCTTATATGCTCTTTTCGTTGTTAGCAAATTTTGTTAAGAAGTTTTTTAGTTTTTGCTTCAAAATTCTACTTCCCTCCATGCTATAGAAATGCCTTTGATAGCAATTCTCACTTAGCTTGACCATATTAGTCACTGCTTATCCAATTAAGTTGCAATTCCCATACTAGCCAGAAACCATATTAATACAGGATTTCAATGGTCAAGTGAAGCAAAATTTAAAATAAATTAATATTAAATAAATCAAATAATTAAATAGAATAACTTAAAATTAAATACAATTACCTTGTAAATGAAAAACAGCGCTGATTTCTTCTTCACCTTTCAGAGTACAACTGTAGCTTCCCAGGTTACTGTTATCCAAGATCCTCAATCTTCAAAAGAAAGTTTCACCAATTTACTTTTTTGCTTGGTTTTTTTTTTGTCCTACAACTATCAGTGAGTGTTAATTAACATTCTAAAGAAACCAGCAGAGATTAGTAAATGGAGCAGAGAACATACATTGCTGAAACACTTGGATCCAGGTTTAGTGCAATGTAGAAACAGCATGACATTTTTTAAGAAAACAGAAGAACACAAGCACACCTAGGAACATAAATATCACTTTCACCCTTGTTGCTTACAGAAGGCCAAACAGCTTTAAGCAGTATCATCTACAGGATACTGAATTAGACATGGGTTCGCCATGTGTTCAGATGAGGGCCACAAAGATGATCAGAGGGCTGGAGCACCTCT
>RSEF01000031.1:15251645-15264719 GCA_003993805.1 Himantopus leucocephalus
CCCTCAGCTTTTATACTGAGCATGAGGCAGACGGGATGGAATATCCTGCTGGTCAGTTTTGGGTCCCCTGTCCTGTTTGCTTCTCCCCGCAGATGGGACCCCACTGTGCTTTTCTGCTTCTGATCCTACAACGTGGCAAATAACAAAGCTGGTTGTCCTTGGGTGTTATAGCAGTAAGTATAAGCAAGAGCCTCTCCGCATACCATGCCTGGGCAGCAACTATAAACATCACTCTTATCACTCTGAGAGTGAACATTGTCTGCACAATATGCTGTTAATTTCAGTAGTTAGAAGAGGCCCAGCTAAGAAGTTACTGAAGAGAATTGGTCCTGTTTTACCTCAAATGATCTAGACAAATGATCTAGACCTCAGCTTCAGCTATAAAAGCACAGTAGCTTAGGAAAAAAAAAAAAAAGTATGATGGGAGGCAACTTCTAAATTAAAACTAAGCCATCCAATTTTGTTGTCCACTTGGCTTACGTACCTAGCACATTTCCTTTCCTGTTCACCTGTTGTGTTTAACACCCCACATTTCCCAAAGCCCTTAACCCCACCCATCTCCCAGAAGACCCCAAGCAAAACAAAACTTCACTGATAACTTCATGAGCTGTCCTAAACCCCAGAGAATCTGTACAGCCAAAAGGCATTTTTGAGCATTCAAAAATATTGGCTATACAAGGTCTCGGATGTCTAATTGAATAGTTCTAATTATATACAATTGTAGGGCTGTGGTACAGTTGCACAGTTGCTTGCACAGTTCCTTTCTCACTCAGATGTCTCTTATTTGCGATGATCTCAGAGACAATTACATATGAAGGTAGGATTTAGCAAATCCTATCACTTCAAATCCTTTTTTACATTTTGTAGTGTGAAGTTATGAAGCATAAACTTACTCCTTTTCTCCCAGTTATATCTGGATGTATATCAAAAGGTAAACACACAGAATATTTAAAGAAAGCTGCAAAAGGCTACATAAAATGCTTTATTCTTTGAACTCACTGGGAAAAGTTTGATTCCAATACACTGTTTTTACCAGTACAAAATATTTCAGGATAACCTGGGTAAATTCACTAAAAACTAAAGCTGAATACCGCAACAGACAAAGAATGAATACAAGTATACAGGTCTCCACACTCATTTCTTCCTAAAGAATTAGAAATGCTACATTACTTTCTTAAAACGTAATACAGCCATAGGACAATACATAATTTTGAAATGTGAAAGAATTTAATGGGCCACATGCTAATAAAGGAAATTAATTTCTGAACTTGTGATCAAATGCTTGTATGGAGAGTAACTACGACTTTTTTTCCTGCAATACTTTTTCTGAATTATATTCCTTACAAGTGGTGTTTAAAATAATTTATTGGATAGTATCGCCACTCCTCCCTGGGTAGGAGGACAGAAGTGAGGGATGGTCTTAACAACAATTGCTTCTACGGATCATGCAGTGGGAAAGCTCACCTCATCAAAAATGCTGGTGTCTGTTTAGGAAGAATGATGACATTTGTTGTTCCAGGCTGTGAGAAGGCAGTTGCTTGACTCGTGGCTCTGTGCCCTCATAAACTGGGTGCCACACATCTGTTCCCAGACTTTCTGGAAAATGGTTTTGAGACTGCGGTTTACATTATCATGGTGAGCAGTCCTTCCTGGTTAGTTTGTGTCCTTACCCAGCCTCCCCCGCTCCACATCTGAGCTATCCTTGTCACCTTGTCTGTGGTAAAGAAGTAACTGAGACAATTATATCATGTTATTTAGCCTCCTGTTTTCTAAAATTGCATGTTGTGATGAGTTACTGTGTCCTTCTCACATCAAGTGTTTCATGCAGTACAGCTCAACTGGCATTTTTTAGGACCCCCTGATATGAAGTGACATATTCTGTACTTTAGTAGAAGGTTTACGGTTTAGACTATAAGATTTATGTTCTTGCCTGTGCAAGGGATAAGTGGACTACTTGACTGTAATCGGGGTATGTGATGACAGATTTGGACTTGGGAAACTTCTCAGAATAGCTACAACCTATCAATGGGGTTTGTTGTGGTCCTGTCCCCTCTCCTGAACCAGCATGTCACTTAATGTATAGTTTTGTAATAAGCCACTTAAAGAGCTGGCCTTGATGAAAACTGCTTTTTATGTATACCTGATTTTCGGTTTCATTCTCCACACCAGCTCACTGTGGGTTTGCACAAGTTCCAATGCTGGTCTAGCAAAGGGACTTAAACACACAGCCAAAGGTAGAAGGTAAGTGGACTGTGGAAGCTTGAATTTAATCTGTGAAATTTCATCGTTGTTTTGAGGGAGGAAGGGGGGGGGGGGGGGTAGGGAGAGNNNGGGGGGGGGGGGGGGGGGGGGTAAGGAAGGAACTGCCTTGTACAGTATGTTGCAGTGGCTGTTGTTTACATTCACATATAAATTCATACTCAAAGTTCAGTCTGGGTTGTTTTTTTTCTTCTATCCCTTTATCCTCTTTGGTGTTTGTTTCCCTGCTTCTGTGTATGCTCAAACTGTGTATGCTCAAAAATCTTCTATTTTACAGCCACTTTAGTTGATCATATTTTGACCATTTGAGAAACATGTCCCTAGAGAACACTAATGACAATGTCAATCAAATATTTTTCTGAGAGTTAAGAATTTCCAAACTCCAGAGGCGTTAAAACCATACGTTTTCCTGGACATTCCTCTTACTTATTTCTTCTTCTTTCTTAGGAGAGTATCAGAGTGATACATGAACAATTGCTCTTTTTATCAAGTAACAAAAATGCCTTCTAAGGGAGATCTTGATTTATTTATTCTGGTTAATTGTATGGATAGGTTTTTTCCCCCAGCAGAACATAATCTTCTCCTTCATTGAGTAATGTGGCTAGTGCATTCACTCCAGATATGGGAAAGTTGAACTGAGTTCCTTCCTCTTCAGAAGACAGATCTTATGCTTCTAAACAGAGTGCCAGAAATATCCAGCTCTCAGACGAGTGCTCTTGCTCTGCGCTTGTAAAGCTGTTTCTCTTTGTCTAAACCAAAAGTACATTGAGCAAGGGCCTGGAATCCTCCTGAGTGACTATTCAAACAACAGAGCTGAAGGTTCATTACTTTTCTGTTCCGATCAAGGCAGGAACAAAACCAAACCTGGCTTCTGCCAAGTATTCTAGCTAGGAGCTGGGGGAATTTTCTAGAGTGGGGTGCTCTTGTTGAAGGTATTTGACCTTCTATAAAATACTTCAGTAAATGTCAGGAGGCCAAGATGTGAGACATCTACATGAGGTCTCCTCAGGCCTTGTAAGCTACAGAATAAAAGGATGTTTCTTCATAGTGCAGTTTTATGACTTCTTGTTTTTCCTCAAATGAGTGTCCCAAAATGAAACTTTTTGTTGCAGGCTGAAAAGATCAATTTTGTGTTAAATAGACCAGAACTTCTCTATCTCCTATTTCAATCACAAAAAGAGATGACAAAAATAAGTTTACCTTGATACAAACTGAATATGATTTTCCTTTTTCTTTGATTCAGCAGAAGTCCCAGTTGAAAGGACTTTAGAATGCTGAAGACCTTTGCCCTGCCATTGTTATGAATGAATGTTACCACTTCATTATTTAAACACCTTTATGTGAACAGCTATCAACTACTGTATTGCTTGAAAACCATTCACTCTAATATTTTTAATCATTTATAATACTTTATCTATGATATGCATTGGACTTATGTTACATAATATTGTATCCTTCTTGACCATGTAAACAGATGAAAATAATTTTCTGGCTCAAATGTAAATACTAATACTGGTATCAGAATTATCATGGCTGCATATTGACATCATCCAAGAAAACAATGCTGCCGAATATTGTTTAAAACAAGCAAGTATAAGGGGTGGGACTGTAGCCAAATTGTAAGGGATTTGTAAATGTCTCCATGGATAATTTTTCCTACTATTTACCCAGCTCTGCTCTTGTGGCTGAGTTTACTGAAATGCATAAATCAGTGCTGAGTATTTTAGGAGTCTATCCAGCTGTATTTCTCTTTTAGCATTCTCTTGTCAGTATGAAATATTGTGCCAAGAGCAATATCTGTGTAGTTTACAGAATTTAGATAATTATGTAGGAAGATGAAAAATTAATTTAATAAGAAAATAAAAATAGGGTTTATAATATAGAACTGTCTGTAGCTGCATAAAAAAATCACCAAGACACAAGAACTAAGATAAATCTCCTTATGTAACATTTTATCACTGTTTTGCACACCAAAACCTCATAGAGCATCTCTATAAAACTGAAATAGTTTAAAGACAATGATTGACATATTAATAATTGATTTTGAGGAATGGCAAATATATAAAGAAAAGTTTGCTGGAACATTATCAACTGATTGTTTTACAGGAAATTTCTTTTCACCCTTGAAATATTTTGAAAGAATTATGTGTTAGCCTCACAGTTTTCACCATTTTGAAAGAAAAAAAGGAAAGCATAAAATGTAAAATGTTATATAAAAATATAAAATAACTGACATTTACATCTAGAAATTGGTAATAATGACCTAGTTTCAATTGTGGCTGTTTTTCTACACTATTCCCACAGACCAAGGCTAGCTGTATAATCGAATTAGTCTTTTTACACAAGTATATATTTTATGTTGTGAATGTTAGAAGAAATCGGTCTCATACTATACAAGCTTTAGCATAAACACACTGTAAGCCTTGTAGAACAACCTTACCGGTCACAAGACAGGTCATCTACATTTTATAATATATTCAATTAGTGTTTATGGGTGTTCGGTGGGACAAAATAAATACAAAGTTCAACCAAAACAGATGGGGCTCCAATAGGATTTGTAAAATGGGTTACTTCACTGCTGGCAGCCTAGATCTCATTTCAGAGAAAAATCAAAACAGAATTGAGGAAGAAGAGGAAAGAGAAAAAGGTCACATGGAAGATCTGAAAAACACACCTAATCCAGAAACTTTTTTTTGCACGTTTTTCCTCATCGATTTTGTGGGTTTGAAGTAATATGGCACCCCTCTGGGCTGATGTAAAGGAATTGCCGACAAGAGGATATCTTTATTTTACTTTTAGGATATGACCTTGGTCTTATTGCATGTTTTATGCAACAGAGAAGGAACTGAGAAGGTAGATAGCATTGTGAATGCTGAAACCCGTACACCATATAGGCATTGCTTCATTAACGGGCATATCCTAACCTCCTCCTTCACAAAGGCATTTATGAATCTTACCAACAATGACAGTGAATTATTTTGGTATCCTTTTCAAGAATATATTGCATTTAAGGAGACTAGCTTTTAATATTATTTTAAATAATATTATTAGAGATATATAGAAATAATATTACTGGCACAGGCAAAGCTTCACTAGGCTTATGGAAAATGCCACTTTTTTTTAAATGCTGAACACAAACTTTTTGGTTTCAAAAATCAAAGTATGGATGTGGCACAACTAAGACCTGTGTTAAAAAACTAATTAATCATTTCATTTTTATTCATAACTTCTCTTGTTCACATCAGTGGGACGACTCATACTGAAAGCTTAGATGTGATTTGCAAAAGCAATGTCTTCATTATTAATTGTTAATACCCATGGACTTTTTAATAAGAAGAAAGAATACTGACATGACGTCCTTTAAAAAAAAAATCAAGTGAAGTACTTAAATATTCTCTTCCAAGTAAAAGCAATCTTACTCCTCTTCTCCCAGTTATTTTCAAACTATTTTTATTAAATCCTCTACCTTTTTCCTCCCCTTCCTCCCTTCCCTTCCCCCTGCCACATTGTAGATTTACCTCAGATCTTTTTGCTGTAAATATTGCACACTTTCTTTTGCAAGGGGTGTCAGATTTTGTTTCCTTGCCACTGCTTCTGTTTCACCCATTTCCTATCTTGTAGACAGCCAGTGGTCTCACCACTGGACATCTGAAGCTGGTCATCTACTGAAAAGCCTCCTGAACTAAGCACACGATTTTAAAAGGAAAGACATCTACTTGATATGTGGCAAGCATGATTTTGTACAAAGTGCAGCAAATACATGAAAGGGAGTGGATTTGTTTCTCCAAATACTTCAGTGCTTTTGATTTATAACTCCACAGACTTTTTGCCTAGGATTTTTTTAATTGTTCCAGTCTGTTTGGGACATACCAGAGACTGCAGATTTTTACTAGTTTAGATTATGGTGTTATTTAGCTTAACAGTGACTTCTGCATCCTGAATACTGTTGGCTCATGCTGTACTTCAGGGTTAAGATAACAGTGAAACCAGGGAATGGGTTGACTTGTAGTAATCACGAACACGGCTTGCAAACAAATTATCTGGATAACTACCAAAATGTATGGTCAATGGGATGAATACTGGACAGGTTTGGCTGTGTTTCCTAGCAGCTGAAGAAATAAGCAAAAACCCACACAATGTACTCCCTTGTATGAGTTTAATGTTAAATACAATGTCAGACCTATTATTTATAAAACAAAAAAACTACTCTAGCTCCTGCCAAGTTACACAACTGTTTTACCAGATGAGAAACAAACACAAAATATGGCCTATAAACAGGTAAAAAGCCAAACCCCTTTTCTTAGCCATAGAGGCACTGGGCAGAAGACTGTGGGAAAACAACTAAAGAAGACACCCGCATGGAGTCTGAAAGTTAGGCTCTTGCATGCAAGCTTGGGATGCTTTTGGTAAGGGTTAGATGAGACAGTTGCATACGCTCATTAATTATTGTAAATGTCACTTTCTTTTATGTTTAGTTCCTCAAGATTAAAGAGTGCCTTGCTTTAAGAAGACTGACTGAACATTGCATTAACCCCCGGTTCCAGTCTTCTGAAGGGAACAAATGCAGGCACCCGAATCTAATTACATCTGTGAGGTTAAACACAGTTGGTTGTGCAGCAATAGCTGAGCAAACACTAAATGAGTTTGCTTGGGTACAGGAAGCAGTGTAGTTGCAGCAGCATGAAACTCTGCATGTACTAATTTTCCTTCTTCTTCAGCCTCTCATTTAGAGTTTGGTCAGAGATCACAACGGTACCCCACAGCTTGCAGTATAAATGAGACGTGGTCTACTGATGAAGTTAGTCCTCAGTTTCTAAGGGCTAATCTTGTAAGGCACTGAGTGATTCCCACCCTATCAATTTCAGCTAAACTGAGAGTCCATGACAATTCCTTTTAATTTGGGGTTACAAATTCTTAGTTAAGATCAGGCACAGGTTGGCTGCAATGGACCTTGTTATAGCAGGAAAGCATCAGTACCTGATAACAGATGGTGACATGGTGAATCATATTTAGTGTTGCAGAAAATGGACTAAATGGAGTATTTTTAGCAAGGTAAGTATTTTACAGTTTGAGTACTTTCTGGCGTGACTATTTGCAATTAAGAAATTGCAATCTGGATATAGGCAACAGAGGAGTTTTAAGGATTTTTAACCATGTATTTGCTCAGCAATTGAGAAATTTGCCAGGCAGTAAGTTCAGCTGTGGTAAATGACACCAGTAATACTATGGATTTTAGAAATAGTCTGTGTACCCTTAAGCCATTCACTAAACATTATCATCTGGGACTAAACGGGAATTGGGAGAAGCAGTGCTTACGTGCTGTCCACTGGCCATAAATGCAGCTATTCCATGAGCATAGCTAAGTCATCCAGGCTCCCTGCGAAGTGAATGGGAGCAGTAAAGCTCTTGGGAAAGGGATTTAGAATAGTTGTAAAGGGAACATAGCCCACGGCCAAGTAAGGAATGGAGCTGAAATTCTGCCTGGGCTTAGGTGCTTATCTGTGCCCCTGAGATAGGTGCCTCAGACTGATTGGGAAGCCAATTGTTATGCTCAGGCAGGATGGTGTACCTTCAGCACTGATCACTGCTTGACCTTAGGGTGTAACTCTGATAAGAGACAGTAAACATGAACTTAATGTCAGCCTATGAGTATACACTCACAGCTCCCAAATTCTAGAGAAATATTCTGGCTACTGGGCTTCAGAGTAATTGAGATGGAGGCCCCTACCTGAGCCTTGCCAGTGTGCAGCCAGAAATGTCCACAATTCATGGAAATAACAAGGATGCTGGCAAGAGGCAACTCACTTCAGGACCTGGCAGGAAACACAGGGTTCCCCTTCTGGATTTGTTTGTGACTGACATCAGGAAGTCATGGATAAAAGTTTTAGAAATATTCCTGCTTGCCTCTCCTATAAAACTCCCATTTCTGCAGAGAAAGCTCCATTTTAGCCCTCTTCCTCAAGCTGATCATGAAATGAGCTGCCAAGAGTGAGGTGGAAGAGGGGAACTGAATGGGTGGGATAGACCAAAGCAAAAGTTGAAAGAGGGAATAATGAGATGCACTAAGAAAAAAAAAGTCTTAATGGGGTAAGAGTTCATGGGGAAAGGAAAAACGAATAGGAGAAATGAGGCTAATGGGCAGAAACTGAAAGATGAGATGACATGACATTAGTGAAGAAGGCAAAACAAGAACATGTTAAAACCATCATTAGAAAGTGCAATGCTAAGAGTTACAATAAATTGTGGTGCCATTCGGGACTCTGATTGCATTATTTATTGAACATTGCTAGGAGCATTTTTCATGCCAGCAGCCATAGGCTTAGCTATTGTGGACCTCAGTGACATCTGGAAGGATGAGTACTTGGTCTTTGATGAAAGTTAGAGGTCACTCTCATAGCAATCCATACATGTGTGTGTGGCATCTGTACATCCTTTTGTTTTGTTTGTGGTGACTATTCCTGCTGTTTAACATATATTTTTTAAAAAGAAAAAAAATACAATTGCTTTGAAAAAAGTAAGACTTGGTCCTTTGGGTACATAACTTCAATGCTTTTTTTTTGCCTCCATTGCTATCCAAAAACAAGGCAAAAAAAAGGCAAATAAAATATGTAATGTTAAAATATGTTAGCTGAAGGTTTTATCCCCCCCTAGGCTAGATGAGACAGTTTAAAATAATTTTTAAAAGCGTCTTCAGGATTGGACAGGTGATAGTTTAAGCTATTGTTTCATATTGTAATCGAAGTCATTACTTCAGATTTTATCGCACAAAAATATTGAAAGCTTTTATTAAGAATTAAGCAGTATTTCAAGTCATGTTATTAATTTGATTTTAACTGTCATTCTTTTTTAAAAAGCAAAGGCTTTTTATCAAGGGACCAGTGCTAATCCACTCCAAAAATCAGTTAAGATGCTTTACCTAGGAAAATTCACTCTGAAATCATGATAGGCCCACCATGCTAGTGTGTTTTTAATCCAAGTCATCACAGACTTATAGTGATGACCCAAAGAAGCCAATTTATTTATAAGTTTACCATGATTTGAGTGTCTTTGTATTCTAATATGGACTGCTTTGGCTAAGGATTGTGGCTACTTAGAGTGGCAATGACTACTTGGATGGACAACCAAGAGCAATGGTGTAAAGGACAGGTGATGTGCTATCTGTCTAAAACTGGAATAGCCTTAAAGGAAATGAATTATAAACTCAGAGTATTTACTTGAATATTACATCAAAATATTAGATTGCAACTGCTAGTAATAGACTTCTAGTGAAAATTATACTAAGGCTTAAAGCTAAACATTTTTTGATGCTTTGTGTCACTTCTCCATTGGTGGGGACAGCTAGGTGTTGCTCCTGCATCTCTCACAGCTTAGTGCCTATATTTTCAGACTTTAATGCCACAGTGTCATTTAGAAATGACTGTGTCATTTTGAGGAAGCTTACTGGAACGGTAGTATTGTGTTTTCTGCTGTAAGAGTGGAATGGTATTGATCCTTTAAACGTTCCATCTCCCAGAGCTCACTGTCTACAGAAATCAGTGAGCTTCGCTGTATTGGTGACTGGCAAATAGTCCTTGAAATTGGAGAAAAGGCAGAGGTTTAGTTTGTGTTGTACTAGAGTTTCGTCTGCAGCATATGAAAGTGGAGACAGGTTTTTGTTATTGTTTTGAGGGTTGATAGCAATTTTGTGTTTTGGAGGGTTTGGGATTCTTTTCCTTATCTCTGCCCTTTTGAATGCTCTCCTATGTTAGAAATATTGGGCAGTGCCATCTTGTGTTGCCCCAAGTTCTGTATATTCCCCACAATGGCAAATCCGCGTATTTTTATTTTTCTTAAGACTTCTAATATTTGTTTATATGTAACAGGAACATGTTTAGAAAACTATATAAAAAAGATACTTTGGGACAGAACAGGGTGTCCTGATGCTTACTGAAACATTTCTAACAGGTGGAAGGTTTTTTTTTTTCTGGCATAAAATGAAAAAAATATGCTTAGTCTAAAAGAGGCAGAACCTATCTACAAGCAGAAACGGGCTGACCTGTGCATTTCCTCAATAACTTTCTCAGTCACTGGTTACATATTATTGCAACACATTCACAGTGTTGTTTCTTTCTCTCTTTAGATAATTTTCCCCATTACACTTTGAGCCAATCTTCTCACATAAATTTTATAATCGTGTAGCTCCACAGATTTCAATTTCTCTTTACCTTATTTACACCTATGTAAATGTTTTCAGATTCTCAGGAATACAAACATAAAAGTTACTTGTGTTTCTTTTTTACTGAATTGGGATAATCAGTTCAGTACAATTTAACTGAGCTGAGCTGAACCCGAGACAAAACTAGAAATGACACGAGCCAATTATCAAGACTGAAAAAGCAATTGGAAAGGCATACGTTGAATTTCCTTGAGCCAAGGCCATTACGTCCAAGACCAACTGTCCTACCATTCATGAAATTACTTGTAAAGGTCTTCAGAAAGTTTCTTCAAGAGGGTGGTACAATGTCCGTCGTTACAGAGTTTACAGCGCGCATACAGATACTGTTGCAATAACACTTAGGGTACCTGGATGTCAGCAGCTTGTCAATCTCTAAAAATTTAGGGATCAACTCTAAATATTCACCTTGATTATCTAACACTTCCCTTTTCAGCATTTTAACCAATAGGATGACCTCAATATATAATGTAGCTTTTCTGCACTGGAATCAGCCATTCCTGCTGTAACAGTACTAGAGTCACCAGGTAAATCAAGGGCCAAATTGGCTAAGAATCTAGAAATTTAAGAACGCCTTACAGCAGATAACAATAAGTGGAATAAATAACGAACCATATTTCCAGGCTTCTTGTTCAATTCCGTCGATGCTGTGAAACCAGATACCGACCATTATTAGCTTTTTTGAAGACAGTGGTGTTTCTTTGTGGATGACTTTTCAGTTTACTGTCACCAAGCCTATGAAAACAGTTTAAGGCTTAAAAAGGCAGTCAAGAATTGTGTTAATTGACATGACACTGAGAAGAACCCTGTGGTCAGAATAAGCTGTGAGCAGAATTGTCAGCGTAAATATCCTGTAAATATCTAATAACCTCCCTCCTTCCCAATCCACAAGGGAGGGATAACAGAGACCTTTTTCTACAAGGTTCAGGACAAAAACCCCACCAGAATAAATCAATTTCTGATTACATCTTCTAACTATGGTTACGGGGAAGGCAGCAAACATGGCTCCTGATGTCCTAGCTTGAACAGCTAGAAAAAAAACTCTAGAAAAGCATCACTCGTTGACCAAGCTGGCATAACTTGACAGAATTACAGTGTCTTGCCATATTGCACCGTATTTCTGACTACAGTGACAAGTTCTGTACCCTGCCTTGGAAAAGTCCTGCTGTGGTAGAAGAGAATTTAGTGAATAGCACTGAAAAGTCATCTGGAAATCTCCCCTTAAAGATAAATTATTTTCTGAGAGGCAGAGAGTCCTATCACATGATGGATTTTTGTTCTTTTTAAACACTACCTGCTTTTCCTTGTAATTTCCCTTCTGTTCCTTCCTTCAGACACAAAATCTTATCAAGATAGGAATAAATATGGAATCTTTTTATCCTCTCTTTAGCTATTTCCACTTAAGAACAAATAAGAAAATAACGATTGTGTTTGTCCCCTGTGTTTGAATTCAACAATACATGATTAATACAGACTTGCTTAATGAAAAAACACTAAAACGACTGAGCTCAATAATGAATAATCCATGGGAGCTGTTTACAGCTGGCTGAATACGTAAAGAACTGAATTTTCTGAGTATTATTCCCATTTTTTTAATCAAACCTGTTTCCACTACATTCACACCCGTTTTTATTAATTTTTCACGTTGCGCTTTGACGGCAAGTACTTGGTTTTGCAGACTTGCCCATTCCTTCCGAGTTACATTGCGGTTATTACTTGTATCGCATTACCGCCCGAAGCCTCCAGCCCGGAGCGGCGCCGGCTGCCAGGCGCTGCACCGACAGACCCAGCCCGGCGCCCTGGGCCGGGAGGCGGCTCTGCCGGAGGCCGAGGGGAGCGGAGCGCGGCTAAAACCCACCGCGGTCAGAGCGGGACTGTCAACACGTTAATTCCCTTTTTATTGTTCCCGCGGGCGCGCATCCCCGCCGGCCGGGCGGCGGCGGCGGAGGCAGGCAGGGGAGGGGAGGGCACCCTGGTGAGGGTGGGCTGACGGGTTTTTTTCCTGCCCGGGGAAGGGCCCGGCGCAGCAGCTCTGCCCGCGGTGCCGGGCAGGAGCGCAGCCTCCGCGGGGGCGGAAGGGCGCGGACGCCAGCGGAAGGGAGGGAAGGAGAGAGAATCGACTGTGCCCGGGGGCGGGCGCCGTGGGACGGAGTTCTCCCCCCCCCCCCCCCCCCCCNCCCCCGGGACAAAGGGAGAGCGGTCCCCGCTGCCCCGGCCCGGCCCGGCCGGGAAGCGCCCCTCTCCCCCGTGTCCCACCGCCGGCCTTGCGCGGCGCGGCGCCGCCCGGTTCTCCCCCGGTGCCGGCCTGGGAGCCGCCCCGCCGCCCGGATCACTTGCCATTTGCATTTCTCCGCGGCTCGGGAGGAGGAGGAGCAGCAGGAGGAGGAGGAGGAAGCCTATGCCCGGGGCGGGGGATGGGGGGGGAGGGAGGGAAGAGGCGAGGGCCGGCGGCGGGGCCGGTGCCATCGAGCCCGCCGCCTCCCGGGCGGCCCGTACGGCTCTGTGCATCCGCCTCTTCCTTCCCCCGCGCCGCCTCCGCCGGGGGAGCCGGCGGGGGCCGTACGTGCCGGGCCGGGAGCGAGGGGAGGGTCTGCGGATCGGCG
>RSEF01000031.1:15265005-15278941 GCA_003993805.1 Himantopus leucocephalus
CCCCCCCCCCCCCCCCCCAGTGCCGGCAGCTGGATGCTGGTCTGTAAAAACCTCGGCTGTTTCAGCCAAAATGAAGACAAGTTGTAATAATGCAGCTCTTTGTCTTTCAGATTTCAGGTACTCAGACTCCACCTTTACCTTCACCTATATTGGAGGCTCCAAAAGGTNTTTTTTTTTTTTTTTTTTCCTTTACAGTAATGACTCCCTTGGTTTCCTGCTGGCATCGAGGTGCAGTGGTTCAATACCGTGGCAGGCCTCTTTTGTTTCCTTTCCTTTCGCAAGGAGGATCAGTAAATCATCCGCCTTCGTGCAAACGTAAACCCAGGAGGAAGTGTCGAGGGAGGTGATCAGAAAGGTGATCCTGCTCGTCAGAGGCTCGTCCCTCTGAGTGCTGCTCTGTGGAGCTTCACTGTTTCTCTTTTTAATTTATGTGGGTATGTAGAATTTCTGCTGTACGTAAACTTAACAGAAACACAGCAGAGGCGTCAACATGATACAAAGTTAATTCATGTTAAAAAAATGGGAAAAGTTATGATTTTAATAACCAATAGGCCAAATTTCACATCAGCACCTTATTCTCTTGTGTGAGAGACATATTTAGTCCCATGACAGATGCAAGACTGTCTGCAATTGACCAAATCATATTCCTGAGACATTAAGTGAAATGTCAGTATAGCTTATAAGGCTAAAAAATGTTTTTATTTAATGGTAGTTTAAATATTATTTCTAAGTGGTTCCGAACTTTCGGTTATAAACTGGATTGTGCATGTACACATTTTTTAATTGTATTTCAGCAATTGTTGTGTTTGTCTGTTTTCAAAAGGAAATATATGTAAAAGCTTGAACACACATCCTTTTCATTTCCCTGACTCTTAGTTACCTTTTTACTTAATAAGGTGTTAACAGTATATGGTACGTCGTTCTCTTATCTTCTAGGTGAATTTTATTAGACTTGGCAAGAAGTCTAGGTTTGATTTTTTTTTTGTTTTAATTTTTTTTTTCTCGGTTGATCTGATATCTTTGGCAATTGTTTTTCTTTCCCTGGTACGTCAGGTTGAAGTACTGTGTTGTGTGCAAGTGAACCTTCAGTGCAGGCAGCATTCCCGCAGCCATTGCTTGTCCCCTCTGCGAGCTTTGGGGCCTGGCTGCAGGACCAGGCTCCCAGATGGTCCCCAGGCTGCGGGATTGCTCCAAAAAATACTTTCCCACCTCACTACCCTGCCTCTTCCTGCTGAAGGAAAAGGCAACTTTGGTCATTTTCAGTGGAGTAGACTATTTCACCCAGTAGCTGAGAATCAATGTATTTTTAGGTTGCTGGTACTATACTCTTTCATTTAGGGTTTCAGGATGTGAAAATGTATAGAGTGGTCCTGTTTTAAAGGACCATTTTGAAAGGCTTGATACAGTAAAAATTATCTAACAGAACTATTATTTATCATGTAATTTAAATGATTGAATTTGAAAGTTACTTTGCACTGCTTTCTAAACCAAATATTGCAACAAGAAACCAGGAAGTGAAACCTGGCGATTGTTTCCATTTTCCAAGCTGAATAAAGTGAAAAGCCTGAGGGCGTAACTGATGGGAAACAAACTGGTTTATAAATGTTGGAACAAAACATTGTCACTTAGACAAGGAGAGATGGAAGATGGCCTTGTGTCCAGCCTTGAATTTTAACTAGGGTCAGCATTTGCTTGGGAAACTGTTGACTGGATACCAGTCTCAGGACCTTGAAAATTCAAACGGAATTGAGAAACAAACGTTATGCTTACAGAAATTGGTGAAAGTGGGTTGTTACATAGAGCATACTCAAATTTCACTTTCCTTTTCACATTTTAAGGACATTTTAAAAGTATCCTTTGAGATAAGCGTTTTCATCATCTCTGCATGTTTGTACTGTGATTTAGAAAGACATTTTACAGTATTCTCAGTGAACAGTGGTGTACTGAGTGGCAGGTTTATGGTAGCAAGCTCTCTTGTGAAGCACAGAGAATGCAAACCTGAAGCCTTGACTATTAAGAGCCCAACTTCGTCAAAGATGAGTTAGTGGTTTCTTCTCAGAGAAGGTGCTGGCCGAGCAGCAGCTATGCTGCGCTGTGTGCAGCATTCGGGCAAGTCCCCAGTACAGGGTCAACAGCAGTGACTTGTATGTGGTACCAGTTTAGGAGAGCACAAGGCTATCTAAGGATCTTTTTCTTGCATTTAGCTGTGATTTTTTTCTTACTGCCACTGCTGCAGCAGTGGACCGCCTGAGTGGTGACTCCATTTTTTGACTATTGCCCTCAGGAATTGTCCCTAAATTTCAAAACCTCTGTTAGCTCGTGATCATAGACTTGAGTATCAGCCACAGGCCTTGTCCAGTCACTTCAGATATTGAGCCTGATGACTTTGTTTTTCGAACCAACACGGACACAGGCTTTTGAGTAGTGGGCAGAAGGGTGAATGTTCACTGGATGGATGTTCAAACCGAGAAACAGATTTAAATGAGTAAGAGTAGAAATGGTGTGTAAGGAAGATTACAGTACTATAGCACTCATTAGCCATGCTTGGAACTAAGACTTTTTCACGCTTTGTTTCCTTTAGATGTTCCTTTAGATCAGTGTGTATTATGGCTTTGTTTTAGCCATAGAGGTTGGATACAAGAGCAGAAACCCTTGAAAGAAGGCAATAAGTTTTCTGTTGGAGAAGGAGGGTTTTTTGTTTTACCCTTGTGTAAAGGCAGGTGACAATACTAGCAAGTTAAACATCACTGGGGGTTTTCCTCTGCATACTGTAGTTGCCTCTAGTGCCCATTAAGTCCATTTATCAGTAGTGTTGATTTATAAACTCAGAGCCAGATTCTCAATAAATCAGTGTATCTTCATGGAAGCCAACGTACAGGTATTATTTCAGTTATGATGAGGACCTAAGGTTTATTTGTGTTTGTTCTTTAAACTGTTAAGTTTATCTGCGTGAGATTTTTCTTCTTGGGGCCACCTTCTCCGACTTTATCTGATTTATCCTTGTTGCATGGATTGATAGCACAGACTCCTCCTACATTAGTACTATTCAAATATTGCGGTAGTACATAACCACGCTGCAGATCAATCCAAATAGATAGGCCTGATCCGGAGCACATTCATCATCGCTTCAGTGGAGTTAACTTGTATTCCCACAGTAAAGTGCTGAAACAAACCCTGAGGGCGTGACTTAGCTTTTGTTCAAGTACAGAGGTTCCAGGGAAAGCAACTGAAGACTATTATTTTTTTATTCCTTATATAGACCCGTTCCAACATTTGACCTTTAGGTGATATTAAGCTATTAGATTGTGTAAATAATCTATGTGTAAATGATTACTGGATGGGCATAAATATGCCTCAAGGAGATTCTGCATTTGCATCATTTTTCTTGAAAAGTTAGAAGGGAAGAATCTCTGTAAGTACAAACATATTTGTATTGTGCGAATTATCATAAATAATTCTTTACCTATGTAGTTCAGTTAAACCTTTTGGATTGTATTTCACTATACTTCTTTTTATTAAAAAAAAAAAAAATAATAAATGCACTGTGTTCACCATTCCAAATAATTAGAATTGTTTGACACTGCAGAGATGCTTCCTGGTTTGGGAAGCTTGTAATTAGCAATTTATTAATGAAAGCACATCTTTTTGCATAATGTGGGCACTAAATATGGGGCAGGTTGTTTATCAGTTTAATAATTTTTAATTTCATTGTCAGAAAGCAGTAAGTAGGGTGATAGATTTCTTATAAAGTGAGGTGTTTATTCAGGTGCTGTGACTGTGCAAGATTTACTCTTCTTCAACTACATCTTGCAGAATATCAGAAATGGCTGGATTTTTTATGCTTTTTACTGCAGGATCTGAAAAGGATATTAAAGTGTGAACATGTAGAGTTCTCTTTTTTCTTTTAAAAAAAGAATCTCGTTTCCTTTTTCCTATTTTCTGCCCCTGTATAAAACATTGCTTTTCCAGAAACCATACAGACTGAACAGAACTGCTGATCTGTCATCTTTCAAATAAAAATGCATGATGCCCTGAAGTTGCTTTCACTTGATATGTCATTTGACATGGTTTACATAGAAGCAGTGCTTGGTTGTCCTGAAAAAAAAGATGTTTCCTATTTTTAGTGTTTTTCTCACACCCCTTTTTTTCTTTGGAGGCTAAATAAGGACATCATATCAGTCCTGAAATAAGTATCTCTTCATTCAAATAGGTACTTAGTTCTCATTGGCAACAAGGGACGATGACAATAAGGCTGTGCATGAGAACAGATCTAATACTGCAGCATATTGTAAAGAAACTAGATAAGACCTATAGGAACTGAACACACAGATTAATTTTGTCAGCAAAATTCCCATGTCCTGTTTGCACAGTGGACTCTTGTGTTCTGCTTTTTGTACTTTAGCACAATGATTATAACAATGGCAGTTCTGAAGAAGCGAGGGAAGTTGAATTTTGGTCTGTAATAATTGTTTATTTTTGCTTAAAATAATGACAAATTGTTAACTAGGCTGTTTTGATTTTGAATATTTGGCTTTTTGTTTTTTATTCCAGAGGTTACACATAATGCTTATATTGTAGTATCAGAAATTCTCCTGTAAACTGATGAATTAATTCCCACCTCACTGTAGCAGTGAAATATTCACAGCTGGGGAGCTGTGCCTCTGAAAGAGTAACTAAATTGCTTGTGGCTTTCTATAGCTAGAGACGAAAACCGCTATCTGAAGTCCTCACACATTATGTCCACCAGGTGTTTGAACCACTTGATGATAAATAGATACAGATAACCTTTTTTCCCCCCTTTAGTGGTATGCTGGATTGCTACTTATGTGACTTTAATAAAACTGCCTACATAAGAGATTCCATTTGGTGAATAATTTCGAAATTCTGGTGTCACTCTCATAACACTGAAAGTCTTCAGTACAAAATAAGCTGTGAATAAAAATGTTTTGGGGCTAAACGATGAGTGTTTTTATCTTAAAATTTATGTTCCTTTTGTATATACTTTAGCAAAAAGAGGAGGGAGAGAACAGAAACACATTTTTTTAAACTGAAACATAAAATTGTGTCCATCAGAAAATATCAAAATGGAATACTTTTCTGAACGTTTTCATTTTTTCCTTTCCTTTCCTTTCCAAAATGATGTAGTTTAAGACCATCATTTTTTGGATAGGTTAGTTTTAACCTAGCTCCTCTGTTGGGTTCATTGCATGGAAGTGTGTTTACTGGCTATGCAAGGTTTGGGAAGAGAAGGTTGGACTGTTCCTTTTGGCAGCAGTGGTGGCTTACATAAGATGAAAAGTGTCCATGGAAGTGTGACTTAAGAAGATGATTTTTATGGAATCCATTGCTCTGAATGGTTTTAGTTTAGCTGGAATCAGTTTTATACAGGGCTTATGAAGGGCTGGCACAATTACAGTTCATCTTCTGTTGCTGATGGCTGTGTTTAACTTTGTATTCAGGTTATTAAATATGTAATTACATTCCTAAAATATACCTCTACTAGAGTAAGAGAGGGGTGAAAAACAGATACACAGCTTGTACTTAGCTGTCTGTTTATTGCTATTTCAAAATACCTGGAAGATTGTACATCATCTTTCAATTTTAACTTTCCTATCAGATAAGGCGTAACACTTTTGCTGGGACTGCACCATTTCCTGGGAGAGAAATCTGTGATATGAGAAAGGAATCCAGGTTAGATATAATATGGCAAGCATTGTGATTTTCATTTCTTCATTAAAGATTCTGTAGATGAAGTGAAGTTGAATACAGCCTTGGGCACTTTTAAAAAACAGTTTTGTGTCAGGTATTAATTAAGTTTCAGTTTTAAAATCTCTCTTTAAGACAAGCATTTTCCATTCTATGAATTCCTGCTAACATACCTGTTCGGACTTTATACTACCTTCTAGTATTGGCAGCATGTAGTAAGTACATTAAACCTACCTATACATTCCTCTAGATAGTTTTTTGATAGATACTACAAGAAATTAAGTAGGTGTGATTTAACAAATGATTCATCCTAAAAAAAGATCTAGTAGAGCACTACAGTAAAAAAGTCAGTGTAAAAAAGTGCAATGTTGAGGGCTTGTGAAAAGCAAAATCAGCACCATTCTACTCATGGCCTTACTGAGCTCGCCGTTTTTTGATGGTCTTGTGTATAATGGAGCCTTGCTGTTAGAACATCAGCACTGTCTGAAATTAACCCAGTCCCCATTGTTGCATCTTGTAAAAATCACGTACTTCAGGAAGAGCATGGTGTTGTGGAGATCTCTTACTGGTCTGGTGAAGTGAGTGGCTGTCCTCTTTCAGCTGCATACTGTACTGATACTAAGAACAATACATTCAAATTGTGAATGTCTACCTTTCCATGAGAAAAATGTTTTTACGCGTTTAAATGAATGGCCTGGTTTTCGGAAGTGCCGAACTCCCACACCATGTAGTGGTCTCAGTATTACTGTGCGTTGCTTAGCACTTTTAAAAAGCATGACAGTCTTCATGCAGGTGTTCTTTGTCGTACAAATGTATGCACTGTTGTTTGAGTGGTTCACCAGCACTGATTTGGGAAGAGTGCTTGAATGTCTTTACAGAAAACGTTTTCAGTAACTTCTTCTTTCTCTGCTTTCGCCACATATTTTAACATATTAAGTACCTAAAAATAGACCTGTAGGCTGTCATTGTTAAAGTGTTAATGTGATAAGACAAATAAATTTGAAAGCAGATTTCACTCCGACAAAATTAATTTAGATCGCTTTCCTCTGTATTGGGACTAATGCCATTTCTGGCTTTTCCTGTTAGTGTCTAATAATTTCCCATATTTTTCATTGCTCATAAATAAAGAGCTAAAGATACCTGTTGGCATTTTTTTTCCATGGAATACTTAGTCTGCAGAGTATGAATTCTCATTTGAGTCAGTGTCTAATCACTCAGAGTCAAAATACCTACTTTAATAAGCTTCATCACCTAGGGGGAAAGTAAATTTTAAACTGCTGGGAGAGTTCACTTTAGTTACAATTAAAACTGAGAAAGGGATGAAATGGGAGTAAATCTAGAAAAACTCCAATGTATAATTCTGCCTTGGCATTAAATAAATCCCACTTAAGAGGACAGCTCTTAAGAATTAATATCCTCCTTGCTACAGGAGGGTGAAGATTTTTATAGATGTTTCATTGAACTGGCCTCATCTGAGGAAAAGCAGCTACTTTTAACAGGGTAGAATTGACTCATAAAGATAAGCCTACTGTCCTGTGCAGCAGTGGCTCGAAAATCTCACTGAAAGAAGAGGGACTAAACAAGGTACAGAAATACCATCTCCTTCCCCTGACAGCCTCCTGCACGCTCACACAAGATTGCATACAGCCTGTTTCTATGGGAGGAAGAGCCTTGCCTAAGGACCGGGAGCAATTGTTGCTTTTATGAGTCAGACTTCTCCTGGAAGGACCCATTATCTCCAAGGAGGTTTATGTCAGACATTGTGTTCCCCTACTGCACGGGCTAAGCACCGTCATACGTGCTTTTGTCACTCTAATCCCATGGGAGTAAGCTGTGGTTCTGCACATGCTCACGTAAGGTAGCAGGCAGAAAGCAGTCGTAGGTAAGGGCTGGAGGCTGAGCATCATTCCATAGCTTGCTTGGAGGCAGAGTACCTGCCTGAGCCCTGCAGAAGGTTTTGGCTTCTCCTGGCTGTTGTAGAGGACCCTGGCATGTCCTGGTAATTGGGATTGAGCTGAATCACTTCTGAGGGAGACTTCTGTAGCACTTAGCGGGAGCCTGTCTGGAGCAAAGAATTGAGGGTTAGGAGGAAACTCAAAGAAACTAGCAAACCCTTCAGACGTCTCCTTCCAGCCTTGAGGCACTGATCAGAAATAAAAGGGGCAACAGCACGTCTCCTATGTAATGAAATGTACTGTTTGCCAAAAGAGAGTGCAAAAAATAGTGATATACCTTTGAAGAGAGAAGTTTGTAATTAAAAAATAAGTTCTTTTCTGTAGCATTTTGCATTTCGTCTCCTATATTATAGTTTGCCATCTTGGAATCTTGCTGCTTTAAATGAATGTTCCATTTTATGTTTATAGATAATAATTTTTCATATTTTAAGAGCCAAGCTAGAAGGCATGATAACTTTGCACTGCTCAACTGTCATGCTTCTACTCAATAAGGTGTTTGTGACAGATAACATTTGCTCTCAAGCAGAAAAAATAGCCTATGGGTTAGACATGGTATTCCAGGTCATTAGCTTTTCTGCAAGTGGTAGAATATTTTATTTTAGCTTTTTGTGGTGTTGCTCATTCTTGCTTATTCTTTTTTTTTTGCTCATTCTTGCTTATTCTTTTTCCTTAGTGTTGAAAACTTCATCTTTGATGGGGAGTTCTCACCCCATAATAATCATTCATACAGCAAATTATGAAAATAATTAGGATGCTCTTCTGTCAGATTAGGACCCTGGGGTTGATAAAGGTGTTAAAACCAGGAAGCACTTAATTGTCATAAAAGTACTTGCTGATACTCAACTGCTTGATCTCAATTACAGCTGTATGAATCTGGAGTAATTCCACTGATGTGATGGGGCTCACTTGGGTCCACAGGGATACTGCTGAATTTTTTATTTGGCCCTTGTTACTCCTAGTGAATGGCAACGCAGGTGATTTTTTTCACCTGCAGGGGGGAGGGGGAGTTATGAAGACCAGAGTTCTCTTTTCTGCCATCTTTGTAGATGTATTCTCATTTTGGAGGACTTTCTTGCAAGGTGGGAGAGCTGCAGTTTATCCAAGGAAAAAAGCTTGCTGTGTTGCATTCTTGCTGAGTCGCTGGCATTGCGGAGGGCACAGACAGAAGGCCAGTTGTCAAAACCATGCTTTTCTTCCCAGGTCTTTTTAGCCTCAGCATCTGAAAACCTGGTTGTCACAGAGTCCTCTTTTAAGAACGTAATTTGCTAGGCCACATGAAAACCTCTTTACCTGTCACTCACTCAGAATTGTATTAAATCTTAAGCTGAGTCCCAAAATGGTTCCAGAGCTTTTTGTAGATACAACCATTAGTAGAAATAGAAATGGTGATTTCTTCACAAGGGCTATTCTGTGAAAACACCTAAAAGGAATATGTTGACTTTGTCCAGATTAAAACTGTGTGAAATCAGGTCATTTCAGTATATATTTGTGCAAAACAGTGGAAATGTTTGGAGAAAAAAAAAAGACTTCTACAGTATTTCAGACTGAAAAAGTGTAGCCTTCAAGTA
Source organism: Himantopus leucocephalus (assembly GCA_003993805.1). Taxonomy (NCBI): domain Eukaryota; kingdom Metazoa; phylum Chordata; class Aves; order Charadriiformes; family Recurvirostridae; genus Himantopus; species Himantopus leucocephalus. The sequence continues at coordinate 15,274,235 of RSEF01000031.1, forward strand.
TTAAAAACTTCTGGAAACGTATATTTGGCTAATGCCTTAGTATGGCAGTTACGGACTCTGTCAACAGCCTTCCCTTATAGATAGGAAAGTATATAAATTAAGGTAGTCTATTGCTTTAATACAGTTCTATGAATATTACATGAAATCTTTTGTGCATGGTTGTAGCTCTAATGGAGTTACAGCTGAAAACAGCTTATTAATTCCTTTCTTTTAAGTTAGAGAATTATTTTCCTATAAAGACTTCCAATCATCCTATAGAACAAGGCTTGTTAGGCTTGGCATAAAATTTCAGTAGTAGGATTTTTTAGGCTTATATATTGAAGAAGGACTTATGTTTTGTCAGTGGATGACAAGAAGAGTGAAATGTGAGATGTTTAGGTGGGAACGGGTAGAACATAACCTCTGCAAGAATCTCCCTGGGCACATACTAGTTTTGTTAACTCAGGCCAACAGAAGTTTTACATGAGTTTAGTATTGGTCTCTAGAGTTGCAAAGTAAAGAGTCACAGTAATCAGCCCACCAAAGATGCAGGCTGTCTTGGCTTTAGCAGACCTATGTGCACATACTTTTTTTTTTTTTTCCCAAATATCTGCCTAACACAAGAGCAGCATTGCCTTTGGCACACAGTCCTGCTTTCTACGTGTTCCCTATGTCAGATTTAGCTGTTGATGGAATTTTTACATCAAACTTGTTCTGCCTTCATTACTGAAGTAAAATTGCATGGGATTAGCAGCCACCAGTTTAGTTCTTCTTGTTAAGGTATTTTGCTCAATAATCTAAGGACATTTACAATTCCATGTTTTGGCTGTTACATTTTATTTGTTCATTTTGGTATTCTTATTTAAAATGACAAATTGCGAGGAATTCTAGTGTTTATTTGGTTTTAGCTATACAGAGTGAATTAAAAGAAATGCATTCTCCCAGTGAACCACACTATAGGGAGTAGGTGAGTGGAGGGAGACTTCAGGCTCTTTCTGTACCTGAATTTATGTTTTACTGATAAGCTTTTATTTGTTTCAGATTGCCCCTCTTGTGATGAATAATCGCTTACTATACTGTTTCTGTGTTTAAACATCAATAACTAGATATTAAAAAAATATTACTTCATAAAAGTGTATGCCTTTATTCTAAGGCATGAAGAAACCCATTCATCCTGTAATTCGGCTAAAAACTGACCTTTGCCAAGGACGACAAACACACAGAGATACGGAGTGTAAATACTTTATACATCTAGCACTGTCTGGCTTCAAGGCAGGCATGGATGCGGGGAAGATGCTGGCCTCCCAGAGTGCTAGTAAGGATTAGGCATTTGCTGTCCATGAAGAGAACAGGAGTGGCAGTTACATGAGTCAGGATAAAAATTCCAAAAGCTATTGATTTCGCTCATGGAGGACATAAACCGATCATCATTTAGGGTCGAGAAAAGCTTTTACCCTGGTTACAAAGTCCTTCCTCATTTTCTGCACTAGTAAAGCATCATCGGCCAACAGCACAGTGGGTCAAGTCTTTGAAAGGCCCTGTGCAAGGTGCCGTGTCTTGTCTGCCATGGCAATTTCTAAAGCATGTTTCCAGCATATTTCAGTGTATGTAACGGTTGCAGAACTTTTGACAAAAGTGCTGAGCAAATCATCATCAGCTGCTGGTATTAATGAGCATCTCACCGTTACTCTGGCTGCTTGCAGCGTACTCCCATCTGTATTTTGTCCCAGGTTATTTATCTGTTGTACTTCATGTGATGTAACATTATTACCATATTCTCAGCTAATTTTAAATTGACAAATTGCCATGGAATTCAGTAAAGTCGTGCCAACCTAAAGCACCAAGGACCTGACTATAATTATATTCATCTTGTTAAGGCAGTTTAAATAGAGCAAAGCTAAATATAAATGCAGAATGTTATCTTCATTGACTTCTAGTGGAAGAGTTTAATATATGCGTGATTAGTTACATACCAAAGTGAAATTAGACATTATTTGTGTTTGCATTTTAAGTTACAGGTAAAGAAGTTTCATGGAAGCTGATAAAGTGAGATATAAATTATGTTCTTTGGGGATGGCTCGTATTAAAGGGGGGAGGACGACAGCAAAATGGGGCAGAGATGCCTGAAGTGCCAGAGACTTGGGAAGTTTTCCTGCATAGCTAACAGGTGCTCTCAGCAGTGTGGCACCCAAGTCTCAGGTTTGCATGTGCTGCAACCCCATGAGCAAAGGCACTAGCCAAGACACCGCAGTGGTCTCTCTTTTTCATTTGCAATGCTAGGGTGAGCTTGACAGAGCACTTGCCTGTCTGTGTGCAACACAGATGTTCCAACAGGATCCCTCTGGCACAAGGAAGGTGTGTCCCACAGAAGGTGCCACCTCTGCACTCCCCCTTGAGAGATCACGGTGACTTCAATCTGCAGAAGTTAAAGAAGGTTTCACACCAACCCCGATCATGGTATTTCCATTTTGGCTGTGCTACTGGAGAGCATAGACTCTTTCCAGTTGCCTTTCCATTCCTTCCCAACTTGTCATTTTCAACCCTTCTTTCTTCTTGCCTGTTGTTCTCCAGAGGTGCTCTGCATACTGATTAATTCTGACAAAAACTGTTATCTGTAGTGTTCGTATTGTTGAGGCAGACGGACATGAAATAGTTGGTATTAAACCAAAGTACTGTGCAAGTTAACATGGAGCAGCTATAGATCACTTATCTCAGTTCTCTTCAGATTATATGTATATCCTGAAATGCTTGTTTCGGTTCTTGGGAAGTTTCACCAGACTATCAACGGGTGTTCAGACTGTTAGTCAGACTGATCACATGTCCATTGCTGTTCGTTATTCTCTTTTTGGTGTCTAATATGTGGGTGGCTAGAAAAAAAATCAGTACTGAAATAATTGCAGCTGCAGCCTGAGTTGTGTGCTGATTTAGGTTTAAAAATCTTTTTTACCTGGGATGTTTTTGAGATTTCTGTTGTACCTAAATAAGACTGAACAGAGATGTTTAGAAACAGTATGTATTTCACATCTTTCACTGTAGATGCTGCGCAGGTGTAAGAATGCATTTTAGCATGAACCAGTAGAAGTTGTATGGTCTTATGCATTACAGAAAATATTTTAAATACAACTGCAAAACAATTAAAAAAATAGATGTTGCTTTATACAGTTTCCCATTCTTCATATTATAGGTTACTTATTCTTTAGAAAACACTCTTTATGGACCTTTGGGAGTCTCTCTCCAGTAACTATCTTCTAATTCTGTTCCCCCAAATATAGGAAACCTTCTGATATTTCCTGTACGGCTATGAAAATCTGGTGGGGTGGTGTGCCAATAGGTACAACTGGAGGAACAGTCCATGGGCTGTGCCCTGCACAACTGTGTAAATGGAGGGAAGGTGAAATTCTTGTGCATATACCGTCCCTGAAGGCTGCTCATCCACACCTCAGTGGGTGTAGCACTGGGATCTAGCTCAAGTGACCATCTTTGATTGGAGATGTTTCAGAGCAGGACGGAGAGCTTCTCCAGGCTGCTGCAGGGCAGAGGCTGGCAGCCTGCCATGGGAGCCTGCGCTTCCGAATGACTGCCCTCCTCCCGTGTCAGGACAAGTGTGACTCGTTGCAGACTGGCAGATAGCATAGCTCCACAGGACCGTTCAGCGGGACTCAGGTCAGGTAAAACAAATAATTAACTACTTCAATGAAATAATAAGTGGGGGCGAAAGAACCCTTTCATTGCCAGCAAAAAGCTTATCAGGCAAATGGAAGGAATTCTGTGAGTTCCGTATCTGTGAAATTTGGATAAAAGGAGTTGCAGATGGATCACCGACCTTTCTCATGGCCTCTGCTTCCCAAAGGTCTCAGGGTCCTTCAGCTTCAGCATAAAATATTTTCTCCTGGAGAGGAGCTAAGCTGAGAATACCTCTTTTCCAGTGCTAATATCATATAGTAATCAAGCATGCACAAAGCTGCAGCACATGCAGCCACTCCAGACCATATCCAGTGCATGCGTGCATGTTGATTTTAGACAAGTGGTGTCAGCTTTGTCTTCAGCACTCTGTCCTTTCTTCTTCCTCTGGTTTTATAGCTCTGAACATGTCTGAGCTCTCCATAATAAGAGAGCTTCATTTTTCTCTGATTCAAATCTGTGTGCGTTTTTTAAAAGTGCATGCAAATGAGTTTTGCCCTTCAGTTTCCTGGTAAGTTGCCACAATGGCCAGGAGGGTGGCAGAGGTTCTGCACCATTGCTTGAGGGACCACTAATGTGTGACCGAATGTGGCACAGCCTTGGCTCCGGAAGAGGTTCGGCGTTTCCTTTTTGATGCTGCTGCTGTTGCATGAAGGACTACAGAAGAGAAATCTGGGGGGAGTAGTAAAAAGAAAGAGCACGTGTCGGCATCCAGCTCTGAGATGCATCAGTGCGAAGTGGAAGTCTGGCATCTTTGTTAAAGAGGTTGTGTGTTAAACAGTGAAGAAAGAAGAAGGTGTTATTTGTTGCCATCTACTTTCATCTTCAATTAAAATACTTTAAAAGACATTATGCACAATGTAAATATCTGTTTTCTCATTATCTATTTATCTCTGTCTTTTCTCTCAGAGTTATTTATCATTTAGTTTTAATGATAATAAATACTTCTGGCAGGAGGTTGAAGCTGGGTGTGTTACGTATTACGGTAGTGTTATTTCATTGAGAGATACGGAATCACGGAATCACGGAATTTTCAGAGTTGGAAGG
>RSEF01000031.1:15295004-15305592 GCA_003993805.1 Himantopus leucocephalus
TATGCTGTTAATTTCAGTAGTTAGAAGAGGCCCAGCTAAGAGGTAAAGTTACTGAACAAAATTCGTCCTGTTTTACCTCAAAGCGGGACAGCCTCTCATGTGTGAAGCTATCCAGATTGGAAAATTCAAGGCAGATGATGCAAATTCAAGGTGGAAATGGGTGAAACATTTAGGAAAGCATGAGTGCAGAGGCTGTGTAGTTCTGGAGTTTGATTCCTCATTGTATGTAATCCAACCTATCTGCAGACTGCTGCCCAAAGGCAGCTTTTTCATTGCCCCCTGGTAAAGAGGGATATGCAGCTATATTAACATCCCGTCCCTTCCACCGGTGCATTGATTTGTTAGAGAACTGATGATTATGGCTGCACAGTCGTTAGGTGCAGCACAAGGGAGAGATGAAACGGGTTGGTGTGTCTCGAAAGCAGTGAAAGCAGTGAGAGGAGGGGATGTCTCGTTTTGGTGACAGCCCACTGTTTAGGTGGGACAGTCAAACTAAACACAGTACGAAGCTGCTCTTGCAGGGATCTAATATTTCTTTAACTGTGAGATCTTTCAGTACCACTGTAACTCGCTGTCCTTGTTTGCACGTATCTGCCCTGTCAGTCAGAACATTTCACTCTCCCTTGGTTTTAGCTTGTTTTGCTTTATCCCTTGTATATATACATTTGTCATCCCAGGCATAGCTGTATGCTATATACATCCTGATAGAGAAAGCCATAAGACTTGTTCCCCTGTGGTCTGGTTTGGATTTCATTAGGCATACACCTTCTGGTGTTTAGTTCCTCTGATGCCAGAGAAGAGGTGATGCATACTGTAACATTTGCTCCTTCAGACTCGTGTTTTTATGCAGAGAGCACATTGAGACAATCTCTCACTGTCTTGCTGCAGCGGCAGGAGCAGGCACATCCTTGCTGCACGGGGACCAGTTAAGGATTCAGGAGCAGTTCTGCTCCCACTAGGCTGTGGTTATAGCTGGCTGGTTGACAATTAGCTATGAGAAAAATTTCCTTAGCCTTAATATTAATCGCTGTAGGGCAGCAGTGATGGTATTACGACTTCCAGCGATCTGTATCTGTGAAAGCACGTAATTGTGGTAACTAGGCAGCCACATCCTCGCACATAAAGATGCAAGAACTGGGAAAGGAGCAGGCATGTGTTAGCCATGCTTTGGGGTTTGCCTCCCTAATAATACCGCTGAGAATGAGATAGACTTCCTGAAGATGACGTATTCTGGTGACAGACCTGGCAGAAGCGTTGAATATAAAATTGAATAGATTCCATTACACTGAATCCAAGCTATTTCTGGGCAATCCTCTGGTGGTAATCCACTTGGTAGATGTATAAATCTCGATATAAGGTAAATTAATGACGTTGAGAGACAGTTTCAGATACCTTTCTTTTGATTGTTAGAAACTTTTCCCATTTCTGACCTAACTGCATGTAGTGAACCAGCACCCATCCACTTGTTCTTACACAAATGTTTTCCTTTACATTAAATAGTTGCTCTTTCTTCTGGAATTCTGTCAGGAACAATCCACACTCATCTCAGCTTTGTTTTATCTTGGCCTCCGTGGTTGGGTCCCTTTACCTCACATCGTTCAGTTTGGGAACGGCTGCGAAGAACCTGGGACGTGACATCTGATTTCAGGCTGCAAAATAAACTCTTGTCTTTGTCTTTGCACTTCAGCTTATTGTGTTAGGTAGGGCCTGTTAAATCAGTAGTAAATATTTATTAACTGCACCTTTGACAACTATATATGATTAAAAGAAACAGACTTCTAAATTAGAGATTTGTAACTGAAGGCCATAGCTTCTCAGTCATGGCTGCATTTCATTTATTCTGCTCAGCTGGAAAAGATTTCAGCCATTTAGAAAGTGGCAGCCATTAACCTGGCATCTCATAGGGGAATGTTTGCTTTTTCTCTTGAACCATCTGTTTTTAGTGTAAGACGATAGTGTAAATTAAGGAACTCAGTGTTCCCTAGTATTGTCCAACATTCTTGTTTGTTGGACCAAGCTGTTCCATTGTAACAATTTATTTACATTACAGTTTGTTAAGTTGTAGGTTCATGTACGGTAGAGGTGGAAGGAAGTACTGAGAAGTTTCTCAGTACTTTAATGCAATTGTACATTGCACTGGGTTCTGCTATTAAAAATTGTATCTGGAAAACCTGCCCTAGTGATTATGGGGATGGCTGTCCTTTTATATAGAAAATGGAAATGTCAGGATAAAATTTAGGCAAGTGCAAATACACATGAATACTTTGTAATTCACATAGTTGCTTTTCTGACCTTGGTGGAGAGTCTCAATACGTGGCATGTAGACGTAGCTCAAAAATGGCTATAGAAGTACTTTCTTTTCCCCTGAGGCTAAAAAAATAAAAGCTGCACTGCCTTTTTTTTTTCCCCTTGGGTGTGTATTTTGTACTTGCACCTGATAGACTAGATATGCTATAGCTATGCTTGGATTTATATTTACAGGTTACCAACTTCTACTTTGCATATTAAAGGACTGGCATAAGCTGGTTCTGCGTGCTTCACTAGAGCCACGGCGATGTGTGAGCTGCAGACCGGGCCCGCAGCCAAGGTTCAGTTCACATGTGAATATCTTTCTGCAAGGGCGTGCCTTCACTTCTCGATGCATATCTTCAAATTTTGTAGGGTTTCCTGACATGGACCCAGATATATTCCACCTAGCTTTAGGTACTTACCTGGAACTGATGCTTCTGCTCCAATTGGTGGAATTGATGTGAAGAGTATATTATTTAATATAACTCTCTAACTTTCTTGAATTAATATAGCATTTTATTCTCTCTTGCACTTAGTCTCTCGTATTTTTGCCTTCTGGCTTTGGTCATTTGATTCTGTGATGTTTGACTATGTGAAAGGTGAAAGATAAAATAAGCTGGTTTTCTCCGTGCGTCCTCTCTTCAGCTGTTCTGTTTTCCTCAGGGGAAAAAAAATCTATTTTCCACTCTCTCTGCATTTTAGAGAAAGTGAGGAATTAGAAACCTCTCTTTTTGTGTAAGCCTTTCAGATTCCTGTGTTCAATAAATAGGAGCTCTTCTCTTTGAAATCTATGATTTCTAGACTGTTTATTGAAGTGGGATCATTTAGCCTGGTATGCTGTATTAAACGATTCAGTGCTGTATCTTTTGTCTCAGTTCTGCATTACTGTGTAATGAAGATAATTTAGCATTGTTGACATAGTATATACTTGTGTTTGAATTGTGTCAATAATATATTTCCATGTGTAGAAAGATTCATTAAGAAAGAAATTTTAATAACGCATGGAGAAGGCAGGGCTTCTGCTAATGAAGGGACTCCAAAATAACCAAAACAATAATTTAGCTAGCATCCATTTTAATGTATTTGTAAGTAGGCAAAAGGTGAAAACAGTTTTTTGGAACTCTAAGAGGATCATGTTAAATGGCCTTAATAGCTTTGCACTAATGTTGTAATTTAGTCATTATGAAGACAGTGGGATTTGGGTTCTGTGCTTTATTTCCTTACTTGACCAATACAGCCTATGTGGCAAGTCTTAGGGGAATAATAAATATATCTTCTATACCCTTAGGTTGTGGAGAGTTTCCTGTGCTTGCACTAGCATTATTGTTATTTTTTATTATTTTTTATCACTGACACTTAGATGGGAATTGTTAATTCTGTGTCCTAATATGAATGGGGAAAAGAGAGAGAATATTAATTTAATACAGAAGTCTGTGTATCCTCTAATGAGGCCTATGCATCTCATCTCCTTTAGTGCTTTTGAGTAAATAGTCTATAATACTTGGAAGTATAGCCCAGGGAGGATTTTAATTGTGAAGTGCAATTTTCCGCTGAAGTTTGTTTTTCTCTCCCACCAAGAGGCAAAGAAGTCCCTGGTGGAAGTGGTGCTGAGGTAAGTTTTAGAAGGACTGAATAAACTGAGGGGATGGAGCAGTACTAGCAGTACTACCTCCCTGACAAATTGTGTGAAACTTGCTTTGCCATATGCCTTGTTTCTCAGTTATCAGCATTGACTAAAAACTCGAGGCGAACTGGTCCTAGTTGTATAGCAGGGTATTTTTGTACGGAAATATTTACTGAATGCTATTACACTTCTTTCACTCTTTAGTCTCCTACGGTATTAGTTACCGTGGTGAGGATTTATCAGTGGTTCTCTGCAGGAGTTTGAAAAGATCATCTTAGTGCCTCCTACCACAGCACAGGATCTCACTGCTGAGTTTTATGGCTGTCACCGTCAGGTCACCCATCCTAGCAGGATGGAAAATAATTGGAAGGTCTAGATCAGTCGTCTGTCCAACGCATATAGGTGAATCTACATTAAAGTCAGAAAAGCCACGTTGTCTTACGCATTATTGATTTCCAAAGTCCTGGTATGGACATTGTCTCCCTGCTTACATGCAGGATCTCCTATCTAAATCCATGAGTTTTAGTCCAGTTTTGCTGCATTTTTGTGTGTTTATGTAGTATAAGACCTTCATTGAATGTGATTGTAGCTTTGCTTGGGTAGGTACTCTCATAATACATATCTGTGCAAGGCACAGGGAGCCTTACTTTTGCCTGAGTTAATGTTGTGCAAGTAATTAATTTAAACTGTTCATAATTAAACTCAATTAAAGTGATTTTTGATAATAAATTGTCTAATTATAAAAGTTTGTAAACATCTCAGAATGGATACTGGTCTAATATTATTTCTTGTCTTCCTTATTGTGTTATTGTCAAGGAAATGGCAGAGCCAACGAATGTTACTGTTCCTGGTGACCTCAGGCTGTTGCTCCTGTGCCCTTTGTGCTTGCCTTACCTGGCAGCTCCATGCAGCAAAGTTTAAATTTCTCACTTTGGCCCAAGACGTTTTGCACTACGGCTCCCATGGAGTTTCTGCTCCTGTTTTCCCTCTAGAGTTCCTTTTAGTATCTCTTTGCAATGAAATGTGTGGTTGGTTGGTTGGCTGATTATTTGCCTGGGGTGGTGGATCATGTGCAAGAGGGTCTAACACTGTGTTAAAATATGGGATGCTTACTCTGTTCAGGCCACGGAGGACATGAGGTTCCTCAGCTACAATTTCCAGGATGCAGTAAGAATATATAAAAATATTCAAGTTGGAAGATACCATTTTGATTGAAAACTCATCTGTAGGAGCACATGTTTCTCATGGAATTTTTTGCTTTAGTGGAGACGTGATTTTCAGTGATTAAATAAATTATGAGGAATTTTTAAACCCATTCCATTTAGCGTAATGAACTATAGCCCTCTTAGAGCTCTGTGCAGGCCAAGAGAGGAGAAATGGCTGTGGAAAAAAAGGTGGGAAAATAAAATGCAGAAGAAAATTGGGAAAGAGGACAGAATCAGGAAGAAGGAGGCAAATCAGGAAGAAATACCTCTTAGGGGAGAGGAGGAATGGAAACTTCAACAGTCTCACCATATTAGAATGAAATTCTAATCAGAATGGAGTTTGTCTATATGTCAGTAGGTGATTAAAAGAACAGAACAAAGAGAAATAAAAGTTGCCCCTCCAGTAATTTTAAAGCAATGTAATTTGAAGTGCAGGAATCCTTAGCAAAAGTCATTTTAATAATTTATTTCATAAATAAATATGAACTTTAATATTGTAAACATATTATTATTATATTGTAAACATATTATTATTATGTAAACAATATTTAATATTGTAAACTATTAAAAATGCTTTGGAAATCTTAGCTTTCCACAAAATCTGCAGAGTTCTATTTGCATGGGCAACAATGCTTTTCTACTGTTATTTTGTATCTGAAATTTAGATTTTAGAAACTGTCAATGCCACACCAGATTTTATTCATGTGCTGAAAATATAGTAACATGCACGTTTTACAGTTAAAAATAGTCCTGAATTTATTATCACTTAGTTTTTTTTTACAAGATAGGGAAGCAAGTTGGCATGGAATATGAATCGTACTTTTTCAGGCTGCTCAATCCTGAGAATTAAATTAGTTGGGGATGTGGAAAACAAGTGTTCTTCTGTCTTCTGGCCGAGGGTGGCAGAGGCCCTGGGTCACCCGGGCAGAGCTCGGCTGGAATTCTCCCCAAGCCCAGTGTTGCCCTTCATTGAAACAAACTGCTTTATACTGGAGGAGAGTGACAAGGGTTTTGTTTTTTGTTTTTTTGGGGTTTTTTTTAATCTTAAAAATAATCTCCAAGATCCCTACAGGATTGTGTGCTATATTTGCCATTGGTTTTCTTCTATTTTCATTCCAATGCCTTTTGTTTCCTTTCTGTTTCTCATATTGATCATTGTGAAATACATATCAGCAAAGATATTTCTGCCAGACTTCTGACCTCACCATATCTCAATGAAGTGCCAAGGGTGAAAAGTTTATCTCTCTGCAAAGGAGGTAACAAGCTATCACTGAAAGTACAAGATTGTCCTCTAGATGAGTTTGAAATTGAGGGAAAGAGAAATAAACTTTTCTCCATTCTTGTTTGTATTAGGGTGTAGGGCACGAGTGGATTAAAAAACCCTCTGAGACAAGAAGTTGCAGATCTTTCATATTTTGTCTGAGGGTTCTGTTCTGACCCACAGTTAAAAGAAACAAAGTATTATACAGTACCTTGAAAGACTGATGAATCTTTAAGCTCCATGAGGACAAATCTTGTGTTCTTCAGTGATATATTGCTTTGGAGGTTCTCAACTAAGGAGAGATTTGATAAGCATGCAAATGTTTTAGATGAATTATGACTACCCATGATTAACATGAAATCTGAATCCTGGGTGAAGACGTTGTCCTTTGATAGTGGTCCAGTGAAACCTGTGCTCTCTGAAGTTCTACGGATCTTCTGAAAATAGTTCTTTCTGGTTTGGCAGATGATCTATGTTTAGCTAGTATTTCTGTACTACAGACTCAGACAGAGATGGGCAGCATATGACCCATGTTTATAACTGCAGACTTACATGGTGAATATACTCTAGTTACTGTGGCTATATCCCTAATCCTGGGAGATACGCCAAGGGTAGTTTCTTCACTCAGGTCAATATAGAATAGTAACTCATACTAGATTTTCTTGGCTTAGCACCTGCATTTGTCAGGATTTCAGAAGTGAAGAGGTTCACCAAGAGAAATAACCATCCATACATGACAGCTGTCAGCACTTTGACTGTGTCATCAGTTTCAAGAAAATCATGCTTGGAAATGCAGTGAACAGAAAACCTGAGTGCCTCTTCTGATGCACTGTTTTCCAGTGTGGCAGCACTTACACCTCTGCTGTTTCTTTGTTTTGTTTCTTCATCATATCGTACAAATATTAATGAACGCATTTGGTGTTACCTGCCTTTGGGTCTGTGGTCAGTAAAAAGTTCCCCAGGTTATTCTTACATTAGGAAATCTGGGAAGTAAATCTCTGGCTGTGTACTTGACTTGAGAGATGAGTGTGAAACAGCATCTTCAGATCTGCCCTCAGCTCAGCAGCTGCTGGGTTGAGGAGTTCATACACACAGAAGGCTGATAATTCTGTCTGTATCTTCAGGGCTCCTCGCACAAATGCTCTCTGAAAGCACTACTCTTTTGGGCATACCTGTGATTGCCTGTGAACATTTTTGTCCCTGCCTGAAAGCGCCTGTCCTCTCTCTGTATGAGCAAACCTTGATCCTTTCCCCGTATAAATGTAAAATCAAAGTCAGTCTGCAAGATTGTATTATCTCAGCTAGAGATCTATGAAGCATGTCAAATATTTGCTATTGGACAGGTTTAACTGGACACCTGCGTTTTCAATGGTTTTAACCGAGCCTGGACCTAGTGCTGTGTAATGTTTAAACCTGAATAAATAAATAAGTTTATCTAGCAAATAAGAAAAGAACACAGGAAAGAATTCCTGAGTCGTCACAGACAACCCTATAAAGTAATGACTTTTGCACCACAGCAAAGTATTAGGGAAAATTGTCTCAGAACAACAAGAGACACTTGAATTTAAATTAAAATATATTAATATTTCACTGAAAATGAGCATAAATACCTTCCCTCTTAAGCTAAGAACAAGGCAATCTTGATTTATGTTTACATAGAAAGCCTAGGACCTGTTGGGGTAATCTGCGTTTGGCTGGCCTCCTGTATGGAGAGAGTTCTTCTGCCTCTTTCCCCACCCAGAAAAATTTCTTCGTTTTAATGCTTGCGCCTTCCATGGTGGCAAGGAACAAAGTGTACTGGCCTTCCCCTCGTCCGGCCTCATCCTCTGCCCTCCGCAGCAGGCAGGGAGGCGCCTGTGGGTTAGGGCAGAATGGATGCTCAGAGCACGGGATGCAGCGTGGCTCTTTGGCTTCTGCTGGAGGTCTCTCTGCTACAGTGATGCTGAATGCTAGAGGTGTATGGGAGCAGGGTGTGATACTGGAAGGCAAGAGGTGCCCAGTCCTTCTTACAACCTGATGAGAGCTTTCTGATCCTCCTTGAAACTAGCTCCTCCTAGCCCCCCTACCTTTCAAAAAAGCTAAATTTTCTGTCATCCCCTTTCAATCCACTGGGGTTTTGTTACAGCCGCTCCCAGGATGGATGCTTTGCCATTACTGGGAAAGACTCTGTGCCTGTGCTGTTGAAAAACCATGAGTCAGCTTGCTCAAGGGAAGGAGGAGGAGGCGAGGAAATCTCCTTGTATGATGAGTCTTCCCACACTTCCTGCTGTTTCTGTTTTGGGCACACTGGTTCAGAAGCTGTGGGCTGTTTTCTGCCCGCCTTCTGAGTGTACGAAAATTGTTCCTTCCCTAGGAGGATGCTGGGATCACCTACTTGTCCTGATACTAGGTGTCAGTATCCCACGCCTTTCCCCATCTAGAACAAAAGGGACGATGTATCATCTCCACTTGAAGCGTAGTGTAGTAGGGGGACACTGGGACAGGAGAAAGCCCTTGGTGAGCTCCGTAGAGTCTGAGAGTCCAGCGATGTTGCAGAGGTTTTCTGAGGCACTCCTTCCTCTGAGAGGCTGTTGTTTAGTCTAATCCTGTGGGATAAATATATTCCCATTCAATTCATAGGGACTCTGGTTCCAACTTAACTAAAGCATGACTGGACTCACAACACTAACAGCAAAGAAGTTTTTGCAAATAACACACCACTCATTTCAGTAGTTTATGCAATAAAACCCCCACTTCTGCCTCTGTGTTTGGCAGGTCAGATTCTGAGGGTGAGCATAACAGTGCTGAAATGATTTTAATATAATACGCATCTGGATAAAAAAGATGACAAAAGAGGTAACAAAACAGTGTTGTTCAGTTCACTTACTGGAAACATCTTGCAAGTGCTTCATTTCTATTTCATGCTGGAGTTTAGAGCTGCTACAATAGTGACAGGAGGAAAAAAATAGAATTGCTTCAGCTCTGTTCTCCCACCCACGGATGTTCTTTAGTGTGGAAAATGAGTCATCAAGAAAAGATATTTTTACTTCGCAACAGACATTAGAGAAACATTGATCTTCAGACAAACTGTGTGTCAATTGATTTACCAGTCAAAAGGTCTGATCCTGCTTGCATCCCCTTACACAGATCTTATTTTCTTTGGAACTGCTGGGTAGTCACAGCAAGAAGTGACCAACGTGAGCTGCCCAGAATTCACAAGCAGCTCAGACGTGGCTCCCACTTTGGCAGTTGTATGATGATATGGCTGATGTGAGGGCTGTGCCAAGCTGCTGGGCTATCTGAGTCTGTATTTGGAAGAAACCGAGGCAGATCCTCAGCAGAGACTGATTGCCCCAGGCCCTTTTGCAAGCACTGCCCCAGCCAGCCCTGCGGTGGCATGGTGGGTCTGTCAGGACAGGGCTCGCTCACCAGCTTGGCCTCGGCTCTGTTGGGTGTGGCCAGGGACATTAGTTGGTTTTTTGGGTGGACTTTTGACATGTCACAGCTCTGCCAGCAGTTTTTGAGAAGTTTCCTGTCACTGGTGAAAAGTAAGAACTGATTTGTGAGCTAGCCTCATCGTTAGAGAAAAATATCAGCTGAGATGGGGGTGCGGGGGGGAGCTGCTGTTTACCATCTGAGAATTTGGCTGCCAATTTACTTTTATACTTTGTATGTTATTTTCACAAGGCTTCAATATACTATCTAATAAACATAGGCTTTTCATCTGTAGTTTTCAAAGCATTTCGCAGAAAGGGAACAGGAAGCATGAGGCTCAAAGCCATGTGAAGGAGTTCATCAGTTGCCAGGTGCACAGCTCGGACCTCATCCTCATTTGTTTTCACTGGACCATGCTTTTATCAGTCTCAGCTGTTCAAAGGTGCTGATGGCTCAGCTGAATGTAAAGCTACATACCTACAACCACAAACAAGTATTTATCACCCCAAACTTGTTTTCTGGCAAACCAATGTGACTTTTGAGTTAATATTTTTCCCCAGTAGAAGTGTAGATCATTTATTACAGTTTCTACATCTTTATTGCACCTTTTATTAGATTTGTTAGTGTTTACTCTCAGATATCAAAGCTTTCTATATTGTTCCATGATAACTGATCCTTGGAAGTTTGTGAGCTGTAAGGATTATAGTTAGGATATCCTTAACTGTGCTTCGGTGAGTGTATAGTTCTTCCTGTATCCCCCTGTACTCGGCACTGGTGAGACCCCACCTCGAGTAC
>RSEF01000031.1:15306592-15348539 GCA_003993805.1 Himantopus leucocephalus
AGGTCCCTTCCAACCTTAACAATTCTATGATTCTGTGATTCCTATTCGGATATCAGATGAGGAATTGACAATTATTTGTGTAAATCCAGCACAAAGATGGTATCTGCCAAGAGTTGCCAACCCTGGTAGCCTGCCTGTGAGGCTACCACAGCTCCACGTCCCCAAGTCCAGCTGGTAGCGAGGCTGAGCATGTACTCCCAGTAGGCAAAATATGCATAGATATGTATATAGGCCATATATATATATAGCCCCCACACACACCCCAAGCCTCCTGTCGTGCTCACCAGCTAATCCAGCTTGGTGCTCATGAGAGGCCAGCCCACACTTAGCCAGCTCAGGGCATGGCCAGACAAGCATATTGACATGTCGGCACAGGACCAGCCTCTCTTATCCCCCTGTCCCTCTGTTTTCCCTTGCTTGTTGCCTCCCAGACCACCTTAGCCCACCTTTGGTCCTTCACATCATAAGTCTTGGGCAGTTCCCAAGTACTTTTGCCGGGCATCTTGTAAAGTGTCCCATGCCCCCTGGTAGTAACCCCTCAATCTGCAAGAGGCTGCAGGGGACCTCTCCCATTGACCCCCCGTGCTGGGTGTCAGCCCCAGCCCATGAAGCTGATAACTCCAGGGAGCAGCCCCAGCTCCCCCCGGGTCTCCCTTGCTCAGACCAGTTCCTTCACTGGCTGGTGTGGCCGTGTGTGGAGATGATCACCTAACCTGCCAGCAACCAGAGCCAAGTGCCGAGTGCCCTGTTTCCATTACAGCTGTTCCAGCACTTCCCACCGTCAGCTCCAGAGAGCTGCACCGGTGGCTTCAGATGTAGACCTTGTTGTCACAGGCGCCCATCATGTGTGAAGGCTGCGGAGATCTCCCCGAGCTGCCAAGTTGTCCTGACATTTCTGGATGGTTTTATCTGTCTATTAATAAACTGGCTTGCATTACTTTCATTTGTGCTTAGGCAGAGCTGAACTCCTTGAACCCTTGCGTCTGTTTATTTAAATTAAGTATGATCTGAGTGCAAGCCAATTTGGGCGAATTACCATTTTTTCTATTTTTTTTCTATATGGCTAGATCTCTTAATGGAGCATAAAGCAGGCAGTTCACTTGCATCTCTCATACTGGATGCTCACTTGCTGAAACCTCTCTTTGCCTCTATGGAGCTTTGTAGCTGCGCGGAAGCAGTTTTTCCTTGTGGAAATGGATGTCGGGGCTCCCATTGGTTTTAGGAGCAGTTTGGTTTAGAAATGTAATTGCTAAGCATTGCTAGTTCACATCGCTCTCCACATCTTTTCGGTCCCACACTTTCTCTGGGTTAAAGCATACCCCTCTCCTTGCCCCTCTCTTCCCCTGCCCTCTCCTATAGAAGAGGGGCTGGCCTGTTGTTTTCAGTTCTTGCTTAAGGAAAGGAGGTTCATTTGTGCCTGTGGATTTGAAGGAAGAGGGTGTAAAAGGAGAGGCAAACACAAGCAACCTTTGCCTTAGAGTTCTGTTTTTCTGAGGGCATAAGATCCACTGAGGTCACTGGGGGGACTGCATGACCCTGAAAAGAAGAATGGACTCCTAAGTTGAATAGCTTACATGCCTAGACATGTAGTTGTCTGAATGGGCTTTACCCTTTTTGTTTTCCTTTTTAGATTTAGATTTAGACTGTAGTTTCTGCTTACACAAATACTTTGATGAAAACAAATATAGCTCACTGGAAATACATTGTGTAAGCTGTTGATGCCTATGTTTGCCTACTTTATTAGGCACATTTACAGTACGCTGCTGCATTTCCGTTTCTCTCCTGATCTAATAAAGTAAATATAGTACATCAAATGAAATTAGCTTCATTTCACACTTACTCAATAGTGGATCTAGCGTCCTGCAGGATCTGCTTTTTATTTTTAAAACAAATCAAACAAAAAGAATGTTGTTTCTCTGTAATTTCATTTCTTTCTAATTACCATTTTGGGAGGCAAGTGTTTTTGATGTTGGAAAGATATAGTATGCATTATGCAGATGTTCATTAGGTTAGAATGACATGGTGAATTCACAGAAGGTGAGGGACAACAAATTGTTTAAGAGATTGAATGTGAATTACCATAATTTCTCGTTAAAGCTAGGATTCATTCGTGAAGTATATCAGACAAGAGCAGTTTTCTTTCTCATATTTCAGTGTGATCCATGTTGCAAAGAATGTTTTAAAAAAACACAGAAGAAAATCTGTAAGCAGAGGACTTGTTTGTCTGTAAATTGAAGTCACTTAATTGGCTCTGTATGATTTTTCTTCCAATTTTGCTTACCAGTTTTCTATAGCGTTGCTTTATCTGTGAGCTCTGTATTGGCTTTGCCACTGCTGTAAAGCTTATGGCGTTGATAGGATTTGTCCTTTTGGTAGGACTGTGCAAGAGTGCTCATCCTCAGTAAAGTCTTGCATTGTCCTAATTATAAGAGGTATAACTATACCTCTTATTCCCAGTGGAATTACCTCTTGTTCCGATTGCCTCTTATACTACTTACAGGACATAATGTTTGTAAAATTTTCAAGCTTCTAAAAAATCAAACTGATCACTACTTATCTAATTCTATTTGTATACAGTTTAGCAAACATGAGCTCAGTAAAATCCCCTTGCTCTGGGACGTAGTGGCAATTGAGGCCAACAGCTGTGGCTATATTTGGTGAAAGTTTGGTAAAAAATGTATTGTGGGTGTTCTGAAAGTAAAACTCAAAATCTTTATTGTGTTGAAAATTTATAGCAGGTGTCTTCACGTAAGCCTTTCATCTTTGTTGTTTCAAAAAGGGAAGTGGTGGGGTTTTGCAGTTTGCAGAGGAGCAAAGTTATGTTGTCTGTACTAGTTGGAATTTCATTGCACAACATACTCGCAACTGGATATACCTAGCTAAATTAGTTGGGCAGTAGATGTAACATTTTGATTATATATATCTAACGACTTGGGAAAAAAGCGCAAAAAACTCAGTCAACTCTAAACATTTTATTTAAATTAAAAGTATCTGTATTTGGCAGGAGAATGTGAAAGGCTCATATCCTGTGAGTAACAACAGTTTTGCCAGAGTTGAACAACTTTATATGAGAAAGGATGGTCTTCCAGCTGGTGCTTGGGATAGAAAAGATCTCTTGTTATCTACCAATGACTATCTGTGTGAGCTGAAACAGTTCGGTGTCTTTCTGGGGTATTTGTTTCCCACCTATAAAACAGGCTATCAATGGTGTTTGCAGTAAGACATTGCTACAGCTCTTTTGATGGTGTTCCCACAAGTGCTGAGGCCCAGCGATAATGCAGTCGAGAGCTAGAGCAAGAGCTGCCTAGTCCTCTGATGGTCCACCAACTAGAGAAGTTTAGGTGGGGGGTGGAAGGGAGGCTTATTTCTGTTTCCTTCAACTCAACCAGAGTTTTGCTGCTGAGTATCATGGGAGGTGAAATAGTGCTAACTTGCTGTGTGGTGTTGGTTTTTTTGGTTGTGGGGTTTTTTGTGTGTGTGGTTTTTTTTTTTTTAAAAGGTTTGAAATTTCGTTGTTTAGGTCACTAACCACGTTCTTGTTAAACGTCCTTAATTAAAGCTGTGTGATCTGATTGAGTCATTTAGGTTAAATTTACATTAGATTTTCCTTTGAGCACTGAGGGCCCTATCCTGCAAAGTGCTAAGCATCCTCCGCTCCCACAGCCTTCTCAGTAGGAGGAGCTGAGAGCACAGCACGCCCCAGGAGGTGGCAAGGTCCTCGCGAGGCCAGATCATACACGGTCTAGTGTAATTTAAAAATACGATGAAGCTTTTCAAATGTGTTTTGATTAATACATCATGAACTCTCCCACAGTTATAATTTCTGTGCCTTAATAAATCAGTGTAAGTACTTTGTTAAGCAGTAAAATCTCGCTATATTTTCAGGCCCTCTGCTATATGTGTTCTGGTGTGAAAGGAGACAGCTGTTTTTCCTTTTAATTTCTCTGGTGCAAATAAGTGATATGGCCTTACTGTCCCATTTCACCCCAGGCAGTAATTTTGAACAGTTATCCTACTTCTCTTGGGCTTAATGACGCTATCAGGTGATGGAAAGTGAGTGACCTTTCAAAATGGAGTGAACTGTAATCACTCTGCCACTGGGCTCCTGGTTTTCTATTCAGGAGGAGGAGCAGCCTTTGCAGGCGCCCCGTAACACCCGAAGGGGGCTGTGAAAGAAATGGGGCTGTTTACTGATGGAGGTGCTCGCATGACTCATATCGCTGATGCCTCTGATGATAAACAATTGTGTGAGCAGTGTGACCCATGTCTGCCAGTAAGTTTTCCAGGGGAATTTTTGCGAGGAGATTAAAATGCCGTGTACCCTCCCACTTGGGGCAGTATTGTCTGAAGCTTTCTCTTTGTGAGCTCTCCTCCCTCAAGAAGAACCCGAGACCACAGACCTCAAACTAAAAAAAATAATCTTCCCAAGTGTTCATATTTATGTTATTTTCACACGGCCTACTTTGAACTATTTGCAGTTCAATTAGCCAGTGGTGTGTACCCCTTATGTATCCCACCATGCCCGAGAAGACAGTTTGGATCTTGAAAAAACTGGCCCGGATTTTAAGATGTAGATGGCTGAATCAGATTTTTTAATCTCTATATTTAGGTTCCTCAGTACAATGGCCTCAGTAAACAGGGTGACAAGCACTTGCAGCTGCATTACTGCTTCCACTGATGCTTTCTCTGCAGTCTGGGGCACTGCTGGCTGAACAGTTCTTCAAGTCACTGCAAGTGCCTGTGGTGTCAGTGAGACATCAAGACTGGAGGAGTTCTTCTGTGGTGTTTGATCCTTTTTTCATTCATTGTATAGGTCAATTGTTTTTGTTCTCTTTGTACCATTCTCATTTTTCTTCACGTTAGTCTTCGTAGCTCTGTCTTTATTAAAGGCTCTGAGGAGATCTTCAGATTAAGAGCTCTGTATTAGTGGAAAATTTACCAGTTTCAATCTCACATTTGCAGGAGACTGAAGATTTCTGGCCATGTTTACTTTCATTCTCTAGACTTACTGGAAATACTTAATCATAGAATGTCTGATTGCAAAACATTGCTTACAGGTCGTTTCCCATCTTCAGGATGCTTTCCAAATTTTGGTGATCAGTTTGGTGGCTGAGTGTGCTAAACTGTACAAACAGAGGAAGGAGTGAGGAAGGGATGAAGGGAGTACAACATCTCTAACATATTTTCATTGCAGTTTTGCTGGTGAAGCTGGAACAAGGGTAAACCTTCACTTTTTCTTAAGTCAGTGAGAGTTTTGCCTGTTGAATTTCATGGGGCCAGGAGTTCATTGTGTATTTTGAAAAGCATGTATCAATTTTGAGTACCTTCGTATGACTCTTATTTTACCAGTTTCTTGAAGGTATTTACATGCTTGCCTCATAAAAGGTGCTTAAGTAGCAGAATCCCTTTTAAGATACCTAAATTTCTATAGAAATCCTCAATAAAATGGACATTTTTATACCTTTTAAGTACAATGAATTATCTGAAATGGTGGACTTGTACTGATGGGATTTTCACAGGAATATAAACAGTTTAGCTGTCTAACTGCACAGTTATTGTTGCCTAATCATTTTTAAGATCTGGACTATATGGCCTTATTTTTCCAAACTGCTGATGGTGCCCGCTAATTTCTGTTGGCGATGTAGATGTTCAGCACACATGAAAGGTAAATCAGCATCTAGAAAGCTTTGTAGTTACTGATCGCCTTTTGAAAATGTGTTCATTTTTTCTTGCTGGGAGGCATATAGCAAGTCACTGTAACACAGCTGGGAATAGAACTACATCTGCTTTTGCAAGAATACAGGGGCTTCCTAAGCCAGTGCTTCATCTGACATGTAATTAGTTTTTTGAGAAGGCAGGGATCTAATTAAGACTAGTGGAGGGATTTTTAATTGTATCTTTACAAATTAAAACAGTATTCAAAATCTAACTACATATTGGGGTAGGATACTAAAATTATCTTTTGTTATTTATTTTATAGTTTGCTTAGCATTTTCTGTAGGAACGTCTGCCAGACTATATTCAGGTATGGTTGTTTGGGTATAGTATGAAATTAATATTCCATGACCAGTCACGTATCTAGAAGCATTCTTTGGCCCAAGAACAGCCCATGTATTTAGAAATCATTCCTTATTAGATGGGCTGTTACTAAATATGCCTAAATGCAAAAAAAAAAAAAAAAAAATNAAAAAAAAAAAAAAAAAAATAGTGCAGTATGCCTTCTATTGCATTCTGTCATGAAGAAGAAATCAGAGTGTGTGATATTCAGGAACAACTAAAATTCATGAGAAGTTGGTGGAAGATCTGTTTCAGATCTTAGCCAATGCTGCCACTTCAAACGCATAAAAAACGCTTGAGCTGAAATTCCCTGCTGCTATTATTCTGCACACTATTGAAAAAAAGCATACAGGGGTATGCTTTGAATTTTTTTCCATGAGTCACATTGAGAGTCATCGATGTTGTATTCAACCTACAACTTTGTTCTCCAAGCTACTAGTAAGAAAGGCAAGTAAAATTTTACTCATTCATAACTCATTGAAACTAGCAATGGGAAACATACTTGTTAGTAACCTTGCCAATGCAAAATTTTTCAAGTAATTTCACTTAAGCTCCTTTTTTGTCCTGACTTTAAATGGCCATGTGATTAGCCCTCTAACCCTTCCCTGGGAGACTAATTCACTGTTTAATGGGGTTCTCCATTTATGATTTTCAGCCAAGTTAGACTTTTTCCTCTTAATCTCACCTGAATATGGCTTACTGTTTTCCCTTGGGTCATCATGTAAATATGATATCCATCTTCATGTTTGCACTCTGGAAAACATGTCTCAGCAGTCATCGCATTTCCTACCACCCTTGCTCATTGATTTGCAATACTCTGTATACCTAGCTGTCTGAACCCGTTTATATTTTTTTGCTCGCTGGCCTGTTCGGCCACACTGGTGGTTGTTCTTGATGATTCTTGCACTCCTCCCAATTTACTGACATCTTTCTAATGCTAAGGGTGCTCAGGATTGAATGTTGTATTTGAAGCACACTTGTGCCCTCAGACCGAAACTGTCTTATCTGGAAAGAAAGGAAAAAAAAGATAATCTTTTCTTGTTGTCATCTCATACTGAATTTTCCATTTTATTTGCTGTCTGTGAGCGTGTGCTGTTCATGACTGTGGTGTAGCGGCAGAGATGTTACAGGTGTCCCAGTGGGGCTCCAGGGGTGAGAGTTTGAACTGCTCTCATGCTTCGTGTTGTCCCTTGCACCTCTGTAATTCTTGGGTCTTCGGGGCCGAGGAGGCAAAGCCCTCTGTCATTGCGGCTAGTACTTCCTTTTCTGTGTCCAACAGTGTGGTTTTGACCATCTTAGCATAATGGGACACTAGGATGAGCCAATCCCCTCAGTTTGCAAGCAGTCCTTGCAGCTGTGTGGCACAGGAGTCGCAACAGCGATTGTCACCTTGGATAAAAAAGTGTGCACGATATGGGTCCGTGGAGTATCATCATGTAGCAGTTTTCAGAGATGCTGAGCACTGCCTTACTAACTTGCCCAGGAGACTGTGCGTACCTGTGAACAACAGATAAATAACTGGCTATAGGTACGGCAGTGGTCCTGAATTATGTGAATGCATTGTATCAGCATGAATAAACTGGGTTGGGCAATTTCATAGGTAACATCTATTGAAAATCTTGCCCTATGGGATTTTGTGATGTTGAATGTGTGCAAGGATATACACTTTTAGTCTAGAATATTCCTAAAAGCTATAGTTTGATGTTCAAATTCCGTGTTTGGAAGTTACATATTGAGTTTGTACGATGTTAATGGAAGCTGTATGTATATATGGAGCTTACAGAAAAAAGTAATTTTAGTCCATAAATACAGTATTTCTGCTATACCAAGAAGCATTAGGGACTTTATTTGGTTGGGGGAGAGGGGTAGGTGGAAGGGAAGAATTTGAATCCTGTGAGGTATCTCAAAGAACTGAAGGGAAAGAGTATTTAAATTTGTTACTTTTTCCCTGCACAGCAGTGGCTGTCACACACCTCATTAGATAAACAAGCAAAATGCCACCTAATTAATGAATGTGTAGAGTGGTCTAAGAAGGATGCCTAGGACTTTTCTCCGTTGCTGAACACTGCATGTAAAGGAAAGGAGCCATTCCACTTGTTCAGGACACAATGAAGTTAAGCAGTCTCCAGGCATTTATATGGGCTTTATTTTTGTTTTTAATGATTGGTAAGGTGCTGGAATTATCTGCTGAAATGATTAGTTAAAATGTCCTATGACGAGATGCTCTCTTCTGTTGCTTGGATCACGGTGACTGTCTGATTTGCAGTTTTCCTTGTTTCTCTGCCTTGGGATCATGGTTGTTTCTTTTTGTGTCCTTTTATTTTTGTTTTGAAAGATCACAACACAGAGTCTTTATGCAGGGGTTGGACAAGGGCTTTCTCTTCAATTGATCTGAATTGAAAACTGATTTACTAGAATTGCAGCCACAGGAGCCTCAGAACAGCCTTCCAATAGGAACAATGCGGACCAAAACCTCATGGCGTTAAGGTGACTCTTAACTGGCTCCAAAAAGAGCATATCATGGTTGCTACTGACAGCAGTGCTCCAAAATGCAAAGAAAGAAGCTGAAGAGAAAGAAACTGTAGGAAACACATGGTGGTAGAAAACGGGCTCAACCCTGGAAATAAGGTGCCCAAAGGCTATGATCATATATGCTGCTCTGGCTGCATCTGAGCTGGGTCAAGAGGGTACTGTCCTGACTTTGTTTTGCACTCTATGTCCTGGGGAGGACTGAAATTGGATGAAGAGCTAATGGGTAGGATGGAGGGAGAATTCAAACCAGAGGGATCAGTGGAGAGAAGGAAGAGCGCAGAAGAGAGGTTTAAAGAGTAGCCGTGTCGAGGGGAGGGAACTGGGCCTGGTGTAGTCTGTGGACAACCTGGCTTTGCACACGTAGCCATATTTTGATGTAACTCTTTCTAGAATGACACACAGCGAGCACTTTTTTTTCCCCCAAGTGTCCTTGATTTGCTAATTTCATAAGTGCTATTTTTATTTTTAGGAGTGCCCTTGTGTTTGTTGGAGTGATGATTAATCCTGTAGACTTCGGTGCATTTACTAGAAGTTGCTGTGCCTTTTTCATTGGATGCTTTGCAAAAGGGAAATGGTTAACCTGCAGTCTTCTGTATCCCCTTTATTTGAATAACATGCTAAATCAAGCGGGGCTTTATGAATAACGTTCACCATTTGATTCAGATGCACTTTGGTTGCGTGAAAGGACCAGTAGGACAATTATTCTTAGTGACAAATGCAAACATATAATAACTTTGACTCGGCGCCTCTGTTCCTCCAGGTTATGTCAAGAAAAGAAAGCAGTGCCATTTTTGACACATTGACACTGCTCATCTCTCTTTGGAATAGTTCTTGTTTGTCATCAATAGATTTTCCTGGGACTTTTCATATGTCATCACACACACGCATTCTCCAACATCCAGAGGAAAAGATTACTCTGAGTCACTTGTTATTCTTTTCTGTATAATTGCTGTGCACCAGGGGGAGTTTTGATGTATAGCGAAAGGAGCGTGTCCACGAATTTCAATTCTTTGCAAGCACCTGGCTCTATCTAGCAGCAAAAAATAGCTGTGACTGATGCTGGGTCATCAGTTACTGGATCACAAGGGATTCAGAAACTCATTGAACTAATGTGTTTCAGAAGAAGATTTAAGGTAGCCTGTATATCTGAAAACAAATTGCTGAGATGCAGACACTCACAGTCAAAACATTTTAAAAGGTACTTGAAAAGCTGTTTAGAAATCCATGAAGCTTGTTTTAATCAGGAATCCAGAAAATAGCACGGATGTGAAATGGTTTGCAGTCCAGTTGTATAGCAAGCTGCAAATATAAAACAAAAAGAAAGAAATTACTCACCAAAATTTACACCCTTAGGAGTAAGTCTTGAAATTTTTAGCAAAGCAATTAAATACTTGTTTCTAGAAATACCAGTAGTGTGGTAGGGGCCAGAAGTCTTATATTTTCTGTGCAACTTGTTTGTAATCTTTTTTGTCAAGTACTAAAGTCTTCCTTGGACTTCTGTGAGATTTAATTCAAATTCAGAAATCTGTAACAGAATTACTACCCGTGATTAACAGTCACTTTTTCTATAGCTATTGTGTGCATGAAAACTTAGGTCCACCTCCTTTTAATTTTTGTCCCATTATGGAGACTTCTAAATCTCTTTTCCAGAAGATAATAAGGTTGTTTTGCAGTGATTGTTACTTTATATAATGACATCAGTTTTTATTTCACTGCTTGAAAAAACCACAAGTCCTGTGCTTCAATAGTTATTTCACTGTGTGAAAGAGCAAAACACCTGTATATTTATTTGTATTTTAAAAAGCTTTATGCAAACTTTTACTTTCAGAACCATGTCATGTGATGTGCTATCTTCCGTATTTCTAACTCGTGTGATTCTAACTACTGTTCGCCTGTCTGTCTGTTTGGAGATGTACGTCACTTTGTGGTTAGCGTTTTACGCAACTGGAACTTTTTTTCAGTTCCATCTATGTTTTTGTCACATTACTGGGGCTGTATTGTAAAGGTAACATGAATGAATGGAATGCAGTACTCGCCGATTTGTATTGGCTAATAGTATTTACTCACTAGTGTGATTTGCAATACAATAAAATTTGTGTTATATCATTATAAATGTACATTTATAAATACATTTTTAAAGTCTCCATATTTTTAATAAAGACATTATAAATGCCAGTAATAGCTGATTACCAAATTTACCTGATAGGAAAGTGCAGAATGCTGCCATAGTTTTATGTATATTTCTGAATACGAGCTTCAGTGGAGTGCTTCCTCAGCTGATATATGCTGGGTGCTATGGAATCTTTCAAAAACTCCAGAGTGGAAGAGCAGGATTATTTTACCTGGAGCGTAATTGCATTGTTTTTTAAGAGCTCCATTGAAAGGTAATGAAGTTTTTTGCTAATTCACTTGCTCATAAATTGTCAAAAACCCTAACATCATTTACTCATGGTTGTAGCAGTTGGACATTAAAAGGAAAGTTTGCATTAAGTTTCTTTGTCCTAGCCGTAAGTAACACAATTCAGTTGCTTTTATAGTTTGGTTTTTTTTCTGTTCTCAACATAGAAAAAAATGGTTGTCTCCAGGATATGACTTTGGAAGGCTTGTCTTTTGGTGGTATCCATTAAGCAGAAGACATCTTTTTGCATATAAAATTGCTGCTTTTGGGTGCTGGGTCTTTTCTGCTGTTGTTTGCATGCATGTTATCTTTGTACAAATTGGAAGACTTGACATTGAAGCCTTTTGCAATGTGTTTAACTATTAGTTTTGAATTTTAATTCTCTTCAGAGAATTTCCTAATTCAAATAAGGTCAACTACAGAAAAAAAGATTAATGGATTATTTTTTTCTTAAGTATTCCAATTTTTTTTTGTGTAAATGGCCTACCTAGTTTTTCAGTTGGCCAATACCTAAATGCCTTTATGTCCTAGCAATTCTCAAGGCACTTGTTCAAAGGTCAGAAATTTAAGGAATGCAATTTGAAAGTTTTGTTTCATAATTTCAACTCTATTTGTGATACGATTTATTCCCAAGGTGCTAGGTTTCAAAATGGGTCTTAGACCAGTTACTAGAAAAGAGAGTGTCCTGTGTTCATTGTGGAATCCTTTTGGAATCAATTTTCTTTCATTTGAAGAAAAAGGCTGGTCAGAAGTAAAATAGTATGAAGGGTCTGGCTTCAGGATTAAATGGTGGTCTTGTTGACATAGAAGAGGAGGCTAAAGGCTGTGAAAGTAATAGGGACCCATTGAAGAATTTGGCAGCATTTTCAACAGTACGGAAACAAAGGAGTGAAAATGAGAGTGGGAATATTTTCTACATAATAAGTGGACATTCATAAAATGTTCTACTGTGGCATGTTATGTATAGATACTGAAGATGAGTGGTAATTTTGAAAGCTGATAGCTAGAAGTTGGTAAACAACTACACTTTCACTTGCATCTGTTCGATTGAACCTTATTCTTATTCCTTCTTACTGTCTTACCCAGAAAAGAATAAAATCATCAGGTCTGTATCATACTGTGCATTTAGAAATGTTACACAGGTCATTAAAAAGGCCCTTCAGCCCAAATTTTTCACCAGTATAATTTTATTTTTCTTATCAGGGTTTCACTAATCTTTTCTTCAGCTGACCAACTTGTTCAGAAGTTAATACTGGCATATAATCAATACCACAGTAGCATTTTTGTCCATAGTTTGCTTTGCTGAATCTTAGTATTTTTCTTCAGGTGTAAAGTTTTGTGCATCGTATTAACTTCTTGCATTACTTCATTGGTGAGCTAGATCTGGGATTTTGGATATCATAAACAAAAAATAGTCTCTTCTGAATTCTCTAGCTCCAGATGCATTAAGATTAAGAAAGTCCTATTTACTCTTTTCTTGTATCTTGTTATAGATTGGCATTAGGCTACCATAAGATTCCACTTGACAAAAAAATCTTGTTTCCTTTCTTCAGCAAGTTTGCAAGCTACAACATTAGCACATGGAGCTCTGGCTCTAGTAGAGACAGCTAAAACTGGAATAGAAACTAGATCACAATTTCCACACTTAATAAGGCAGTAAGTCATCTGTTGCCACAGGACAGAGCTGGTTGAATTGTCATAACCGTTCCATAGGCATAAATCTTAGACTTGCGCCAGATGCTTCACGCTGTTCCTGCTGTGCGAAACAGCTGGAAATTCAGCTTAAAGGATTTCTTTCCTAGAGAGAAACTACAGGTAGCAGAGAGTTGAGATAACGTGAATTTTATGGGAAGATGCGTCATATGCTCCAGCGTCACTGTTGTGGCTTCAGGATACACGTCTGATCCTACGGTTTATACCATAATAGGTAAAAACTGCAGTTCAAGGCACAGGAAGCAATTTTACAAATTGATGTAAAGAGGTGAAGCTGATCGTTTTCCTTTTTATGAATGTACTTTGTCACAGTAACTTTTGCATTGCTGCCTTTTTCAGTTTTCATAGATTTTTTCTTTGCCCCGGAGCTTCAATTTTGCGGTAATATTTTGCCTGGTAGTATAATAAGTTTGGACTCTGCACTCCTTTTTAACTAGCTCTGAGAAACTACAGTGATGTCAAATGCAGGTGCATCTGCTTGTTCTGTATCAAATTGGGACAGATTAATCTGAAAAATAGCAATTGTGTGATGGATTCCCATATAGTTGATGAATTGGTTCTCAAATGCAGATGGACCTTTGCAGGATAATCTTTCTGAACAAGGAACAGATACGGTTAAATCACATTGGAAAATACTTGCAAAGAGTCCCCTGTAAGTAGAATTGTTACTAAACTAAGTCTGTGGATCTACATGTTAATATTATTTCAAGCAATAAGGAGTTCACATTAAAAACTCATAAGCAGTGAAACATGACAGCTCTCACTAATTTCTCATGTGGTGCTTTACTGTTTGTTAAATAACAAAAATTTTACTAGGCCATTTCTAGTATAAGGCTTGTTCTGAGCTTAAGCGTCGAGAAACATATGTACTGCAGGATGCCTTCTGCGGAGGGTCTAAGCTGAATAAAACAGAAATAACACCATCACTGAGGCTTTGTTTACACCCAAGAGCTTAACTATGTCCGTGTAGCTAAAGCAATATAACTGAACGAGCAAGGATGATGGTTGGCTGGTAAGAATGTGTTTATGGGAATGGAAATAAATTATAGTGCTATAAGCTGTATTTATAGCAATGTAACTGCAATAGGGTTGTGCAGAGGAGCTGCATTGCCAGAAGGAAAAATTACATCCCTCACTGGAATAATCATGTTGTACTTCTATGTGGGGGCCAGGCCTAAATTAATTCCAGTTGCATTTCTGAGTTCTTAAACGAGGAAGCTGCTTCAGTAAAGGCTTTCTGTGGCTCTGGGAGGATTTAACACCGAGAGGCGTTGAACATCTGCATCTTCACTGTTTAAGGTGCTACAAGCCATCGCAGTCCTGTGTTCCTGTCTTGGCTCTAAATCTCGTTGAAGTCAGCGGGAAAATGCTTGGGTGGCTGCAGGACAGGAGCCTCTTAAAGAGACCTTTGTTAGCCTGGTATATCTTGTTTTCTGACAAATCAGGTGCACAGTCAGTAGGAAGCAGTTTATGAGTGCAGAAAAATGTGCCAAAGTGTGGTCCTATGTGACAATCACAGGGGCAAGCTGGGACACAAACCCAAGTTTTGTTCTGTTCAGTAGCTGTATTTCCAGTTTTTGCTTCCGTAGTCTGCACATAACTAACATAAGATTACAAGCCCAAGTGAAGCACCACCACCTCTCTCTGGGGGCTCAATCAAGCCATTTATTCTCCCCGAATATGAGTTTAAATACGCGTGAGAGGAATGGGCTATCTAAAAGGGGGTCCCCACTAGAGCTCTCTCTGGCATCATAATTCACTAATACTTCTCAGACTACACTGATCTGGGGACACTGAAGAGAGGCAGGACAGAGATCCCAACATGTGCTGAAAATGTGCATTTAGATGGAAAGAAGACAATTAGACGATCCCTTTTTTTGGGGGGGAGTGTGGAACTAATAATGTAAAGACTTTCAGATTAAACACACCCAGCATAATAAACTAATAGTTCTGCTGAATTGAGGACTAAACTACATTTGTTCAGTATCTAAACTGAGTCAGTAGTGTTTCTAATAAAAAATACTAGTTTATTTTATTTGGATATAAAATAATATAAACTAGTAGTTTATTTTTAATTGGAATATCCCATTTTCAGGCATTTTATTCTTTAATCTTTGGTTCACATCTCCTTTCAATGCTTTCCTCTGAAGTGACAGCTCAGGCTCATCAGATTCCATTACTATGTCCAACATACTACCATTTAATTTTGGTTTGGCAGATAGATTTTCTATTAATGCTTTTCAGATGGAGGTGACATCAGACTTCCATGGCAATTTTTTTTTCTGTAAGAGGACTTTTTATTACTAGGATCACAGAATAATTTTTCTTTACATGATTTTTACCGTTCCTTTCTTGTCTCTGAGAATGTTCATCTTAGTAGTGGTACCACTGCAGGATTGAGTGGGCGCTGGGTCAGACCCTGAATTTGCTTAAAGTCATTACAGGATCTGATTTGAGTGTATTTCTAACCTGCGTCTTCATGAGGCTTTTCATTTTAGTTCCATCTCACAAGACCCACAGTATATTTTTTCCTTACTGGTTTCCATTTAATGTCGCCACAGCTGCTGCCGCCACAGATACCACATGATGAAGAAGAAGGAAGAGAAACACACTTTCATAGGGTTTCTGCACATATGCGCATAGAGTAGTTATGTGGGGGGGTGACATGTGCAGACTACCTGGTCCACCTCCCATGCAAAGCAGAAGTTAACTTCGAAGTCAAGTCCAGCTTCAAAGTTAGATTAGGTTGCTGAGAACCATTTCCTAATTTTGGAATATATCCTTATTTAAAATAGGGATTTTTTATGCCACGGCAGATTAATTAGATTTAAATACCCAAGTCTTTAGCGAAAATGCTCCAAGATGAAGGGATACAGATGTTGCCTATTCGAAATGTCTGAAAAATAATTAAAAGAGAAAAAAATGACAAAATATTGAATTTACAGTGTGATGGGATTTAATTCTGGCTTCACTGAGGCTATCAAGAGTTGTGTGGCTAAATCTGTTGTCAGCTGTAATAAACACTCTTTCTGCTTCAATTTATGTGAACGTTTGCAGCTGTTGAAGAAACAGGCATCTATGCTTAGTCAAACATAAATGTACAGAAATGTATTGTACAAGTACATAAATGAATTATGCTAGAATAGGTGATGTGCAAAAACAGGTGTGCAGTAATAGATTGACTTACGGAAGAAAGTGTGAGGGACCAACTTTTTCATATTGATTGTCTCCCGTGGTCACTGGATTGTGAAGGTGGAGCTCATTTAATGGAAGTCCTTGAGAGAGAAAAAGAAAAAAGTTGTACAAGTTTTTATTTTATAGTCTACATGGAAGTTGTTTTCATGTAATTTAGAAAGATCCACTGAATCAATTTGCAGCGATGAACAATACACACCAAAATTTATGAAGAGGACGGTGCCGTTCTGCCTTTGTCTGCCTGCTTAACTCACAACAGCAAAGACAGGGCGGCACAGTCCTGTCCTCTTCATAAATTTTTGGTATGTATTGTACATCGCTGAAAATTGATTCAGTGGATCTTTCTGTCTGCTTAACTCACTACAGACATGAACACATGCCATGTATTATTTAAATGTGTAAGTTGACACATACAATTTATAGGATTTAGAAGTGGAAAGAACATGAATTATACAATAGAAAGCTTTCAGCATGCTGCAGGGTTGAATGTTTTTAATGCAAAATGAAGACGCGCATTAACCTTAAAAAAACCAAAAGGACTTGGTGGGTAGTTGGATAGCTGAGTCCCTCATGCCCATTAGTCCTTCTCTCGGCCATGAATTTAGTGAAGTTCTCACTGGGCGGTAGGGAAAGCCCATGCGGGCTGAGCTGGAGCACCAGTACGGTGTGTTTGTATGACTGTTTTCTGATGAAACAGATTCAGGTAATCCAGGGTAGCGAAGCTACCCTTTTGTGTGACCGTGGCTCTTTCAAATTTGATTTGAATGCAGCTTGACAAAGAGGTACAGGTATCAAATAAAACTGCCACAATTGTTGTAAATATGGGGGTTTTATGAGAGGATGGAGCCGCAGCCATCCAAGGCCTTTGCTGAGACTAGCAGAAACATACAGAAGTGCCCCAGCCAGTGAGAAAGGCTTCCTACTGAGCCGTGAGTCAAAAAACAGAAACCAGATGCACGGAAAACTGGGCTTTTCTAGTTATGTTGTTCAAAGAGCAACTTTTTTTTGAAGCATAAGTACAGATATTGTGAAATGTTACTCTAAAGTAAATATAATGCCGTCTTGATATTCTTTTTAAGAAGGTTGAAACAGGGATGTGCCAATTTAGCAAAGTAAGCTTTCAAAATGGGCATGACGCTTTTTTTTTTTTTTAACTGAGCACTTCAAAAGCCATCAAAATAGCTGTTACCTTCTGTCCTGGAAACTGTCAGGAACCTATAAATAAACATAAAATAATACAGGAGCAGGAAAAAAGTGTTATGCCAGCAGTTAATTTTGTTGTTATTAATTCTGTTGTTTCTTTTTTTCTTTTCTTTTTACAGTGTGTCCTATTCAGTGCACGTCTCTGAGGATTACCCAGGTACGGTGCACCATTCTTGTCCATGACACATGTATGCATGTTACCGCAATTTGCTATATTCAGATCAGAATATCTGAAAGGGTGTTGATGTCTTCCAGGTGCATCCTTGTGCTAGTCATTTTCCATTAGTTAGATTATTTTCACAGTCATTTCTCCTTTTCAGGCGACATTTATCAGCTGGGTCGGGGTGAGAAAACCTGGTTCACAAGTGTACAGAGACCGGAGCTTGTGATGCTTCTCGTGTCTGGGGCCAGCAGTGATAGGAGTGTGAAAGCACCCAGTTCCTCTTTGGCGTGGTAGATAAAGGTTGATCTTTCAAGAGGCTGAGCAGTCTGGCACAGGGCCAGCAAAGCACTTCGGCGTAAGACCTTGCTGAGACTGCTCACGTTCTTCAAGTTAAGGCTGTAGACTGTTCACTGGTGCTTCTCAGGGTCGACTGGAGCCAAGGGTTTGTGTATGGCTATGTCTTTGGTACCGTAAGCTTGCAAGGCTGTTCCCAGCTGCTCGGTCCTGCCTCCCGTTCGTACTCCGAGCTGGGTTGGCAAAAGCATTTGTGTAACTGTGTGGCCAATCTGGACAAGGGGAATTATTCATGAAAATCAACCAGGCAAGAGCAAAAGCAAGTTTTCAGCTATGTTATTTCCCCAATTTCCTTCACAGAGAGACTGCACAGACACTTCAGGTAGCACAGAGGTTAGCAGAAGCAGGAGAGGGAAGCGGGGGATGAGGGCAGACAGGCGCAGTGCAAGTAAAGGTAGATGGTACTACTGTGGGATTTCACCACATTGTGTATTTTGGACCTGAGAGTATTTAATAGTGTAAGTAGCTCTGGCCTTTTTTGATCTTTATCCGTGACATCCCTGTAGTATTTCTAAAAGAAATATTTCTTGTTTTAGAATCTCTAAAGAAGTGAGGCTTTGATCTTCTTCACTGATAAGCAGTAGACTGTGTCTGTTCAAAACACCACAATGTTGAAGCAGATACAGAGAGAAATCAGCATCAGCAGTGATGCTAAATGCAATGGATTGTGTGGAAGAATGCTAACAACCTTCATGAGATATTTTTTTTACCAGTAAAAACTGGAGGGAAAACTGCTACTAACAGTAATCAATTCAATATGCAGTAAGGGGAAAAACTGAGATTGATAAAATAGACGGTCGTACCAGTGACAAATAAATTTACTGATTACAACATTGACCTGACAATGAATGGAGGACAAATATTTGAAAAAAATCTGCATCCTATGTTGTTAATAGTTTGTTTTATTAATCATCAGTAATGGATTTATTCGTTTCAGATATCAAGCTATGATGGAGGAACAAAACTTGATCTCTGGGAACCCCTAACTAAATAGCAAGCTGGAGCTCTGAACTAGCAGTTACTCCCACAGCACATGAGATCTTATCTCCTGGCAAAATTCTGTCTGACAGACCTCAGACTTTCCTTATGGATGCTATTTGCAGCATGCCCTGATGGCCTACACGCCTGGGTGACTTTGATGGCTCTAAAACCTAATGAATATTCTCTGCCATCACCCCCTATATTTTAAAGCCAGATAGAATTTGAACATTTTACGCTGTAGCTAACTTGGTGAGGGGGGCGTAAACCAGCTGCACATGTTTACTGATCGAGGCTTTGGAAGAGCTGATTTCATTCATATCTCAAGCTTTTGCAGGATTTATGTTTGCTTTGTGATGAAGAGGTGTTTAGTGTGTTAGGAATGGTAATGACTCTTTGCCATTTTACAGCTTTGATCCTAAAAATACTCATTTTGACTTTGTGCGCCAGATTCTTTGTCTCCTTTCTCTATCCCAAATCTCTAACTTAACATTACTGCTGACTGTGGCTGTCTTCTCTGGCATGTGTTTTCAGGGGTGTTTCAGGGACATGTCAGGGTATGATGGTGTCAAGTCTAGGAAGCTCTGTGCTGATCTCCTCCTCAACTGGAAGATGATCTTCAAGTATTGCTGCTAGTTGATAGACTTCAGCGCAGCGCGTGCTCATCAAATTAAATTTCTCACAGGATAAATCTTTACAGATCAAGGTTTAAGTCCATTAGTGCACAGCTATACAACAGTTGGATCCTCTGGAGATTAAGAGTGTGTAATACACAGTGGATCAAATTTGGAAATCCGAGAGAAGGCTGTCAGAGTTGATCGTCAGATACATTGCTAATGCATGCAATAAATATACGAAAGTAGAAGAGATTAAGTTGCTATACAAATTATGTTCATTCAGCT
The DNA here is from genome assembly GCA_003993805.1 of Himantopus leucocephalus. Taxonomy (NCBI): domain Eukaryota; kingdom Metazoa; phylum Chordata; class Aves; order Charadriiformes; family Recurvirostridae; genus Himantopus; species Himantopus leucocephalus. Next base: position 15,326,088 of record RSEF01000031.1, read on the forward strand.
AAAAGTGATACCACCACAGGTAAATTATAGATACTGTAAGAGCTTTGGGTATTGTATATACCCTGGTTCCCTGCATTGCTGTTATGTATGCAGCATCACCACTTTGGCACTGATAACAGTGTGTAGCTATTGCTGAATTGCTTCATAAAGCATCGAAAGATTACAAACAGCTGAGCATTAAATCATACCTATGGGAACTGTAATATGACATGACAACTTTCAATAACGGAAGGTGTTTGAAAGTTTTGTAATTATGAGTGAAAGCTAAAAATATGCTCACAAAGGCATACTGAAGAAGTTAATAGGAACAGTGTTGAGACAGTAATGTCTCGAAGTTGTATATACATTGCTGAAATTGTGAAAATATCACTGAAAATTTTAGGGGCAGGTAATAACAGCTCCAGCAAAATATGTCTGTAACTATTTTCTTATAACATTGACACAACTGGGGAAAAATAATGCTCCTAAGGAGCAGTTATAGAATATAACATCAATGAGTAGACTAAAGTCCCATTAATATGAGTGGATCATGACTCCTGTGAGAACCATTACAGCAGCAAGCATTTTGCTAATGAATATATGTTCGGAGTGGTACCTGTTGGCTGCCATAAACTTGTAGAACTGGTGCAATCTTTTGTCCTAGTGATTTGTGGGTTACACATGTGTTAACAGAAACATCCTTTTCTTAGACCTCGTTAGACTGCAGCAGGGATGGAGACAACCAGTTTGGCAGCCGAGTGGTTTGCTGCATCCCTCCGCTAGGTCCAGGCACTAGGTCCTCCACTTAAGAGGGGAGGTGCTCCTGAGTGTAGTGTGTTAGACACTGGATGTTGAAGAAAGCAAACCTAAACCAGTATCTTAATTTCAAGTTTCATTAGACTGGTGGAAGGAAAGAAAAAAACCCTTATGGCTGCTAAATAGAAAAGGAAAACAAGAACTTGGCAGTGAAAATCATATTATCCAGCTGCCAAAAAAGAATGACAATAGGCATAAAAATATAATTAAAATCTATAAAACCTGTAATTGAGCAGTCCTTTTTTCCATATATGTATATCTTAGTGATTGTCTATTCTGTACAGCACATATTGTTGTTTCTCCGACTTTTTCATACAGCAGTAAGTTCCAGGACGTGGATTTCCTTTCTCCCATCCATACATAAGGTGTTAGGTCTATTTAGACCCAAGCGGTGGTCTCTGTTATTCCAGCTTATTAGACTCTATAGCAATAATTTACACTCCCAAACCTGGGAAAGGAATGGGCCTGTGTTGTATATGCCCAGAGCCATCCAGCATGGTGAGGATGACACTGAAATGATGACAGCAAGGAGAAGCATGCAAATAGAGACAAGGACGGATTTCATGGAGAGGGTGAGATGCAGCTGTCCTGAAGGCATGGTTCACAGCCTGTCCTGCCGATAGGCACAAGCGGGAGAAGGAATGAATGCTGGCAGGTGGCTGGAGGAACCCCATGTCATTCACACGATGCTGTGGCTCTAAAACGTATCCCAGGGCCAAGCGGTGTCAGCCTCCTGCAGCAGGTGCCTGCGCGCAATAGACGTACGTTGAGCCGAGCGCAGGTCACTCGCGTTACCTCGTGGGACCGTGCAGGAGTGGAAGCAGGCGAAGGTGTTGGGTTAGTGTCAGACTCGGTAGATGTATGTGAATGTGGCGGAAAGGCTGTTTCCCGCCCTGGGAAAGCCCCACGCGCCTGTCCGTGTGTGGCAGTGCAGCTGCTGGTCTGCAAAGGCAGCGTGGCACACCTCTGCGAGAGAGGGGCGGCAGCGCCGGGGCTCCGTCTTGGTATAGGCTGCCAAGAACCAAGAATTCAGTAGTATTACAAAGGGTAATATTAGTGAATTTACTGCTCAATTAATGTTAACATCCTTAACATTTCATTGGAAGCACTGTGGTCAAAGGCTTTGAGATCGCAGCAGTATGCTTAGAATTACATGTCAGTTCCCGCACTTCGCTGATGTGGGACTGGAGTGTGCGGAATCTGGATAGATCAAGTCCTTGTTTCAGTTATCTTATTTGTCTCTTTATCTGTGATTATCTTAATTGTCAGCATTTCTGCTCTACAGCATAGGTTTCGGTTCAGGCCAGATCAGTAGAAAACACAGTATTCTTGCTGTCACAGGCAGTTCAGCAATTCATGCAAAATTAGCTTCTGTAGATACTACATAAAAACTTGCTGCTCCTTGTTTGTCATTACCAAGCATTTGCTTGGAAAGCAAAAAAACAAACCAAACCCAAAAAACAACACCCCCCCCACACCCTAATCCCTATATTTTGTAAGAAAATTTGGAGTAGACTTTCCATATTCATATCCATTTTTAACGTTTTTGTTAAGTGGGAGGATTTTTGTTTTTTAATTCCTGAATCAGGCACAAGAAAGGTTATCCACTGATTAGAAGAGACTTCAAACAACCTTTATGTGACTAGGCAAAATGAGGCACAGGTATTTTGCATAATGGGCTGTTAACACCCAACTCTGAATGCAGCCTTTGCTCTGCACGGCAGATCTAGCTTCAGTTTTAGTGTCAGGCACAGCAAAAAGCGTAGAACAAGTCCTGAGTTTGGAAAGGGTTGGCTCAAAGCCCCATAAGCCTTGTGGGAAGGTTCAGAGCAGTCCTTGTTGTGTTTCACAAAAGCTATGACATCAGAATCCAGGGGTTTACTTGTATAAGATTTGGATCCAAATCTTCTATCCTTTTGGTGTTTTTCTTTTTGTTAGCAATCTCAAGAGAAAAAAAAACCCACATCAGAAAGATGATAGTGCTCTGGGGAGTGGTTCCTTACGGTAGAAGGGTGGGACGGGCAACGTGGGAAGGGGCTGGCAGAGCACAACTGGACTTGACCATCCAAGGTGTTTTTCTTTCGTAGATAACACTTATGTTTCCAGTTCTGATAACGACGAAGATGTGTTAGTTACAACAGAGCCAATTCCAGTAATTTTTCACCAAATCGCTACAGGTAATCTTATGTCCTGAGTGTTTTATCAAGTTCATATTTTGTGAGGAAAGACAAGATGTTGCCTGCACATAAAGGGAGATACGTTAATGTGTGCAGGTATACAGTTTGCTATTTTCTCACAGTCTTGCTGTGATAAATTGTCCTATATTTTAGAGTAGAAGAAATCGAAGTACTTCTGGGGATCACCACGATTGTGTAGGCAGAACGTATTCTATTCTTTTAATGTCTTGCAGTCTGTACTAAAGCAATTCTCCTTGAATACAGTTAGAGGTACTTAATACTTCCCAATTATAAGTTTTCATGCTCACTTGCTTAAAACTTCACTAAATCTTCACCATTGGGGATGAAACGGTCTATAACTACCATTGCCTCTGGTGAATTATTTCAGGAAATTTCAAACAAAATGGTTCAGCTGTTTCACTAAATTGGACTATAGAAAAAAAATGTATTTTTTCCCAGTGATTTTGGGAACCTCTCATTTGAAATTATTTCCATACTTTCAAAAAGTATTTGATACATGAAAGGGCATGCTTTTCAGACATAAAGGCACATTTATACAATATATATTCAAGATTTGTGCATACTCTGTAGAGACTTTTTAGATTTTAGCAGCCAAATTCCCTGATGATTTCAGGCTGCAGGAGAAACTGCATAGAGCAGTCTTAAATCTGGCAGTTCTTCAGATAGGAACACTTGACTTTGCAGTCTTTTTATTATTATTACAATGCTTTAGGGCTTTTTCTTTGCATAACAGAATTACTTTGAATTCCACTGGAAAACTGATATGATCTTCAGTCTCTGATCTCATTTATACTGATATAAATCAAGAATAATTTTACTGAAGTCAGTGCACCCAAACAAAAGCTGGCCATTATAGTCAGAAGTTTAAGATAAATTTTACTTGCGAATATTTCTGTAATTTAAAAAGAAATAAGGCCTGTCATTTAGAATAGAATAAAAACCTATGTTTTGTATAGAAGATGATCTGATTTAATTTTGCTGAGGGGTTTTGATTTTTCGTTCTTTTATAAAGTATACAAAATTAATGAATGACACTAAATTGTAAATCACAGATTGGGGAAAACAAATCTAGATGGACCAGCTGAGTTTCATTTCACAGTTAAAAACAAGAGTCTTCTGAGACGTAGTGGTTTCTTAATTTTGGACTGGTGTATTGTAAACTCTTTGATGCTTTTCATATCTGTAACTTTTTGTTCCTTATTTGGTCTACTACTGCAACTAAGTGTTTCAAGTCTGCATATGCAAAATTTTTCACATTTTTCACAGATGTTCCCTATTTTCCCTTTTCTTTTAAGAATTAAGAAAAACCAGTGATGTCAACTATTGCTTATCCATAAAATCAAAATTACAGAGGGAGAATGGAGAGGTATGTATTTCTTGCATGCATATTTTAATGGAAGTTATTTTAAGAAACAGCAGAAAATAATAAAATATAAGTGTATAGCGTAGATCTCCTATCAAATGTGTGCTTATGCAAACTGTACGCCTCTACATGTTTTAGAAGATGAGTGTAGTTCTCTGGGTTTCATACATGGATTAGGCAGTGAATCACTTACTTGGGATAGGGATGTTCCCATCCTGGGAAATACAGTTTTGACATTTATTTCATTTTTTGTTCAACAGTGTTATAGACCCTGTCTGCCCTAAAAATACAGCTTTCCAGGAGAAGTCAATCATGATGCTGTTACCTTTTAACCTACTCTTGCACGTAGGACCACATCCCATTTATTAGCTCACTGCTTCTTCGTGTGGCCTACAGCAGCCCCACTGGAGGCTCTAGACCTCTGCATGACTATTCATCATAAGTAGTGTCTGGAGTATTAAGGCCAGTCATGGTTGCATGTACCATGGCATGGGTCCCTGAGACATTACTGAAGAAAGCAGTGGCACTAACATGAAGTCTACAGGGCTTGGCAGTGTTACAGGCTCAAAGAAATTATCAGATAGGCTCCAACCCCAAGCAAGAAATTGAGTGTTCTATCAAGAATTCAGGTGCTTGGCTTTAAAAACTTCCTTTGTTAAGGGTGGTTGCTGAGTTTCTTGAGGACTGCTTTTTAGCCTCAAATCCGTATTTCATCCTGGAAAGGGGAAGTAAGCATGCTCAGAGATGTTCATATGTATGGTTGGGTTTTTTAGTAGCTGGAACCTGATTTGATATAAAAAGCTGCACTGGAAATACTTTGCTTCTACTGCCTCATCATTGAATTCAGTGCTCGGTAAACATTAGAAAAATTCAAGTGCAGGAAGAATTTACCCATTTGATTAAAAGCCCGAGATATGGTTAGCTTCTGTGGGACAGAGTTTGAGCCTTTGTTTTGTTTTTAGTAGAATGAGGTACTTAAATATGAAAGTACTGAAAAAAAACCTTTAAAAAAAGTTTCTAACACTGACCATTTCTGTTGGCTAGACAGTTAAAGGTTTGATTAGGACGGGATGGGTTTGTCACTATTCTTATATGAGAGTTTCATTTCTCTTTGGTTTGTGTTGAATTTTTGTTCAGTTGAGTTCTGTTTTAACACAGACTTCCCCTTGAGCTAAGATTATTATAGAACAAGACTAAAGTCACTTTGTTTCTTTTCAGTGAAGTGGAAGTGGAAATTATTTTTATGCCTTGTCGTGGAAAATTGCCGTGAAATTGGCTGAAATAGAATTTTTGTTCTATGTATACATACAGTGACTAGATCAGGAATTTAGAGGCAAAGGTAGGAAAACGGGATTAGAATGTCTGACCATAGAAATTGGTGACAAGGATATATTGGACATTCATGAGTATGTGGGATTTAGGGGTAACTTCTATTCTTTGATTCATAAATCTGATTTCTATTCCATTATGGCAGTTCTGTGCAGGACATAAATACAAAATAAGCAGTAAGTACATCATGTTCAGGTTGAAGTGTAGAATTATGATTTTAACAGGTGTTCCTTAGGGGTCCCTTGTCAGCATAGGACCTAGAAATAACACATGGATTGTGGGAAACAAGAATTAATATCTTCAAGCAATTACATAATTATAAGTAAAGGTTCCATTGGTGGGAAGCAGAATGTAACACTTCAGCTCACGCTGAGTTGCAGTCTGTACCAGGATCAGTTCTATTTACTTGAGTGCAATTACTCACAGAGCAGCCTATTTAGAGCAGGTTTTACTTGGGTAAGCATATTGCTTTCTAATCCTTAATTTTCAAAGTCTCAGAACAGAGCTAGTCAGAAAATTAAGTTTGAACTTTTCTGGTAACAGGCTGGTACTTCTGTTAAAAATAATAATTAAGGAGCAATGTGTCAGTTTTAAACAGAAAGGAACTTAAGAGATCCCACGCTCAAACTTGAATTATTTCCTTAATCTATTAGAATTGATGTACCAGAATACAGTAAACTAAAATTTTATTGGGTCACTGAAACACCAGATGGATTAAATCCAGAACCTGTCTTGGTGGGTAAATTATGCTTTGTTTAGCAAAAGCACAGAGTGAAGTATCCCCCCATAGTCTACTGAATTCCCCAGTTCCTTAAAATACCACGCTGTGTCTGTCGCCAGACAAAGTATTATTTCTCCAACGTATATTCTGGGTGGTTTTATGTACCCAGTTAGTAGGTGCTTGTTTTGTCTGATATTTCACTATTCTTAAAACAGGCCCTTAGTACTCTTCCGGAAAAATGATACTACAAGATCTCTTGTTAAAGGGTGCTATGAGCTTATTTGTAAAAACATAATTCCTGTAGTTATAATTAGAACTATAAATGCAAGATAATCATATCGCTTGTAATCATTGTTAACTTTCCTTTTCCATTAAGGAGTCACGCCACAACAGCACAGTTGAAGAAGACTCTGAAGGAGATAATGATTCTGAGGAATTTTATTATGGAGGACAGGTAATGGAGGAAATTTTTGCACAAGTTTCAAGAAATTAAATTTAAAAGCTTCTGTTGTTCATTCCATTATAAATTTATGATAATCATTTCTTACGTTTATTCAATGTCGACTAGAATGCCATGTGTATATATACATAGTATTTTATAGCTGAAATACTGAGTATGTTATACTGTATAATTATATCAAATTTAAAATAAGTTCAGTTTGTTTACATTTGCACAGTTGTAAGAATAGAAGAAGCAAGTACTCTTCAGAACATTCGAAAATAGAAGGCAATTGCTAACTTCCAGGAAATAGTTATTCACCTTTTAAAGCTTATCCCATTATTGATAAAAATGGGAAGTCAGGCTGGATCCAAATCTGTTTCCTTCTGGAGGATTGCCATTTTGTAAAGTCAAGAGCACTGCAATTTAATGGTAAAAATGGTTATTACAAAACAATTTTGATCGAGGCAATAGTCCATTCTTTTTCTGAGCTGTACAGTTAAATTCACCTTGAAAAATGCTGCATATATTTAGATGAATGTACTGCTCTGTGTCTTTCCTTCTTGTTCCCTCAGCAGAATTAGTTATTATTGCATTCTCTTATGTACTGGGAAATAAAATCTCTTCATCTCTTTTCCTTTTGCAATGTCAATAGAGCACTTCACCCTCCTAGTCTCTCTGTTCAGATTTTTCTTATCTTTTTAGTCTAACTATTGCCCCAAAGGAATCATTCCTCACCTACGTTATTAGACCTGTTTATGTCGATGAACATTTTAATGAATTACGGTTGCTGTTTATGAAAGTTGTCACTGCCTCAGCCTTGCGGCTGAAGCCATCCGTGCCCTGGGCACGCAGAGCTGAGGCTGCAGGAGCGCGCCAGCAGTGCCAGCCGGTTGGGTTGGTGCAGAGAGCGTGGGATGCTGATGAGCAGGACACCGCCAAGCCTCTTCTCTTGCAGAGCCAACAGCATGGCGGGGTTTGAACACAGAATACATGTTGAGGTGCTTCACTCTGAAAAAAAAGAAAAAAGCACGCCCCTAAAAAGCTATTAAACGTTTTATTGAAACTGGAACTGAAATAATGTATTTTCAGTGTCAGAAATAACTGACATGAGGTATTGACTCATGTTCACTTTAGAAATGACTGCAGGAATTGTCTCCCTTCAGCTGCCGACTCCTACAGCCCTACGGAGCGCTGAGGAGGACCGTGTACACATACTTCAGTGCAAAGAGCGATGTCTTATCTTAAGCTGCGTGAGAGGAAAAATCTTCCGATTTTGGCCTGTAGTGATGAGTTGTGTGTATTGGCTCAGTTTTTCAGCTCTGCAGAAAGGGCAGTGACCTCAAGGTGAAGGAAAAGGCAGCAAACAGCTGGGAGTGCTTATTTCTTGAACAAGCACTAACACGTTTGGTAAAGGATGCCTGCCGGTGCCCAAGTGAATGAATAAATATCAACACTGCCTATGAAATACGAACACAGAGAGCAGTACATCATTTTGCAAGGTGTAAAAGAGCTGTGTAATAGGCAATACTGGTTAGAATTTAGTTGCCTTGTATTTGAAGTGGAAACTACGTTGCACTGTCTTTTTTTTAAGATAATACATTTAGTTGAAGGAATTATAACTGGCAAAGAAAATACAATTAGATCAGTGATAAAAATAATGTATCAGATGTTTGTGAATGTCTTGAGTATTGAATATTCAAAAAGCAAAATAAGGAGAATAAACAGACAAAAAAGAAGGCATCATAGAAAATGTATTTAACAGGAGAGAAAAAAGGAAATTTTGAATTTAAAATTTCACGGTAAAAAAGACTAAATTCTAAAGAAGACCTATAGAATTAAACAAAATATTGTGGACTCAGAAAATAAATAGGAAATTAGGTAGTGAACAAAGTCCCTCGAAAGATAAAAAGAACAGTCCTTTTTCAACTAAAGTGATCGTAAGAGTTACCAAGTGAGCACCAGGTGTATTGGAAAGACAAAATAATTAACTGTATATGTGGGGAACAAGCAAGGCAAGCTACATTTGAGAAAAGTGTGTGCTTTGCCCACAGAGAAACGGGACAAAAATACTGACGTTAGCAACTAGAGGGAATAGACACCAATGTAATTGTGTGCAGTACTGTTGGGAAAGGTGGAGGTCAGGGATAATTCTTAACATTTCTGAGTGGTTACAGCTGGAAAGATGAGAGAGCAGCTGATGATGAAACAAGGACCATGGAAGATGGGAAATGGCATTTGATGGGCAGTGAAAACAAGATACGACCTTTTGGTGATAAAGTAAACATTTGTATCTGCTTCCTAGGCACCTGCTTGTAATCCTGCCTAAGGATTTAATGGATAAATACTTTAAAGTAGCTAAGTGATTCAATAGCCTAAGTCCTATTGATTTTCAATGGGATTTAGGTTTGTAAATCACTTAATCTCCTTTAGAAATGCAACCTTTTGTCATTATATGGGACAAAATAATCTGAATCAAGTCTCAGATTAAAAACTGAGACTTTCTAAACACAGACTCTTCAGACACAGCAAAGGTATCAGATTTTTTAGCTTTTATATTCAGTTTCTCTAAGAGTCTTGATTAATTTTTGCTTTGAATCTCTATCTTCTACTTTTGCAAATGAGAACAGGAGATTGAAACAGTAGTACTACTGCCTTTGGCGCTCTCTCTCCCTTTCTCTTGTGCTTCAGTTACAGGACATATTTGCAAATGCAGATATACAAAACGCTGGCAGTCTCCTCTGCATACATCACTATGTCTGTGGCACTAATTCAAGGCTGGAAAATACCATACTGTGGTCTTACAATTTGCCAGAACACTGCTTTGTTTCCTTTTTGAGTTCATAACCTCTTACCGCCAGAAAATAGATTGGAGAAAGCATTATGCTGAGCAGTTCAGTGTTCTGCATAGTGTTCCTTTTGGACTTTACTGTTATTGATACACAAGACTGATTAAAAAATGTGGTTTAGGACCAAAAAAGGTGGCAGGTGCACCACAGCTATGATTTGTGAAATGATTGCTGTGCTCTCGTTGGAAGCAGGACAGCAATTATTTATGCATCTTTAAAGAATTCATCTTTGAGTAATGAGCATGTAAAAAGGATTGGTTTTCTCCTGCCTGAAGTGAAAAAAAAAATACAATAAAGGTTTTTTTCCCATGCTCTTCTACTTGGAAAATTGTTCTGACATGCCTGCCCAAACAACGGAGGGATACTTGGCTTATACCCTTCTGGTCACAAATATCATTGCTATTCCTGATAAACACATGTGCATGCTATGCTGATGAGTTCTGTGCCTAAGTGTGATCAAACTATTCTTTGCTAATCTTCACATGTAAAAAGTGATCAGCTGATGATTATTTTAATTCTATTTAAATTTATTTAATTGTATTGAAAAGTTCATCTCCAGATATCGGAGCCGAAGGTGTCACAGCACTGGTCTCCTACAGATTTGGATGTACAAACGGAAGAAACAGTACTGCCGTTAGATATGGTTCTGCGATAGCAAGAATTCTCTGCAGGAATTCCTATATAAGGAGATATATATGTGTGTAAAGGGATAACTTACATTCTTGTGCTTTGCTGTCTGAATTTGTTAAAGGCACAAGCCAAATCCTACTCTAATTTCTGAATATGTCCAAATCTAGGGAGTTCATCGACTTTTGTGAAATTATGGTCATTCTAATTATTGTAAAGAAATAGAATTAGGTTCATGCAATCAGGAGCATATTGCTTAATGAGAAAGTAGTAATAGACTGTGAATAGATTGGTACAAGCCTGAAGAGGTATTTTGGCCTGTGTAGGAGATAGGAGGATATTAGTTATTTTGACTTCCAACCAAACCAGCTCACAAGTTTTGTTTGCAGTCCAACCAAACCAGCTCACAAGTTTTGCTTTATGGTGTAAGCAAAAAAAGGGATGATATCTAAACATGTTTCTTTACACCTTCTCTAGTAAAATACTTAAAATGGGAAAGTGTTCTTTAATTATTTTTTTTTCATGTGATATCAGTGCACTGGTGGATAGAATACAGCCAATCAGTAAACCAAAAAGGTAGTTTAAATGCTGAGACACTTGGTATATAGAATAGTTTCATGCTTCTCTTGTTAAGCCCAAGCCATTCTGTGTCTAATATATATAAGAGTGTGAAAATAAGCAAAAGGGAGCAAACCTTTGTCCTGTAGTGGTTGGACTGGGATGATATGACTGGGGAATATGTTTCTTCTCCTACCTAACAGTCTTAAAATGCACAAGTGTCCCAGAACAAACCCCAGGACAGGACAGGACAGAGGGATGAGTCCTTTGCAACTTCTCTTCCCACAAACAAGAGTGCAACCCTCAAAAAATGTCAGCGCAGAGGTGCCTACTTTTCAAATCTCATTGCTTAGCAGAGCTAGACCACCTCAGTGCTTCAGCTTATCAACACAGTGTCCATTCTGAGTGCGGCATTAAGCAATCTTTATGCAGCATATTTTGCAGGGGGAACTTTCAAGAGCCTAAGTCAGACTAAGTCAGTAATGAAATAAATAAGAACTTGTAGAATACTTTTTTTATCCTGGTAGGTTAGCTATGATGGAGAACTTCACAAGCACCCACAGCTGGAGGCTGATTTGACAGCAGTGAGAGAGATCTATGGACCTAATGCAGTATCTCTCAGGTACGTTACCGTCTTTTCCATATTGTGGAACCTTTAACGTTTTGGAGATTGAGTTCCATGTGGACCTTCCCTCATTGCCAAAGCACAAGTCTCTTCTAGTGATGTGTGCATATTGTGTGGCAAAAGGAAGCAGCACTGCTGGCTAGCAATAATGCTGGTTTTGTTTTTTCTTTTTTTTTGTGGTTGAGTACTGATACAGCTGGCTGTGCTGAGAACAAGCCCTGGAATGCTGTTCTAAAACATCATTGTCTTTTGCAGTTCAGTTGGTATTTGAATATGCTGTTGTATTTTGGTGAAAATTACTATTCAGCATTACTCTAAACCCTTCTTAAACTCCTTTTCTGTCATATTCTGTCTTTTGCCCTGGAGGTGAACAAGAGTAATGATAAGACATTTACTAAATGGTTTCCCTGGGGAAAGATTGAAGGAATTGGATTTGTCTAGTCTGGAAATAAGAAGAGAAGACATCATAACAGTTCTTCTTCAAAAAACAGTTGTTTGTAGATCGGAGGAGTGATCAAATGTTCTCTATTGTCATCATGAGAGAGACAATAAGAAACTAGCTGTGTTAGCAACAAACAAGAATTTGATTAGATTTTATGAAAGCTTTTTAATTGTGGGAGTCTAAAGAATCCTACAGAGGGAAGTGGTGGAACTTCAGTCAGAGGTGAATTGCAAAGCGTAATTACACAAAATTCTGTTGAGCATATATAAGCGTGCATGATTCTGCCATAGGGCATAGCTGTATGATATTTTTAATACGCTTCAGGTCTTTTATAGCTTCATTTTCCATCTATGCAATCTTAATAATTTCATAGAAATAACAGGCAGGCAAGATGTAACAGACCTGTCAGATGTATTACAAAGAAAATATCAAAGTTGTCGTACAAATCAAGTAATAAAATACAGGGAAGGTAATAACCTTAGGCATACATATATTGCAAGTAACAATTCCCATTAACCTCTAAACAATAAGCTCTGTTATTTTTGTCTAAGAAGAGAAAGCATATCTACAACTATGGTGTGCTATACCCTTTCAAATTAAGTGGAAATTTCATTACATTTCAAGCACCTGAGGAATTGAAATCCAAATAGTTGTATATGGGTGTAGGAAATGAATGAGATAAATGTTTAGTTGCCAAACTGATAACTATGAAATTGAGAATACCTTGATAATGGGCACCCTCAAGCTCCTAAAATTGAAACATTATATGTAACCTTTCAAAAACTGTAATGCATCTAATTTATTGAATCAACTGTTTCATTGGAAGCATTGTGATCTCCTTGGTCACAAGTAGGAGAAATTGGCATCTGTGGCTGCTTTTGGCATGTGGAAAACTTTATTGCTTCTTCCACTCTGTTGTGGCTGAAAATACTCGTAAATTCTTGGAACTGACAAACACAGCATTAAGCATTCAGTTTTATCCCTCTCCTGCAGCTCCACTTCTCTGTGGAGAGAGAGGTTTGACGGTGACATCCACTAAGATGCATATTTCCTAGACAGTTTACCCTCTTTTAGTAGTCTCTTGCTGTCACAGAGTCAACTGTACATATAAAAGTGAAATACCTGTACCTGCATGCTTTTCACCACTGCTGTTTGAAATCTGGCCACCAAAGCTGTGAGAAAGACCTCTGGACCAACTGATCCAACCTCTTCAGCATTTATTTACATTGCTTATGCATTGATGGACAGAGGACCTCTGGGAACTTCAAAATAAAGATGTGTTCATGGAGCCATTGTAGACAGCAGATCACAAGCTGCAGGTGTTGGAAGAAAACATGATTTCTTCCCCCCCCCTTTTCAGCTTGGGGAAGTAAAACTACAGTCAGCATCATGTGTTACCATTCTACGATGGTAATGGAATGGGGGCAAAGGGTTTTCAGTGAGTATGGAAATTCCACAGTTATAACTTATTTTTATCTTATCTGTTCTTCCACTAATATTTCTGTGTTTTGTTAGTTCAACTTTGTTTCTGTTTAATTTATAAAACTGTGCTTGTTGACCACCTTTTGAATCTCAGTCATGTGAGTAACACCAGCCTGCGTTCATAAATATCACTTGAGAGTTCATAACAATCTGTTCTTTAGATCATCTGGAAAATTAACAAAAAAAAATCTGAGGCTACTGTTCAGTACGATAGTGGTTAAGCCATTCAGTAGGTGGAGAATTTCACTGTTTCAAAGCCAGGTCTTCAGTGAGCTGTAGGAGGTCAGCGAGCACCTGTACATGTAGCTCTGGGTGAGCAGACCCTGGAGCAGCTGTCAAGGTGACTGGGAAGCCTAAAGGTGACACAGCCTTGGCCAGCCGTTGACCTGCCCTGTGTGTGCCATATGTGGATGCATCTGATTTAGGGAGAGACTTTGGGTTTGCCCTTACCGGAGAGAACCATTGGGATGCTGAGGTTTGGTGAAAGGGGTTCCCTCCACCAAACTTCTCAAGAGGTCAAGGCATTTCCAGTGTGAGCTAGGTCCTACCATGGGCTGAGAGGCCACTTTGGTAGGAGATAGTTGTATTCACAAAAATATTTTTGTATTTCAAAATTACCTTGTCAACTTATTTATGCACAACTGCTACTGTGCACTGTCTTGGTCTAGTTCAATAGAAAATTGTGGAAGTCACTGTGAGAACAAGGATATAAATGCAGTGTAAAGAAAAAAACCTAGTGACTAGAATCTAGTCTGTGAAAAATTTACAGTATTGTCCACTTAAGTAATTTAAATGAAAAGGAAAGCAATTTTTTATTTAGGTGTATGAATGAGTATTTTCTAGCCCTATTTTTCATAAGTCTTTAAGTATGTTGGGGCAGGGCAATCAGAATGAGTCAAAAAGTAAGAGGCAGAAAAGTCACACTTGAAATGTAAGATTTCAGATGGTAATGAAACACCTATGAGCCTAAGTTAAATCTAAACCTTGGGGATTCCAGCAATACTACACATAACAGATAAAATAAGGTAACTATTGCCTTGGGTGCATTACAGGGCAATCTTTATGTTTCGACAAACAAATGCTTGAATGTATGAAGCAATCCCACAGGTATAATATGCCACCCTCTAGGCTATGTTGTATTTGTCTTCAGTGATTTATCTCAAGCCTCTCCTTAGGTTACTGGCTGTTAACCTGAAATACTTGTGAAAATTAACTAGGGTTTTCTTTTGTCATAAATAGGAGCAGCATGTGACCATGATTGTTTTCTTGATTTATTTGTGCAATATACAAGGCAAAAATACATAGCAGCAATGGAGAGAGAATTTGAGGGAATTAGTAGAAAAAAAAGATTTAGCCTGTTTAAGCAAGATCCACTGAAAGAAAGTTTCAGTGCAGCAGACGGTCACCCACTGGGAATATTGATCCAATCTATGTAAATGTGTATTTTATAACCATTCTGATTTTACAGACAAGATTATCCTTTATAAAATCTTCCCTGTTGTAAGTACTCCTGAGCTGAGGAGTGTCTTAAAGAGCTCTAATGTAATGTAATTCTTTCCTTTCAGGGAATATGGAGCCATTGATGATGTAGATATTGATCTGCATATTGATGTTAGCTTTCTTGATGTAAGTAATCTAATCACAGAATAACATAATGAACATTAATACCCATTTAATTCTGCTACATATCAGACTCTCTTGACAACCACTGAGACTTTCCTTTTTTGGAGACTTGATCTTCACAAGGGCCTGTCACATTAATGATTGCTACTCAGCTGAAAGGTTTCCTTTTCCTTTTATGATCACATTGTTAAAATGCTTTGCAGGCTTTTATTTACTGCATGTGTATTTCCTTTCAAACGTGCTGTGTGAATGGTAAATGTTTTAACTGATACAAATGAAATACATTTCTTTTTTTGCTATCCTAGACATTAGTTAGGTGAAAGCACTTCATAGAGTCCTGGAGGGAAGAAGACCTTGGCTGAAGCTCTCCTGTGTGCTTCTCAACATCTACAGCTGATTAGGGGGAGGCTTGAGTGGCAAAGGAGACACAGGACAGTGGTGCTGTCAACTGGCAGCGTGGCTTCTGTAACAGTTACACTGTCATTAACTCCACACTTCCTCACCTCATCTGTGCAGTAATTTCCTGTCCTCTAGACAGAGAATAAAAATAAGTGCTTTTAGGAGCATCATTAGCTTCTGCACAGATATGTCGTATTCTCAGGTCAGCACAGCACGTAAATATAGTTGTTCCTGGACTTTTTTAAATTTAAGAAAATCTCATCGTACCTTGAATTATTTTAATCAGCCTTGCGGAGCAAAAGTTTCCTTTGCCCTGTGTTACGGGATGAGTTTCCTTTCCATCTTTATTTGCTCCTTTGCTTCTCGGCTTTGAAGCAGTATCTTTTGATAGATGGGAGCGTGACTGCCTGCATTGTAGATATAGTATTGTATATAAACCTGTGCTCAGTTTAAATGAGCGTACTCAACAACTGGAAGCAGTCTAACACTGCTCTTAGGGGCATTGACAGGCAATAATTTGTCCTAAGTATCAAGTTTAATGTTGGAGTAGGTATTCCACAACTGGGTAAATGGATGGATGGTGTTCATAACAACCCTCAGGTAGACTGACTGCAGTTCCTCATGATGGCTAATAGTGTCTGTTGTTTTCTTTTTATTTTGAACTAGGAAGAGATTGCTGTGGCTTGGGATGTAATTCGCACAGAGCCTATAATAGTGCGATTGCACTGTTCACTTACACAGTACTTAAACGGTCCAGGTTAGTCACCTGTGTATTCTTGATGTGCCTTGTATGGTGTCTTGGTCTGACCCACGTACTACGTGGTAGATACTCATTCACTGCCAAATCTTTGACCCTGCATGTGCTTAAGTCTACTGCTGAGAGCAGTCCTACTGGTTTCAAATTATGTTTGCATATATTTGCATGGCTAGGCCCTCAAAAATGACATGGGCATCTAATTTAAACTTTCGTAGGTTGATTTTTGGAACTTGTTTTCCTGATATTCTTTGAAATGCAACTGCTTCCCTTAGGAACCAGTGTTAACGAATAAAGATCTACAGTTTCTAATACATGATTTCCTGATTTTGGAAATCAGGGATCATCTGCATAGGTGAGATATCACTGATAAAGTATACACAGACCTGTGCAGTGCATTAGTATGCCCTTTTTCACGTACCTTTGAAGAATCAGGCCATGATAATTATCCTTTCAGCTTGATTTCTACATGACTGTGAACTCTGGGAATCCTTAGATTTTAATGAGTTTTTAAGTGAGTAAAGCTTCCTCATGAGAATGAAGATGGTCAAACTCCTGAAGAATCATCTGATTTTGAAGATTGGAAACATTCATATTCAGGAGTCAACTGCAGATATGTTTTTACAGTAGGAAGTCAGAACTAGGTTGCAATTTGGATCATAACTTGCCCAGCTTTGGAGGCTTCTAGTGCAAGCTGGCTTGTATCTGTGGGAGAATGTTGCCTCTGGAAAATGAATAGATATTTCCAGCCATAATATGTTTAGCAAAATCTGTCCCAGTGAGCTATTTTTGTAGGATATATTGCCTGCTGTTGCTAATTATAAGCTATATTCTGTTCATTCAAATATTCATTTCATTAGATCATTTTTTTTTTTTTTTTTTGCTTTACTTTGGTCTTTTTGTCTGTATTTTATTGCTTCAATCTTTTTTTTGTAAATATGCAGGTCTTAAAATACGTATTTGCAGGTAGCAGTGTTAGTATTCAGAATATCTGTATCAAAATGTAATTTAAAAAATAAAAAAGTGCAGCAAATAAGAGAGGGTGAAGCATGAAGAACAGTTTGCAGTAAGAAATGATCTAGTGAAATGAGAAAGAACAAGATATCTTCTGCACTGTTGACAAGGTTAAAACGGTAACCGTAGTTCCCAGTCCTGCAGCTCACTGATTGTGGGGCTGCCTATGTACCAAGAAAGGCAAGACTGGCGACAGAGGCAAGTGCTTCGCTGATACTGGTTTTATGAAATCAGCTGCTGTTGCAGCCATATCTCTTCATTTACCAGAAAAGGACAGTGAGTTCCACCATCTTTTGTGTTAACAAGACCCTTTCTCAGTGAATTCCTCTTCCCCGTTAAATATGTTGTTTTGAGACCGTAACTTCATGGGCTGTAACTTCATGCTACATCCTTTTCTCCTATAGTACTTTCTGTTCATTGATAGACAGAAATGCAGTATACTCCAAAGCACTATGGGGCCTATTCATACCACCCTGTAGCTGTGTAATATCCTGATTTTAGATACTCATTCTTCTAGTTAGTAGCTTCTCTCATTATTGTACTTGTGGGAAGTTTCTCCCACGTCCCTTAGAAACCTGTCTTAGATGAGGATGAATCAGCTTTTGGAGGTGCCAGGCTGTGTCCTCTGGCTGTACAGCTTAGACAAGACTTGTCCAGATTTTAAGATTGCAGGTCTGGGTATGATGATTCTCACTGAAAATATTCCCCCCCCTACCATGTGTCCTAAAGTTGACAATCTAAAGACATTGCTACCCCTAGTCAAATCATTCATCCCTTTTGAAAAAATGATCAATTTGTCTTTAAAAGATGAGATTATATTTGAGTAATAACATTAGAGAAAGGATATCTACAGGGCTTTGAACTAAGTGAAATTGGATAGCCAGGTTAGATAAATTGTATTTTATTTTTAAATTTAATTTATTAAAGCAAAATTAGAGGATAAACTTTGACATTCTGAATAAAGTATGGCTTTCTGAGTGATCAGAATAATACAGATTTTAAAATACTGATTTACTTTTTCTAACAAAATTTGAACCAACCCCAGATTTTTTGTTTTCATTCTGTTTGTATTTTACTGTAGTCATTACCACCTTATGTAATACAAAGTATAAAGTCTATTTGGGTTTGTAATATGTGTTGGCTGTTGTCCTGCCTTGAGGACCTGAGGCACTCTAAACAAGTGCTGGTTCCCATCTGCCACTTCTGTCTAGTAAATGTTATTAAAGCATTTTAGTAATACCAGGAGCTAGTTTCCAGCCTTCACCCTGCACACTTTCAATTTGCTGACAGATGAATATGGATATACCAATGTGAGGACGGGTCTTGAGGAAAATTCAGGGTAATTCTTCCCCACTGGAATTCATTTATTGGGCACTTAGATGACGATTATGGATCTTGTATTGAAACGCCCTCAGAAAGAGGCAGTTTTTATGGCAGTTTTCTTCATATTCACAAGAACTGCAGTGTGTAAAGACTACTTACTTGGAGAAAAGTTTGAGATTAGGTGAGATGAATTACCAGTCCAGATACATTTAATCTGATGCTGCTCTCTAGTACTTGCATAGTATAAAAAACAAAGACACGCTTTTGTAATTAAAATTAGTGGGAATGGGGGAATTCAGTTTCTAAATTACTCATTTGTAAAATTACAAATTATATTGAGTGATATTCCAAAAAGGACCATTCATTTCTTAATAGGCATAGGTGACATGTCCACTTTCACCATTGCATCAATGGCATTGTGTATAATAAAGGTCCACATATAACAGGGTCCTTAAATGTGACTGATGTGGTCATGAGTTCTTGATTACTGCTGCATGTTCATATATCAACCATATCTCCTTTTTCCATAGTGCCAACTGTGGATGTATTTCAGATCTCTACTAAGGAAAGATTTGGGCTGGGACATCAGCTGAAAAAGTAAGTCTAGAAAAGCATAAACCCCTGGTTTTAGGAGACTATCACACTCTTTTTAGTTCCTGGACTGTGCCAAGTAGGATAAAATTCACAGGTTGTCAGGTTGGTTGGATCAAAGTGTTTTGTTTTTCTTTAAATAAAAAATAACAGGATTTGCCTTTTTACGTTCAGTTTTGACAGTTGTTGGGGAGAACCTGATTTGTGCTGCCTGCCAGGGTTTTATGTCACTTTGCTGCCATTTAGGAAGTAAGCTGCAAAACTTCAAAAGGCTGTAGCTAGGAGTGTTCAATTTCACGTTTCTGCTTAGATGGTGAAGCCTTTGGAGCAGGAATCTTTTCAATCATCATGCGTACCCTAAGGGGGCTATGCTTTCATGGTGGCCTTTAGTATGTACCTCAGTAATTAGGCCATCCACGTTTTGAGGACAAGAGGGAATAATAGTTGAAAAAATCAGCAGTTTCATGTGTTCATGGTACAATTCAGTTGAATAAAATTTTGCTGAGTCATCTTTTCACATATGGTTGTGTATGTGTAGTAAAATGACAAGAATATAGGCTTTAATATCTGACCATGAAAATGTTCAGAATCCCTTAAGAAAAAAAAAAGGCTTTTGCTGTTTGATGTTTAAAGAAATTCAGTGCACCGTTTTCGTAATCTTACAAATGAAGCATTGTTACTAAAATCTCTATGGTCCGTGACTCTGAAGAAAAAAATAAAAAGCTCCCCTGACATCAACAGTCCCTTAAAACGTTTCAGGACTTGACACTGTCTCTGATTTGTGCACCAGGTAATTACTAAAGGTTTCTGTAAGACATATTCAAGGACATAGTTGCATAATTCACAGTTGAGCGGAAGTCAGAATACCCCATGGCCCCTTATGGCTGTGGCAACAGGATACTCATCTTTGAAGATACACAAAATTTTTTATAAAGTTCATACCAACTTCCACTTTGACTTCATGAGTCAAAGACTCCCACTGCTAGATTAGCCACAGAGCACTTTGGCTTGGAAGGAACTATTGGAGGTCACCTAGTGCAACCTCCTCATCCAAGTAACACTGTCTTCAAAGTTAGATTAGTTCACTCATCTAACCCAGTTAAGAGTGTGAAGAGTGCCTGAGACTCTGAGTCTCAGGGAGCTGAGCTGTAAAATCTCCAGCCTTTGTGGGCAACTTAGTGTATTTAACCACTTTTCTTGTGGATGTCTTTTATAGCCTTCATTTTTTTAGCTTTCCTTGCTACAACTTGTGACCACTGCCTTTTGCTGTCCATCTCTGGGAAGTGTCTGGCTCTGTCTTCTCTGTAAACCCTCTTTGGGTAGTGTAATATTCGACATCCCTACCTTCATGTTTGTGCTGTAGGAGAATACGCTCCTACCTGAGCAGCGTGGATACTGTAGCCTGCCTCTGTAGGCACCGGAGAGACAGACGCCTATAGCTGGATGGTGTGCCTTTGAATTAGTTTGTCTGTAGATTTCTGTGAGAGGTATACCTGCATAAGTCTTGCAGTGGTTGTTTACGCAGACTGTATTCTCAGTAAAAGTTGTGTGTAAATTAGTTTTATGTGGGCATTTTGGAAGAGCTGAGGCGCCCAATCATCAGTCCACATACATGACAGAAAAAGTCTGCCTGTAGAGTGAGGGCACTGCATCATGTCGCCTGCGTGATGAACAGAGAGACCCTAGTATTAAAGTGAGTTATGTCTTGGCTAGGATAAGAAAATCTTTTTTCTTTCTTAATTTGCAGAATCATGCAGACATTTGTTACGCAACAGTGGAAGAACAGCAAAGAGAAATCTAATTGTACGCACAATAAGAAAGTGTCTGACAAAAAGGTGAAATCCCCTCTGCACATCTTTTCTACATTGCGCAGGTAATAGCAAGGAAAATGAGCTGTTAACACCATATCCTGTTCAAAATCCACAGCAGACTTCACAAGGTGAAATGTTGACTTTTCTCCACAGAGAAGTGCTCTATTTATATCTTACCTCATGGGTTTCTAGTCCTTGCCTTGCATGACATCAAAAGTGAACTCAATACTACTGCAGCTTCTAAGACTATTGGAAGGCAGAGCATTTCAGTGTCCTGCTCTCTGAAACAGCCATGTTTCATCTAGAGTTGGAAATAATTAATTTTATGTTGCTTAACTTGTTGCATTTGTGTCTTTATAGCTTGATAGTATTTGACTGTTACTTGAATAGCAAGAATATAAATATAAGTAATATATACAAGTAATACATGACATATATATAATATATACCTAAAAATGTGTTTGCCTAGCTGTTCTTTCCACAGCTGTGTGTATTTTTAATTTTTTAAAACTAGAATGGTCATTAATGAAAGACAGACTTTTAGAGCTGCTGAGCACCCACCCCTCTCCTCTGTTTGCCTACACTAATGTTCACCACTTCTGAAATGCAGGCACAGGATTTCAGAGAACAAAGGCGTTAAAAACATAAAAAGTAGTTTGTGAATAGTTCATGTGAATTCATTGTGACTTCTGCCAGTTACTCATACTCCTAAGTGTATGTAAAATGTATGTAAAATCAGGCTCTGATTTTACCTCTTTCAGGGATGTGACTATTTACATGTTTTCCTGCTTATGAAGGGCTGACAGAGCACCCCTTCTGTGAATTTGAATTGAATACTTCTTTGAACATTCCTTCTTTTTGATGAAAATACATTCCGTGTATAAAAAAGAGAGGGAGTAGGGCGATCACTCACATTGAAGAAGGGAGGAATGTCAAAGATGACAAAAGACTGTCTTTCCAAAGGTAAAAGAGGAAGGTGGTGTTTTAAGTAGAAAGCTTACCAATTCCCTACCATGCCACACACCATTGCCTACAGCAGGCTGTAGCTTGGGGTTTGGTTTTATTCAGAAAGGGCACGCAAATGCCAGCCCGGTCTTTCTCCTCTTGATTTGGCTGCTGCTGCAGTGCCTGTCCAAAGATGGCTCAGCCCAAATGCAGGGACCCTCTCTCTCTCTCTCCCTAGAGCACCATTCCTACCTCCTGTCTGCGGGAGGGTGGTGGTGAGCCAACTGCAACAGTGAGTCAGCATCCTGCATGTGCATCTTCTACTGTCACCACTTGCTAACAGGGTGGGGAAACCTGCCAGCCTCTCCCCTTGGGGTTTCACTTCTTTTCTATTTGATCCAAGCCCCAAAAATACTCCAAAGACTGGGGTTGCATGGAAGAATGATTCAGCATACCTGTTACATGTTCTTGCTTCACAAGAACAGGCAAATGTGAACCTTACAGAAATACGACAGTTCATTTGAATGTTGTTTCATAAAAACCTTTTGTTCTTTACTTTCTGCA
>RSEF01000031.1:15348639-15360186 GCA_003993805.1 Himantopus leucocephalus
ATATTAATCACTATGGGAATCTAATAAATGTTTTTGTATGGACTTTGAGAGTTGTCTCACCATAGTCCACACTTTTGGGGATTTGCGAATCTGAGTCACTTCTCCCCCTCTCTCGTGAGTGGGGCGTGACACCCAGTTACATGCCCATTCCCCTTCCAATCTAGTTTAAAGCTCTCTCAATGAGCCCTGCTAACTCTCGTCCTAGAACCCTTTTCNATGGCAGTTACTAAATCTCTTGTCATTCCTCTTGTTCACTTCCAGGGTATAAGACAGGATATTTCAGAAAAGAAGTTTAACAAGGGTTTAGAGTAATGCTGAATAGTAATTGTCAACAAAATACAACAACCTGATCAAATACTGACTGAACTGCAAAAGACAATGATGTTTTAGAACAGGTTTCTGGGGCTTGTTCTCAGCATAGCCACTTGTATCAGTACTCAACCATGAAAAGAGAAAACAAAACCAGCATTACTGCTAGCCAGCAGTGCTCCTTTCTTTTGCCACAATATGCAGAAATCATCAGAAGAGACTTGTGTTTTGGCAGTGAGGGAAGATCCACATGGAAGTCAATCTCCAAAACATTAAAGGTTCCACAATACAGAAGGGTCAGTGACATACCTGAGAGATACTGCATTAGGTCCATAGATCTCTCTCACTGCTGTCAAATCAGCTTCCAGCTGTGGGTGCTTGTGAAGTTCTCCATCATAGCTAACCTACCGGAAAAAACATATTCTAGGAGTTCTTATTTATTTCATTACTGGCACCTAATCTAGGCTCTTGCAAGTTCCGCCTCCAAAATACGCTGCATAAAGATTCCTTAATGCCATGGTCAGAAAGGACACTGTCTTGATAAGCTGAAGCACTGAGGTGGTCTAGCTCTCCTAAGCAATGCGATTTGCAAAGCAGGCACTTCTGCATCAAAATTCCAGAGAGTCCCACTCCTGTTTGTGGGAAAAGAAGCTGCAAAGGACTCATCCCTCTGTCCTGTCTTGTTCTGAGGTCTGTTCTGAGCCACTTGTGCATTTTAAAACTGGTAAGCAGTAGAAGAACCAGATCTCCCCAGTCATAGCATCCTAGTCCAACCACTACAGGACAAAGGTTTGCTCCCTCTTGCTTGTTGTCACATTCCCATATATTTTAGACACAGAATGGATTGGGCTCAACAAGAGAAGCACGATACTATACTATATACCAAGTGCCTCAGGGTCTAGATTACATTTTCAATCTACTCATTGGCTGTATTTGACTATTATATCTACCAATGCAATTATATCAGATCAAAAAGAAAAATAATTAAAGAACACTTTCCCATTTTAAGTATTTTACAAGAGAAGGTGTAAAGAAACGTGTTTAGACATCATCCCCATTTTTTTGAAACTCTGCATGGAAAGTGGAAACAGTTATGTTAGTGCTTACACTATTAAGAGAAATTGTGAGCTGGTTTCGTTGGGTTGTATGAAGTCAAAATAATTAATATCCTCCTATCTTCTACAAGGACCAAAAAACCTTTTTAGGCTTGTAAAAATCTATTAAAAGTCTATGACTAATTTCTCTTTAAGCAATATGCTCCTGATTGCGTGAGCCTAATTATCTTCTTTACACCAATTAGAATGACCATAATTCCACAAAAGTCGATGAACTCCCTAGATTTGGACAGGTTCAGAAATGAGAGTAGGATTTGACTTGTACCTTTGACAAATTCAGAGAGCAAAGCACAAGAGTGCAATTTATCCCTTTAGACATATATACATCCTTATACAGGAATTCCTGTTGATAATTCTTGCTATTGCAGAATCATATCTAATTGTACTTTCTTCCATTTGTACATCCAAATCTGTAGGAGACCAATGCTGTGACACTTTCAGCTCTGATACCTAGAGATGTACTTTTGAATCTAATTAAATAAATTTCAATAGACTTAAAAAAATAATCAGTTGATCACTTTTTGCATGTGAAAATTAGCAATGAATAATTTGATTAGACTTAGAATTCTTCAAATACAAGGCACACAAGCCCAAGCATAGCATGGGCATGTATTTATCAGAGATATCAACAATATCCATGACCAGAAGGGTATAAGTCAAGTATCCCTGTCTTCTTTGGGCCGGCATGTCAGAATAATTTCCCAAGTAGAAGAGCACAGGAAGAAAGCTTTCATTAGAATTTTTTTCCCCACTTATGGTAGGAGAAAACCAATCCTTTTTACATGCTCATTACTCAAAGAGGAATTCTTTAAAGATGCATCAATAATTGCTGTCCTGCTTCCAAAGAGAGCACAGCAATCATTTCACAAATCGTAGCTGTGGCTCACCTGTCACCTTTGGTGGTCCTAAACCACATTTTTTAATCAGTCTTCTGTATCAATAATAGTAAAATCCAAAAGGAACACTATGCAGAACACAGAACTGCTCAACATAATGCTTTCTCCAATCTATTTTCTAATGGTAAGAGGTTATGAACTCAAAAAGGAAACAGAGCAGTGTTCTGGCAAATTGAAAGATCACAGTATGGTATTTTCCATCCCTGAATTAGTGCCACAGACATGCTGATGTATGCAGAGGAGACTGCCAGAGTTTTGTATATCTGCATTTGCAAGTATGTCTTGTAACTGAAGCACAAGAGAGGGAGAGAGAGTGCCAAAGGCAGTAGTATTACTGTTTCAGTCTCCTGTTCTCTTTTTCAAATGTAGAAGATAGAGATTCAAAGTAAGAATTAACAAAGAGTCTCAGAGAAAGTGAATATAAAAGCTAAAATATCTGATAACTTTGCTATGTCTGAAGGGTCTGTGTTTAGAAAGTCTCAGTTCTTAATCTGAGACCTGATTCAGATTATTTTGCACCACATAATGACCCATTGAAAATCAATAGGACTTAGGCTATTGAATCACTTAGCTACTTTGAAGTATTTATCCATTAAATCCTTAGGGAGGATTACAAGCAGGTGCCTAGGAAGCAGATACAAACATTTAATTTATGACCAAAAGGTCGTATCTTGTTTTCACTGCCTATCAAATACCATTTCCCATTTTCCGTGGTCCTTGTTTCATCATCAGTTGTCCTCTTGTCTTTCCAGCTGTAACCACTTAGAAATGTTAGAATTATCCCTGACCTTCACCTTTCCGAAGTGTATTGCACACAATTACATTAGCATCTATTCCCTCTAGTTGCTAAAGTCAATGTTTTTGTCCCCTTTCTCTGTGGGCACAGCACACACTTGTCTCAAATGAAGCAGCTTACCTTACTGGTTCCCCACATATACAGTCAACTACTTTGTTTTGTACCTGGTGCTCATTTAATAAGTCTTATATTCAATTTCTTTGAAAAAGGACTGTTCTTCGCTCATTATCTGATTTCCTATTTATTTCCTCAGTCCTTAATATTTTTTTTAAATTCTTGTTTAGAATTTTGTCTTTTTGACCATGAAATTTTAAATTAAAAATTTCCTTTTTTCTGTCTTGTTAAATATACATTCTGTGATGGCTTTGGGTTTTTTTGTTTGTTTGTTCTCTTTATTTTGGTTTTTGTGTATTGTATAGTCAAGACATCCACAGTCATCTGATATTTTAATTTTATTCCTGATTTAATTGTAATTTTACTGCTTTTTTTTGCTAATTATCTTTCCTTCAATTAAATGTACTACCTTAAAAAAATGACAATGCAATATAATGTAGTTTTCACTTCCAATATAAGACAATTAAATTCTAACTAGCATTTCCTCTTACACAGCTGTTTTACACCTCGCAAAATGATTTACTGCTCTCTATGTTCATATCGCATAGGCAGCATTAATATTTATTCATTCATTTGAGCACTGGCAGGCATCCTTTACTAAATGTATTTGCGCTGGTTCAAGAAGTAAGCACTCCCAGCCATTTGCTGCCTTTTCCTTCACCTTAAGGTTACTGCGCTTTCTGCAGAGATGAAAAATTAAACCAGTACACACAGTTCATCACTGCAGGGCAAAATCAGAAGATTTTTCCTTTCAGGCAGATTAAAATAAGACACCGGTCTTTGCACTGAAGTATGTGTACATGTTCCCTGCTCTCCGCGGGGCCGTAGGAGTCGGCAGCTGAAGGGAGGCATTTCCTGCAGTCATTTCTAAAGTGAATATGAGTCAATACCCCATGTCAGTTATTTTCTGACACTGAAAATACATTCAGTTCCAGTTTCAATATAATTTTTAATAGCTTTTTAGGAGCATGCTTTTTTTAGAATAAAACACCTCAATGTGTATTTTGTGTTCAAACCCCACCACGCTGTTGGCTCTGCAAGAGAAGAGACTCGGCAATGTCCTACTCAACAGCATCCCACGCTCTTTGCACCAATCCAACCAGCTGGCACTGCTGGCGTGCTCCTGCAGCCTCGGCTCTGTACACCCAGGGCACGGGTGGCTTCAACCTCAAGGCTGAGGCAGTGACAACTTTTGTAGAAAGCAACCGTAATTCGTTAAAATGCTCATCAAAATAAACAGTTTTAATAACTTAAGAGAGGAATGATTCCTTTGGGGCAATAGACTAAAAAGATAAGAAAAATCTGAATAAAAAGACTAGCAGCGTGAAGCGCTCTATTGACATTGCAAAAGGAAAATATATGAAGAGATTTTATTTCCTAATACATAAGAGAATGTAATAATAACTAATTCTGCTGAGGTAACAAGAAGTAAAGACGCAGAGCAGTACATTCATCTAAAAATATGCAGCATTTTTCAAGGTGAATTTAACTGTAGAGCTCAGAAAAAGAATGGACTATTGCCTAGATAAAAATTGTTTTGTAATAACTTTTTTACCATTAAATTCCAGTGCTCTTGACTTTACAAAATGGCCGTCCTCCAGAAAGAAACAGATTTGGATCCAGCCTGACTTCCCATTTGTATCAATAATGGGATACGCTTTAAAGAGTGAATAACTATTTTCTGGAAGTAAGCAACTGGCTTCTGTTTTCAAACACCCTGAAGAACACTTGGTTTTTCTATTCTTACAGCTTTACAAATGTAAACAAGCTCATATTATTTTAAATTTTATATAATTATGCAGTATAAAATATGAAATACTTATACTATAAAATACTATATACGTATATATAGTACGTATATATACACGTATATATACACATGACATTCTATTCTGTTGAATAAACATAATAAATTAATTATTAACATAAGTTTATAGTGAAATGAACCACAGAAACTTTCAAATATTAATTTCTTGAAACTTGTGCAATAATATCCTCCATTACCTGTCCTCCATAATAAAATTCCTCAGAATCATTATCTCCTTCAGAGTCTTCTTCAACTGTGCTGCTGTGCTGTGACTCCTTAATGGAAAAGGAAAGATAACAATGATACAAGTGATATGTTTATCTTGCATTTATAGTTCTAATTATAACTAAAGTAATTATATTTTTACAAATAAGCTCTAAGCGCCTTTTATTAAGAGATCTTAGACAAAACAAGCACCCACTAACTAGGTACATAAGAACACCCTGAATATATGTTGGAGAAATAATACTTTGTCTGGGTACAGACACAGTGTGGCATTTTATGGAACTGGAGAATTCAGTAGACTATGCAGGGATACTTCACTCCGTGATTCTACTAAACAAAGCATTATTTACCCACCAAGAGGGGTTCTGGACTAAATTAATTTGGCATTTCAGTGACCTAAAAAAAATTACTTTATTTTGGTAAATCAATTCTAATAGTTTAAGGAAATAATTCAAGCCTGAATATGGGATCACTTAAGTTCCTTTCTGTGAAAAAGTCTCTGACACACTTCTACTTACTTATTATTTTTAACAGCAGTACCAGCTTTTTGCCAGAAAAGTTCAAACTTAATTTTCTGACTAGCTCTGTTCTAAGACTTGGAAAATTAAGTAAAATCTGCTCTAAATAGGCTGCTCTGTGAATAACTGCACTCAAGTAAATAGAACTGATCATGGTGCAGACTGCAACTCAGCATGAATTGAAGTGTTATATTCTGCTTCCTACCAATGGAACCTTTACTTATAATTATGTAATTGCTTGAATATATTAATTTCTTGTTTCCCACAATCCATTTATTATTTCTAGGTCCTATGCTGACAAGGATCCCATAAAGAATACCTCATAAAATCATAATTGTTCACTTCAACCTAAACATGATGTATTTATTGCTTTTTTTGTAATTTATGTCCTGCACAGAACTGCCATAAAGGAATAGAAATCATATGTATGAATCAAAGATTAGAAGTTACCCCTAAATCCCATATATTCATAAACGTCGAATATACTCTAATCACCAATTTCTATGGTTAGATATTCTAACCATAGCAATAATAATAATAAGCAATTTTCTAAGACAAGGCATAAAAATAATTTCTGCTTCTACTTTACTGAAAAGAAACAAAGCGACTTCAGTCATCTTTGTTTTATAATAACCTTAGCTCAAGGGGAAGTCTGTGTTAAAAGAGAACTCAACTGAACAGAAATTCAACGCAAAGCAGAGAAATGAAACTCTCACACTACAGTAGTGACAAACCCATCCTATCCTAACCAAAATCTCTAACTGTCTAGACAACATAAATGGTCAGTCTTTTATTTAAAGGCTTTTTTCAGTACTTTCATAATTAAGTACTTCATTCAACTGGAAAAATAAATAAATAAAAGCTCAAACTCTGTCCCTAAAAAAGCTAACTATATATATATAGCTGTCCCTAAAAGCTAACTATATCTCAGGCTTTTAATCAAAAGGGTAAATTCTTACTGTGCCTGAATTTCTAATGTTTACAGAGCACTGAATACAATTATGAGGCAGATGAAGCGAAATATTTCCAGTGCAACTTTTTACATCAAATCAGGTTTCATCTACAAAAACCCACAACCATACCTGTTATCGTATCTGAACATGCT
Organism: Himantopus leucocephalus; assembly: GCA_003993805.1. NCBI lineage: Eukaryota > Metazoa > Chordata > Aves > Charadriiformes > Recurvirostridae > Himantopus > Himantopus leucocephalus. The sequence goes on from RSEF01000031.1 coordinate 15,355,525, forward strand.
TATCTGCCTTTTCTAGGATCAAATACAGATCAGAGCCTAAAAAGCAGTAGTCAAGAAACAAGTATTCCAAACAAAGCAACCACCCTTACCAAAGGAAGTCTTTAAGTCAAGCACTTGAATTCTTGATACAGTGCACAATTTCTTGCTTGAGATGGCAGCCTATGTGGTACTTTCTTTGAGCCCATAACGCTGTCAACACCTGTATACCTTACATTAGTGCCACTTCTTTCTTGAGTTAATGTCTCAGTGAGACTGGTCAGGGACCCATGCCAGAGGTACAGCACAAATATAACCGTGACTGGAAGGCCTTATTACTCCAGATGCTACTTATGGTGAATAGTGTCATGCAGAGGTCCAGGGACTCCAGCAGGACTGCTGTAGGCCACATGAAGAAGCAATGATGTGGTCCTATGTGCAAGACTAGGTTAAAAGGTAATGGCATCATGATCTGCTTCTCCAGGAGAGTTCTAATTTTAGGGCAGACAGGGTCTATGCCACTGCTGAACAAAAAAATAAAATAAAACATCAAAACCGTATCTCCTAGGATGGGAACATCCCTATCCCAACTAAGTGATTCACTGGTTAATCCACGTATGAAACCCAGAGAACCATGCCCACCTTATAAAATGTGTTAACCTACAGTTTGTGTAAGCATAGATTTGACAGGAAATCTATGGTAAATATTCATATTTTATTATTTTCTGTTGTTTCTTAAACCAACATTAAAATATACATAAAAGAAATACATACCTCTCCATTTTCCCTCTGTAATTTTGATTTTATGGATAAGCAATAGTTGACATCACTGTTTTTTCTTAATTCTTAAAATAAATAGGAAAATAGGGAACATATGTGAAAAATGTGAAATAATTGTGCATATGCAGACTTTAAATACTTGGAGTAGTAGAGCAAATAAAGAACAAAAAGTTATGGATATGAAAAGCACCAAAGAGTTTACAATACAACAGTCTAAAATTAAGAAGCTCCAACATCTCAGAAGATATGAGAAGACTCATATTTCTAACTGTGAAATGAAACTCAGCTGGTCAGAATTAAGACTGCTCTATGCAGTTTCTCCTGCAGCCTGACATCATCAGGGAATTTGGCTGCTAAAATCTAAAAAATCTCTATGAAATATGCACAAATCTTGATTATATATTGTATAAATGTGCCTAGATGTCTGAAAAGCATGCCCTTTCATGTATCAAATACTTTTTGAAAGTATGGAAATAATTTTAAATTAAGAGTTTCCCAAAATCACTGGGAAAAAATATATTTTTTCTATAGTCTCATTTAGTGAAACAGCTGAACCATTTTGTTTGAAATTTCCTGAGATAATTCACCAGAGGCAATGATAGTTATAGACTGTTTCATCCCCAATGGTGAAGATTTAGTGAAGTTTTAAGCAAGTGAGCATGAAAACTTATAATTGGGAAGTATTAAGCACCTCTAACTGTATTCAAGGAGAATTGCTTTAGCACAGACTGCAAGATGTTAAAAGAATAAAATACATTCTGCCTACACAATCGTGTTGATCCCCAAAAGAAATATTTTGATTTCTTCTATTCTGAAATGTAGGCCAATTTCCTACAGCAAGACTGTGAGAAAATAGCAAACTGTACACACATTAATATATCTCCCTTTAAGTACAGGAAATGTCTTGTCTTTCCTCACAAAATATGAACTTGATAAACACTTGGGACATAAGATTACCTGTAGCAATTTGGTGGAAAATTACTGGAATTGGCTCTGTTGTAACTAACACATCTTCATCGTTATCAGAACTGGAAACATAAGTGTTATCTGCAAAAGAAAAACATATTGCATGGTGAAGCCCAATTGTGCTCTGCCAGCCACTTCCGACATTGCCCATCCCACTCTTGTACCATAAGGAACCACTTCCCACGTGGTTAGGGAAGCCCAGCACTATCATCTTCCCGATGTGTTTTTTTCTGCTGAGACTGCTAATGAAAAGAAAAATTCCAAAAGGATGGAAGATTTGGACCCAAATTTTATAAAAGCAAATCCCTGGAGTCTGATGTCATGGCTTTCAGGAATCACACCAAGCGCTGCTCTGAACTGTTCCACAAGGCTTATGGGGGTTTGAGCCAACCTTTTCCAAAATTAAGACTTGTTCCATGCTTGTCATGTCTAACACTAAAACTCAAGCTAGGTCTGGCGTGCAGAGTGAAGGCTGCATTCAGAGCTGGGTGTTAACAGCCCACTATGCAAAATACCTGTGCCTCATTTTGCTTACTCACATAAAAGATGTTTGAAGTATCTTCTAATCAGTGGATAACCTTTCTTGTGGCTAATGCAGGAATAAAAAAAATCTTTCCTCCCACTTAACAAAAACGTTAGGTATGGATATGTATATGGAAAGTCTATTCCAAACTTTCTTACAAAATGTGGAGACTAGGCTGTGATTATTTTTTTTTCCAGCCAAATGTTTAGTAACAACAAACAAGGAGTAGCAAGTTTTTATGCAGTATCTACAGAAGCTTATTTTGCATTAATTGCTGAACTGCCTATGAAAGTAATAAGATTTTGTTTTCTACTGATCTGGGCTGAATTGAAACATACGCTCTAGAGCAGAAAAGCTGACAAATAAGATAATCGCAGATAAAGAGACAAATAAGACAACTGAAACAAAGACTTGATCTATCATAATTTCGAACACTCCAGTCCCACATCAGCAAAGTGCGTGAACTCACACATAATTTTAAGCATACTGCTGCAATCTCAAAGCCTTTGACCACAGTGCTTCCAGTAAAATGTTAAAAATGTTAACAATTGATCAGTAAATACAGCAATATTATTATTTGCATTACAGTGGTTCTTAGAAGCCTGTATCAAGACAAAGCCCTGGCGCTGCTACCCCTTTCTCATACAGGCATGCCACACAGCCTTTGCAGACTAGCAGCTGCACTGCCACACACAGATAGGCACGTGGGGCTTTCCCAGCCCGTGAATCAGCCTTTCTGCCACATTCACAAAGATCTACTGTGTCCAACACTATCCCACACCTTCGCCTACTTCCACTCCTGTGCTGTCCCATGAGGTAATGAGTAACCTGTGCTCAGCTCAGCAAACATATATTGCGAGCAGGCAATTGCTGCAGGATGCTGACACCACTTTTCCCTGAGCACTGCACTCCAGTGGGCACAGCAACCTGCTCCATCTGCTCAGTTTGTGTCTGCTCAGCGCTTGGCACAGGGATGTGTTTTAGACCCACAGCATTGTGCGAATAAAACGGGGTCCCTCCAGCCATCTGCCAGCATTCACTCCTCCTTCTCCTGCTTTTGTCTGTCGGCAGGACGGGCTGTAAACTATGCCTCCAGGACATCTGCATCTCACCCTCTCCATGAACCCCTGCCGTGCCTCTATTTGCATGCTCCACCTTGCTGCCATCATTTCAGTGTCAGCCTCACCATACTGGATGGCTCTGGGTATACAACACGCCCATTCCTTTCCCAGGTTTGGGAGTGTAACTTACTGGTATAGAGTCTAATGAGCTGGAATAACCGAGCATTTCACTTTAAATATACCTAACACCATATATATGAATGGGAGAAGGGAAATCTATGTGCTAGAACTTATTGCTGTATGAAAAAGTAGGTAAAACAACAATATGTGCTGTACAGAATATACAATTATCAAGATATACATATATGGATTTTAATTATATTTTTATGTCCATTGTTTGTCATTCTTTCTTAGGAGCTGGATAATGTACTTTTCACTGCCAACTTTTTGTTTTCCTTTTCTATTTGGCAACCGTTGGTTTTTTTTTTTCTTTCCTTCCATCAGTTTAATGAAACTTGAAATTAAGATACTGTGTTTGGTTTGCTTTCTTCAACATCTAATTTCTAACACACTACACCCAGAAACACCTCTCCTCTTAAGCGGAGTCTGCCTGGACCTAGTGGAGGAATGCAACAAACCACTTGCTGCCAAACTGGTTCTCTTTGTTTCTGCTGCAATATAACAAGGTCTAAGAAAAGGATGTTTCTGTTAACACGTGTGTAACCCACAAATCACTGGGATAAAAGACTACAGCAGTTCTACAAGTTTATGGCAGCCAACACGTATCACTCAGAACATATATTCATTAGCAAAATGCTTGTTGCTGTAATGGTTCTCACAGGAGTCATCATCCACTCAGATTAATGGAACTTTATTCTACCCACAGATGTTATATTCTATAACTACTCCTTAGGAGCATTATATTGCCCCAGTTGTGTCAATGTTATGAGAAAATGGTTACAAAGATGTTTTGCTGGAACTGATATTACCTGCCTTTAAAATTTTCAGTGATATTTTCACAATTTCAGCAATGTATATATAACTTTGAAACATTACTGTCTCAACACTATTCCTACTAAGTTCTTCAGTGTGCTTTTGTGAGCATATTTTTAGCTTTCACTCATAATTATGAAACATTCAAACACATTCCATTATTGAAAGTTGTCATGTTATATTACAGTTCCTATAGGTATGATTTAACGCTCAGCTGTTTGTAATCTTTTGATGCTTTATGAAGCAATTTAGCAATAGCTACACACTGTTATCAGTGCCAAAGCGGTGATGCTGCATACATAATATGAGAATATGAGCCGGCACTGTGCCCAGGTGGCCAAGAAGGCCAACGGCATCCTGGCC
>RSEF01000031.1:15380835-15394330 GCA_003993805.1 Himantopus leucocephalus
CCAGTCACTGGGGACTTCACCTAACTGCCATGACTTTTCAAATCTCATGGAGACTGGCTTGGCCACTACATCAGCCAATTCCCTCAGGACTCTGGGGTGCGTCTCGTCAGGTCCCGTAGACTACTGTATGTTCAGGTTCCTCAGGTGGTCAGGAACCTGACCCTTTCTTAACAGTGGGAGGGACTTTTCTCCCCCAGTCCCTGCTTTGCAGTCCATCCACTCGAGAGGTGTGAGAAGAAAGGTTGCCAGTGAAGACTGAGACAAAAAAGTTGTTGAGTGCCTCAGACTGCCCTTTGTCCATTGTTACCAGTTTGCCAGTCTTGGTCATCGGGGGCCGTACACTTTGTTTGACTTTCCTTTTCTGGCTTCTACAGAAGCCTTTATTATTCTTTGCATCCCCTGCCAAGTTCAGCTCCAGCTGTGCCTTGGCCTTCCTGACCCCATCCCTACACAACCAGGCACTGTCCCTATACTCTTCCCAGGATACCTGTCCCTGCTTCTACTGCCTGTGCATTTCCTTCTTGCTCTTAATTTGACCAGCAGGTCTCAACTCACCCGTGCTGGTCTCTTGCCTTCCTTTCCTGATTTCTTACACCTGGGGACTGAGAGCTCTTGCTCTGTATGGAAAGTGTCCTTAAAGATCTGCCAGCTCTGTTCTACTCTTTTGTTCCTGAGGGCAGTTTCCCAGGGGGTCCTATTGACAAAATCCTTGAAGAGCTGGAATTCTCCTTTCCTAAGATTAGGAAAAAAATAGGTACAAATTTACATGGTAAATTACATGTACATGGTGAGTTAGGTACAAAGAAGAAGCTCCCACTTCTCCTTTTGAATAGAGCTGACAGGAGAGGTGGTCCTGGTTAGCCCTCATTCTGTGTTTTGTGTAAGTATCACTGCTGCAGCCATATGCAGAACTTGCTCTAGATCTCTAGAACACCTCTGCATCTACAGAGCTTTGCTGTAGAGTACTGAAGTGATTACAACCATAATGGTGCTTAAAAGAGTTAGATAAGAGGTTTGGTCAATTGTCCCATTGGACCTAGGTGACTAAATTTTGGTGCATTTTACTCTAGTGATAGCATTGCAGCCATCTCACTACATCTGATCTGGCTGAGCTCCCTTTCTGTTTGCAGAAAGAATTCAGCACTTTTAGGGTTTCATTCATCTGAGCTATTTTTGACATTAGTTTAGGATGTGTGAATCACAGCATAGGCTATCAGCACAGTGATTATTTTCTCCATTGATTATAAAGAGAGACTAGGCTGACTAGTAAGAGGTGGGTGTTCACATTGTGAATCTCTACATATTGTCAGATGAATCTTCCTCCAAATCATTTTGTGTAATGCAGGAGCCTAAATACAGGTTCTCATTATTAGAAATCGCGTCCTGTTTTTTCCTGCTGTGCTTTCAGCTAGTTTCCTAAAGTATACTCCCCTACTTTGTCAGCCCCAATATTCTTATGGCTTCTGCTTAATAATAAGTGATTGTACTTTCTAAAAATTTCAAGCCCAAACTCACCTTGGCTTATTTTAGTCATGTAGTCAAAATGCCTGAAAATTAAGTGCCTGATTTGTTGATAGTTCAGACTTCCTGTAGAGTCTCTGGAGAGGGAGAGGCACTGTCTGAGAGACTGATGTCTTATATAAGAGGGAATTGTCATCAGCAAGCGTCATCTTGTCCTCCTTGAAAATGTTTTAATCCTTAACTTATTCAGTACCTAGTGCTAAGGAGGAGGAGTTCAGGCCCAGGTATAAGGACATTTACTAGACCCACAGCACTTTCTGTTACCAAGGAAGGCATACGCAAGTTTGCGTTATAATGTTTGTATTAGACTTACCTCCCAGTTTAAGTTGCTCTGCATTCCATCAGCTCAAAACAATTATCTCAGGGGAAATCAGGCATTTAACTAAGCCTAATCTATGCATGTTTTCCCCCATGTCAGAGAAATATGCAGGTATCATGGTGTGAAACAATATAAGAGTCAACAGACAGTTTAAAGGAGGGCTTTGGGATGATGTTCTAAGAAGGACTGTTCCAATTTTAAGACAAAGTCCATTGTGCAAATCATAAAGCAAGACAACTTTGAGTCACCGTTAAGAGATTTGGGGACTCAAACAACAGGACTCAACAAGTGTTTTGCGACTGGAGGCTAAAAGTGCTTCTGAGAAGCAGGATGTATGAACTCAGGCTCAATTTCATGGTAATACATTTACACAGTTGCACGCCTGTTGCCTGACCTGGCTGCGTATGCAGACTCCTGGTCTCCTTTGCAAATGCTAATGCAGGTGCCCTATTTTGAAACATTCATCACACTTACTGGTATTATAAACTGGAAAGTAATCAGAGCACCGTGGAGGAAGGGATCATTATTTAAATAACTTCATTTTTCAACGTATGTGAGATATTTAGTAACTGGAACTAACAGAATATTTTTAAACTGATGGAGTAAGTTTTCCATTCATGCTAAAAGAGCAGAGGAGGATAATGGCAACAGTATGACTCAGCACAGCATAGTTCCTTTTCCCTTTCATCATGATTCTTACTTTCATTGTGCTTGTCTAAAGGACCATCATTTTTTTTCCCTCCAAATGGTCAGATACAATGGGAGATACATAAAAACTTCTAGAACAGCTTGAGATGTGAGATGAGATCTGATTTGTGTGGAGTTGTGGGAGGAACCCGGGATGCCTACTAAGTACGACTCATCTCATCTTTTCCTTTCTTTCATGGAAAGACTCTGTTTTTACTCTGTTTTACTCTGTTAATGTTTTCAGAAGGCACAGAAAAGACAGGGGGAAATGAGCTAATTTGCAGCTACATTTTTATGTAGCAACTTTGGATTTCATTATGAGCTGGATTTAGGTTTCATAGCTGCCAGAAGCTGCATTCTCTCTGGTTTGTGATTGCTGTATTCTATTTTTAACCTCTGAATTATGACTTTTGAAACAATTATACAGAAGTCCGTTGCTAAGTTATGTATGTGCCTATGTGCATGTATGTGAATACATGCTTGTGGACACATTACATGCATGATCTTAGGGTGAAATCTTGGAAATCATAGATATTCAAAGCCATGTTGTAGTTTCATACAACAGGATGGAAAGAAGAGGATCTCCCAGTGTGAGCTGTGAAAATGACTGTTAAATCACTGCACTGTTCTGGCTTCATCAGAAGCAATGTTTACGAGTGTTTCTGTGATTACAGTCTTCAGGAGAACAGCAGGCAGTGGTACAGATTCACAAACCCTTCTTCATTCTTGAGCAACATTTTTCACTGGCATTCTACCGTACAGAGATACACAGATCCAGCACAACTTCATTTCCCTAGAGAATTAATTTAATCCAGGAATTAGCACATATGCATAACAGAAAGCAGGGCTGCAAGCAATGTATTTGACATGATAATACATTTAGGACCAGATACTGATCTTATTTATGCACCTGGAATAATGTACCAGGGCTGAACCCGAAGCCTGTTGAGGTCAGTGGAAAAATTTCAGTCCTAAACTATGTCCTGTGGATAACACGGTTTGGCTAATACAGGTAACAATGAAATATGAAATTACTATAATGTGTAAAAAAAGCAGACTGGAAGATACAATATGAAAGTACATGTATTGAATAAATATTTTTCTTTATCCCTAGGTGGTTGATCTGTTAGTATCCATGTGTCGGTCTGCGTTAGAGTCACCGAGGAAAGTTGTCATTTTTGAGCCATATCCTTCTGTAGTTGATCCTAATGATCCTCAGATGCTGGCCTTTAACCCCAGGGTAAGTAGCTATCTTTCATTGTGTCATAGCTTGGTTTTAGTCATGCATGAGATTTCCAAGCAAAGTCTTTTTCTGCAGGAGTCTCCTCTGCTATAAGAGATACAGCTCCACAATATTGCACAAGTGTGTGACTGTTTTCAGGACTTTGTAGCTTTTTTAATTGTCTCTGAGCAGGTGTTTGAGCATTAACTCTAAGTTGCAGTCAAAGTTGTGTTGAAATCAAGAAATTCTTTTAGGGTACAAATTCTAGATGCAAAATTTTGTATTCTTAGTGTCTTTCTCTCAGTGTACACATTGGACACAAATGTGTCCCACCTTTGGGAGGTGTAGACCATGTAAATGGGGGGATTCCAGTCTACCTTTTTATTCTTAAAGTGGTTATTGCTGCCATCTCATTTTCTCTTTGTAAGCAATTACGTCCTTAAATGTAATTTTATCAGATGTTGACATAATAGTTGTTTTGTACATATATCAATTTTGAAGTAAAAATTGTGTTTGCGGTACTTCCTCTTCAGCCTGCATACACTCCCTCTCAGGAAAGCCCTCAAGAAGCAGTGAACTATTACGTCTCACTTGAGCCATCCCCAAGGGCATAATGAGAACTTTGGATGTTCTGTATTGGGATGCATTTCTCTTTTTCTGAACAAAGGCCAGTTAGCAGTCGTTCTTCCTTAGGAAGGGGCAAGCGTGTTCTGTAGCATATGGGAAGAAAGACTTGCGAGGAGGTGCTTGGAAGGGGGCTGATGAGGAGACAGCTAGTCTGGTGGCTGGGCAAGGCAGGAGTTTGAAGCAGACGAGGGAATATGAAAGAGGGTCACAGCAGAAGAGGAGAATGGAGAGAGCCCTTGGGCTGGCAGGACCCACACTGCCTCCTGTCAGCTTCTTGCCAGCGTAGGGAAGGTGAAAGCCCATGGGCAGAAGTTGCCAAGACCCAAAGATGGGGAACAGTGAAGCTCCTGAAGGTAACATGACATGTGGAGCTGGTGAAGCATGGACTGTTAAGCTCATCCACTCAGAAAAGGTGGATGGTAGTGGTTCCCAAGCAGAAGGTAGGCAAGGATCAGGGTGAGACAGAGGGACAACTGAAGGACCTCTGGTGTTTTATAGAGCTGTTAGCAAAGTAAACACATCTGTTTATTTAGCATTTTATTTAAAATCTATTTGGTCACTGCAGTATTTAATTTAATAGCCTGTCATCCAAATGACTGTCAGAATCTGTGTTTAGTTACAAATGTTTGTTTAAAAAGTGAGCTAATTTTTTGAGTGTGTTGGAGATTCCAGTGAAATTCAAAGAAAAACCATCATGATAATATTTTTTTGTGGCATTTTCCTGGACTATGAGTGAGAGAGTCGATGTGTGAGGTGGAAGGAAGCTATTGGTAAGAAATGTTTGAAATGATCGGTTGAGTGAACGTTCATCTTAGCTTTGGTTTTATACAAAAAGAATTCAGGTTTTTGTAGAGCCAAAGACTAATATTCTTTTAATTTATTTGCTTATTTTATGCTACATCAGAAGAAGAATTATGACCGAGTCATGAAAGCGTTGGACAGTATCACTTCTATTAGAGAGATGACCCAGGTGAGTTTAAAAATCTTTACCTAACTTAATCACTATTTCTTGAACGAGGAAGGTGTTTGTATTGCTTGCCTGTGATGGGTGGGGAAGTCAATATTATCACCTCTTTCCTATAGAGCTGTAGTAATATTAAAATGTGTTAAAAGTAACAAACCTAGAGTATCTATAATGCCAGTCAAATAAAAGTGATGAAGTAGAACTCAGTTTACATAAGAGATAATAACAGCAGAATGGGACATTGTAATGTGATAATCACCAACTGCTGCATTTCTCAAAATATCAAAGCCAAAATGTGTCTTTTATTTCCAAGGCAAAAGAAATTGATTTTGTGACAGTGTTCTGAATGATAGCTTTATTTCTATTATAGCAAAACACTTGATCAGATAAGTACGGTTGGGGCTGTGGAAGGTTGGGTCTCTTGGGATTACTGCCATATCATTGCTCAATATTCACAGTCGGACAGAATCTGATAGCAGTACTTATGTTCATCGTTACACTTCATTTCCCAAACAGCCCAGCTGATTATAACTGATTATTGAAATCTCTCCCATGTACCTTGCTTTTCCAACTGCTATATAAGTGTAACCTCACAACAGTTTATAAATCTTACTCTATATGTATTCACAAAGTACTTTGCCATTCTGAAATGAAGAATGAGGTGTATAGAGAGGAGTAAGATAAAATGAAAATTAAAATTCACCTATTTTTGTTACTTAGTGTAACATCTTGTAAAAATTGAAAAAAACCCAGTTATTTCTGTTACCTTATGTGATGTCTTTTAAAAAGAAAAATAACCACCATTTTGCCTTTTTTAAATAAAATGATTGTTGGACTGAAGAGTTTTAAAGGAATGCTTTGCACTGTGATTGAAATCAAGAATGGTTTTCAAAGGGATTATAAACTGATACAGTATTTTACTTTACCAGTTTATACCATGAAACAGTTTTAAAAAATGGAGTGGATTATCTTGGGGTATTTTGAGTGACTTAATTTTGTGAATTTCCAATCCAATTTCTTAATCCAAGAGCCAAACATAAATAGATATCTTCTGCTGTTCTCCCTGAGATCACCAATGTTTGCTATAATGTACTCATTTTGATGCTAATTATATGCTTATTATTTTACTTCAGGGAAAATAATTGCTATATTAATTCTTGTTGTTGTCAAAACACATTTATAACTGTACAACACTAAATGTCAGTAAAACTGTGATTTAAGCCTACTAATGAGTCCCATGTATTCATTTTAATAGATGAAATCATGGGCAATGTAACATATAAAATTTAACCTTATGATTTCAACTAGAAGTAAAGAACATAATTACTCTTTTCTAGGCACCTTACTTGGAAATAAAGAAGCAGATGGATAAACAAGACCCGCTTGCACATCCTCTTCTACAATGGTATAAAATTGACTCACATGAGATGATAATTATTACCAAGTTTAATGAATAATCACTTCACCAGTGTAATTTGGTATAAACTCACCCTAAGAATTAACGACAGGGCTGACATTTGCAGCTGCAGGTGTTCCTGGACTGTTTCTGGATCTCATCTGGCTGGGCCCTCTGAAAACACTGGGAAGACTCCAGCTTATTTGTACAGCCTCTGTTCTCATTTTCTAGTCAAGATTTGGTCTACTTCCATCTGACAGGTTCAAAAGCCTGCAGCTGGGTGCTTTGTGGTGGCCACTCATAACACATTTTTAAGAAGAAAAGTTCTGTTTGGTTACCATGTCTAATACATCTAACTGTTTCTTATTTTAGGGTTATTTCTAGTAATAGATCACATATTGTGAAGCTACCGGTGAATAGGGTAAGTGTTTGTGGGTTCTTTATTATTTTCGCATTTCTCATGGCTCGTATTAGCATTTTAGGTGGGAGTCTCCTAGCCAAACGTAGGTGTCTACGTTCAAACTAACTACATGGCTTCCATTAATAGACAAGGAACAGAAATAGGCAGTTTCAGGTCATGACATAGAATCATGTTGTGCATATCTTAAATAGGTCAAAGGAATAATGCTCAGAAAAAGCCTCTTTGAGGTGAGTAGCTCAAATACAAGTGTCTACTTTGTAGTCATCTGAGATTAGGTGAGAATAACTTTACTATTTGTTTTGTTACCATATAGAATATTAGATATACAATTGTACAGAAAGCAGTGCACACAAACACGATGTACCAGGGGATCCACATATGAATACACCCTAAAAAGAGTATAGCTCTTGAATTTTAGAGGGATGGTGCTGAGATTCATTTCTGAGTATGTGTGCCTCTGATCATCTTATTAAGGACCTGGTAATCTGCAACCTTTCAAGTCTGAACCTTAATTCAAAGCCAGCTCTGATCAGAATACCATGATGGATTTGTTCAATTTAATTACTTTACTAGAGCCATAATAGGCTGAAATTTGTTTCAGAAACTTCCTTATGTTTCATAAACTGAAAGACATTTTTACTGTTTGATTTCAGGTAAAAACTATGGTAATGAGACCAATTTCAACTTAGTTCATGTAGTTATTTATATGCAATCCTGTATTGTGCAAAACAGCATGGTATCTTAAGAAGTACCATTGTGGAAATACAAAGCTTTTTGTGTTAATCAACTTCTTTTCACTTGTGCACTGTTATATTTTACAGCAACTGAAGTTTATGCACACTCCCCACCAGTTCCTGCTTCTCAGCAGTCCACCAGCCAAAGAATCCAATTTCCGAGCTGCTAAAAATCTCTATGGAAGTACCTTTGCATTTCAGTAAGTACATGTATTCATATTAATCAAAGGTTATCAAAATGCCATGCTATTTTTTTTGTTCTTGCCATTTGAGGTTTACAGCTCTGAATTTATTGTTTTAAAAGATTACTGATTTCAGTTTGCATTTTACGCTGTGGATTTTAATGTTTTCTTTTTCATTTTTTCAGTGGTTCACACATTGAAAATTGGCATTCCATCCTGAGGAACGGCTTAGTTGTTGCTTCCAATACGAGGCTGCAGGTAAGCAGCAGACTAAATAGACTTTAGCTAACCTGTGCGTGCTTGATTACATACTAGCTTAGGCAAGCTTTCAGGCGTGGTGGTTCTGGTAGTCATATAGGTGGAAAAAAGGGATGATTTTTAAATACCATCTTGTTTCCTGGAAAAAGTACTTTTCCGATGCAATTAAAATGAAGTAATGTGTCTGCTAAAATGGCTAGAAAATCCCATTGCTGGAGTCAGTGTTTCAATGTTAGATTGCAGAGCAGCACCTCCAGGAGGCTTAGTTTAGTACTGCTTAAAAGCAGTCAGGATTAAAATTTAGAGCTACATAAACTATCTCCATATTATAGGATCCAAGAGCATACTAGATTTACAGGAACTGCATTTACAGCATCTCCTCTTCTCTGGTTTCATTGGGAATGGAAATATGAGTGTACTTGCCAGGAGGGAGCTGTTGCAAACTTCAGTTCATTTTCTCAGACTGAATCACCAGGAGACCACTATTGCAGAGCAAATTAGGCAGTACCCAGGGGACTGGGGAGCTGTAACTCAAAGTACTTTAGCATCATGGTTTTGACAGCTCTTCCCCAGAGCTGAGTCCATGATACCTTGGAGGAGGATCCCAGGGTGCCAACTAAGGATCAGGCTGTATTTGGCCATGTACAGAAGCACCCTCTGTAGGCATCCTCCATGGTAATGTTAGATTTAAAGACAGAAAATGCAATTTTATATACAAATCTGATGTAAAATTATGTTTTCGTTTCCAGAACGTACTGTATTTTACTTGTATATTGGCAGCATGATTTTTTTTAAAGACTTCTTGGAACACCATTTATTACCAGACAATAAATTAGTGCAGTGAGGCAGATGCATATCTACATTATGACCTGTTCCTATCATTATTCTTTTGTCCAGTTAACCAAATTAATGTTAAACAATCACTCCGCTCTTTTGCAGCTCCATGGTGCAATGTTTGGAAGTGGAATCTACCTTAGTCCATTGTCAAGCATATCATTTGGTTACTCAGGTGATATTTATAAATCACTCTAAAGTTGGAGAAATATAGGGGGGTATCTTAGTCTACGGCTTTTCTTACCAGCTTCACTGTTTACAACACTGTTTAAATTTTATCTTTGTTGACCAAGGTTTAGTTTATTCAAAAAAGAGAAAATCTAAATTCCCTTATTAAATACCTGTCCTTATTTTCCAAGGTGCTGAGTATCTTGAAACTGTGCTTGAAGTAAATAGTAGCAAATTCTGGATGCTGTGTTAATGGAAATGGTCTTGATTATGCAGTGGAAATCCAACTTTGTGTTTGTGATTTTTTGTCAGTATCTGCCTAAGTCTATCTGATCTGCCAAAACAAATACTCATCAATAGGCATGTTCAACTGTGTGTATTTAAGAGTATTTCCAAGTATTGCCATGTCAGGATTACATAGAAAGTACAGGACAGTGTGTTTATTTTAGCATGGGAAGGAAGGGAACATAATCTGTCCCACTAGTAAATCCGAAAGTGAGTTGTACAGATTTTTCCATGTAAGAATTAAATCACAATCATAGAAACAAGATACGCCAATGTGTACATTTAGGAAACTTAAGAGATTTTAAAATATGGTGACTTTTTCCTTTAAGTATGTTGCATTTACCATTTCCTCAGATATAAAAGAGCTGGTATAGTTGAATGTGTGTTTGTGTACACGTAGATAATTCTGAGAGTTTTAGTTACGCTCTCTGATTTTCAGTATTTTTAGTTATATTTTTAGTTAATGTCACAATTCATCTTAAAAGCTCAGCATTTTTTATTACTATTTGTTGAATTTCAATATCAATAATCTCTACATGCACTTTAGCTTTTCAGAGATTACACAAGTATGGAAGCTTTTCAGGACTCACTAAAAGTGCAGGTTGCAGTATCATTACCTAACAAAATGCGCTTCTTTTTGGACAACACTGCTTTGTCAACTTCAATGTGTTTTTTCTCTCATCTTTCTACCTTTCTTGGTCCCTTCCATCCAGTCTCCTCCAGAAAGGAGGACTGTGTTCCTATGAAGTATGTAATACTTGTAAATAAAACCCACGGAGGAGTCCTACACTCCCTGTCCCTTCAAATAGTTAAACTTCGCCACAATTCAGTCTGTGTTTGTAAACTGCCAAGAAATACTGGGTACTGGAAAGGCAAGGAAGCCTGTAGTAGCATACAATACAGGAATTTTGTGTAAACCAACATGAGGAATATAAGAGAGATCTAAGGCACAAATGTAGGTGTTTAGATTTCTGAGATGGAAATTGGATCCAATGTGGCTGACTAATAATTTAATACTTTTACATGCAGATAAATTAATTAAACCAAGGTAGACTTTAAAACTTTAAATAAATATTCTACTTCTAAAAATTAATTAGACTTTTAATAAGTCTAAATAACGTTTAAAAGATTAATATCTAAAGTTCTTTCTCTCATGATTTTACTATCCCACCCACGGTAAATCAGACTGTGTTACTTCAGCATGAATAGAGTCAGTTAGACTCAAGACATGCTGACATGCAGCTCTGTTGAGCAACCACCTAAGAGCATTCCTGAGCTGAATTCAGTGGTGTTTGAGCTCATGTTTATCTGCTTTTGCACCTACTTAATGCTAACTTGACTTTCTAAGGTCTTTGCAATACGTGCAGGCCTACTGGTAATTTGCAGGATTAAACTGAGATATTCTATGACAAAGTTAACTAGATTTTTGGGTGCCATGCAAAAGACTGTGATTCCTACTGTATTACCCGTTTAATTCTCCATACTTAATTTTGCTTATTATGATATTTGCATGCCAGAGTATCTTACATGATTTTAATATTCCTAGGGATGAATAAGAAGCAGCAGAAGGTGTCAGCTAAAGATGAACCAGCTTCAGGCAGTAAGGGCAGTAATACATCACAGGTACAGTACATCAAGCGTCGCTGGAAGATTTATGGTTTTGTGTTTGGGATCTTGATAGCTGAAAAGGGCATAGTATTCCCTTCATGAAAGCAAACAGTTTTATTTTATTGAACAAAATTGACAACTTCAGAGGCTGCAAACATTAAATACAGGTTTAGTAACAATTTGCAGAGTCTACTGCAGGTCTTGTGGTCTTCTTTTCCAAGCAGGAAAATTTAGGGAGAGAATGAAAATGAAATACAGATGGCATCATGACGCTTAGCAAGCCCTTGCTTTCTGAGGTCTAGAAAAAGAATTGAGGGTGGTTATTGCTGGAAAATTAGTAGCATTCCATATATAGCAAGTCAGTTTTTCTTTTTCATGGTTTTTACATATTAAACCACTACAATTCTGCTTTATCTAAAGCAAACTCATAACATTTATGTGTGTGGCTAAATTTTGAGACAGAAATCTTACATCTGTCCCCATAGTAAACACATAGAAACTACAGAATAATCTGGCTTTGGAGAGAGATTGGTATGTAACAGCAGAAACCTTCAGAAATGGGAAGGCCAGTAAAATATCAGGGTAGTGGCCAAAGAACTGGTGATTACATTCACCTCTTTTTTTTTTTTTTTGCTATCAATTTGTTTATTGGTAATACTGATATTTCTAATACTATTATTAGTTCTGTAATAAATAGGAACCTCTCTTTCTGGATACAGGAGTTCAAATCCCTCCTACAATAATCCAAACAAATAATATAAATGTTTTTAAAATTTCTATTAAACCCAGAAATATAATAGAAACGCTTTAGAAAGACTGCCTCTATCTTTGTTGACTAATAAACCACTGAAAATAGCAGCCCTCTCCTTGTTACTTTTCCACTCAGTATGTCTTACTGCACTAATTAAGTTTTCTCATGTTTTTACATCTCAGTCACAGAAGAAAGGACAACAGTCACAATTTTTGCAAAGCCGTAACTTAAAATGCATAGCCTTATGTGAAGGTAAGCTGAAAGCCCTTGAAAAACTGTTTTAGTCATAGACACAGTGTTACTGGATGCAAATCAGTGAGACCTTTAGTTCCAGTATTGTTGGTTTTTAGGTAAGAGACTACTGGTAGGCGTACAAGTACTTGCTTAATAGCTGACCTTTATATTTCAGTTCAGAACAATTCCCTTGTCAAACAAAATCTGTAACACATGAAATAATCATATGCACATAGCGACTGATCATCTGGTCTGTCTTTCCAATGTGATTGTATTCCTAAGCCATCAAGATAACCTTTATTTGAAGATGGCCTTTATTTGAAACTCTGACTTCTTGCAAGCTCTTCACAAATGTGTTAAACACCTAACAGTCAGAAAAAATCAGCTTTCCTATTGAATTTCCAAATAATTTTTTACTGTTCAGGCAAGTATACTGTACATCTGGTAATCAGTCTGTTCTCTCTGACTGCTTGAGAAATTTTGTGAAGTTAAAATCCAGTGCATATGAGTACAGTCATTCTTGAAAGACTTAGCTATTCTTTTAATAACTAGAGAAACCTCAGCAGGTTTTGAGAACAAAGAATTATGAAATTTGAATAAGAATGGTACCAGTAATTGTTAATTTGTCTCATTGGCTGAACAAGAAGAACTTATATTAACTCAGTTTGCCCTTCATTTGGAGCATTTGTTTATTTTTAAAAGTAGAAATTAAGACAGACAATAGAATAGATGTTAGTTCAAAACGGAAGCTTTAAGCTATGTGCTGCTTTTTAATATATAGGTTTTTGAGACTGTTCAAGTGAAATATTTAATATGATCAAGGAGAAGTCAGGCAACATGAAAATGCAATTCGATCTGAACAGAAAAATATACAAGTTTAGTTCTAAAACTTTCAGAAGATATGAAATGAATCTAGGGTTTGCTAGAATTTACTTGGCCTTTAATGCCTGAAGTTTCTAAATAAAAATTACATCTTTCACAAGGGCTTTTTTAACCATGTCATTCTTTCCTCACACTTATTAATGGATTATCGATTTTATAAGGGTGAATTTTAAATATTCAGTAAAATATATTTTACTGAATATTCACTTCATTTTTCTGTGAAAAAAAAGGGTTTAGGGGAGGTCATTAATACAGATTTATAAATAAAATTAATTACGAGAGATAAATGTTTCTTAAAAATTACAATTCATGGAAGAAATAGTATGAAAATTGAATTCTATGCAATTATTCGTGATACTATTAGGATAGGATAGGATAGGATAGGATAGGATAGGATAGGAT
>RSEF01000031.1:15400027-15435984 GCA_003993805.1 Himantopus leucocephalus
GGGTTGCTCACAATAAACAGACTTTAAAAAGGAGTTTTGTGCTGATATTTTTATATTAAACTTCAATTGGAGGTTTTAGTACTGTATACTGGTATTTTAAATTTAGAATGACAATTACAGGCAAGAGAGAAGATTTTATAGCGGAGCACCTGTATTACGCAGGATACTTTGCAATAAGTAAAATATTCTCGTATTTAAACACAATAAAAGGTTGTCTGGATATGTCAAATTAAAGAGATTGGTTACCTGCAGCTATCTTTGATTCATTTTACTTTACACAAATGCAGCTAGGATTTAGAGTCAAAGGTTAAAACAACAATACATTTTTTATTTACTGAGTGAAACAAAGCAAAAAGTAATGAATGTCATGGTGTATGTTTAGTCTTCTCTGGAAACACTGTCTTATCTATTAAGCATCTGAGTTGCATTTTTAATTATACAAGCCTAGCAAGCATCTGGAAATCCTGAAGCTGTTAACTTCCTTTTTATGAATTTGGGTTTTATATACTAAATTTTACAGTTTCTTTAGATCGACAAGGTTCTTTAATGTTTTCGTCTTAATTTGAGTGAAACTGCTCTGTGGTTAAATTTAGCCACATATATAAAAGTAGGTGCTGAATTAAGGCTTTTACATGATTGAGTTGATTGTTGGTACATCAGAAAATACAAGTGCAAAATTTTACTGATTTTCTCTTGGTGAAGTATTTTTCTTAATTTATTCCTAAGGGAAAACAAACCAATTCAAATCTTTCTGTCCTTTAAATTAACAACTGGTTTTTCCAAGTGGGCATGATGGCAACACAGGTAGCCAGGGGCCCAGTCTCCAAGGCATGTCCTGTGCCCTGATGAATGCCCTCAGTGGCCCTCACAGTAGCTATCCTGAAGCATCAGTCACAACCTTAAATATGGAGAGCAGTTCAGCTTACCCATCTGGGCAACTATTACAAGCCACCTCAGAAAGAAAAAATAGACCGAATCCTCTATTATGTTATTTTCATAATAAAGACACTGAAGCACCAAAAGCAGCACAACAGAGCACAGGTGTGTTTGTTTCTTTTAAACAGAGCTGTATTAGATATGCTGTAATGGGTGATTCCTTGTATCTGGTTCAAGCTACACTCCCTTACTGCTTGCTGCAATTGAAGTGCCGTACGAGTAATAGTGTTATTGGGTCTAGGAACACATACTTGGAGATGTATTTTAGCATTCCAGACTTATTTGTTGTGGACTTCAGTTTTTCTGGGTTCACGTCCAGACTTGTAAAGCCAACCCTGTTTGCAAATCCACATTTTACTATTGAATTTCTGTTGAATTTCACCCCCATTTGGTGGACCCCTAACTTGAGAATCACTACGCTAATTGTTATCTTTTGTGTTGGGACACAGGTTAACTTCTTGAAACAAAGAGGACTCCTGAAATTTATCTGTCTACGTAAGGATTGCCTTACGTTGTGTAACTGCACAAAATCAGCATAATTCAGAAGTGGAGCTGAAACCCTGGAATGACCATCTGTCTATAATTTGTCCTGCCATATGTGTCTGAATCACTATGTTTTCCATAACAAAAAGAAACTGGGAAGCAAGTCCACAAAGATACCCTATGTTGACTTGCTGGGCTGATAGTCCACCACTCTGGGAGACCTCCTCAAAAAAATAGGAGAAAAGAAAGATGACCATGGGTGAACTGGAGAAGCCAAGTAAGCAGTCACCTTCCCTTCAAGCTGCAGCAGGGTCACAAGTGAATCCCTTGAAGGAAGGAACCTGGAATGTAGCTATGGCAGCTAATCAGCCTTGGTTTGCATGGTGGGGTCATGATACTGGCCATGCATGGTGCCATTGTTAGTACAACCACTGGACAGGAGAGGCAAAATAATATCTCTGCCAAATTTAGAAGACTGCTCAGAGGTTTGTTTTAAGCGGATGAGCAGGAGGAAGGAACAGTATGGAGGAAAGCAGGGCTCTGAGGTATATGGGGGCCCTGCTGTGGTAAGGTGCCCACTTCAGGGACTGCCGAGGCGACTGGCTTATGCGTGGAGGGTGGCCAGGAGTAAAAGGCAGAATGTGATGAGCACAGGTGTTAAAAAGCAGTGGGAGAGGGCAAAACTTTGCACGGAGAAAGGTGGTTCTGAAGAGACATGTGGTTTGCTGGTAAGAAAGAAAGAATAAAGAGGAGCCAATAACAAGCAGCATTAGCAGCTCAGGTCCCACACGGTGCGCGACAGGAAGAGGAGAGGGACTAGGAGAATGAAGATGCAGTGTGGGGAAACACAGCCCACAGAGGTATGGGACAGCACCATGCCTAGGGCAGCTGGGCCACCTGGGAAGGTGTCATGCTGTAGGGGACAGTGCAAGGACACAAACCCAGTGTCACACACAAACAGGAATTTAATTAAACCAAAATTCACTTGCTACACAGTAACTCAGTCACTTTTTTTCTTTAGCCAACGTATTAACGAGAAACTTCTTCTAAGGTGTTATATTATCTGCAGGTGAACGTGAGTCTCCAGATCATTTAACGAAGTATTAGTTCTCATCATTTTTAAAAGGTGAGGGGAAAGAGGGAGTTTCCTTGGGGGTCTTCTACTCAAAAATAAATAGCCCCTCTATAGCAAACTTCACAGCTGAAACAAAGACTTTATCAACAAGAACTGGAATGAAAAAGCTTGAGGATGATATTTTCTTTGAAGGATTTTTGCCTCGTGGTTTTATCCAAGGGTGGAAGTTGCATATTGCCGAACTCTTCCAAATACATACATTCACATGGATTCCAGGGGATGAAAAATAAAAAGCCAGGCTCATACGAGCAAGGACCCTGTGTTATCCCCAAAGCCTTTGCATTTCCTTTCCTCTGCTAATCGTGCACACGTATTGGTGATAGAACAATCTTTATAACTCCAGCTGTAAAGCTGTAGGCTTTTCACAGCCAGCTTTTAATCAAAGAAAACAGAGCCCCAGGCTCTCCTATCTCTCTTGGTAGGAATGTCCATGAAGCCATACCTATCTAGCTGTGACTGTGTCCAGCACGGAGCAGGCAAGGGAATTCTTGGGAAAGAACTTTCTAACTTCTTCCTACATCCCACAACGAATTACTAGACCTCAAATGGGGAAAGTTCGATGGGAAAATTATGTGAATAGCTTAATATTGCACCCTAATTATGAATTGCCATATTTATACTTCTGAATATTTTAAACATTGAGAAAGCAATCCAAAAAGATGTTTTTAAACCTTTCTTGAGATTTAGGTAGATATTTAGCATTCAAGGGGTTAAGCAATTTGAGTTATCTTCTCCTATGATACGTATCGGCATAGCTCTGTTTTCTTCAGCAGTGCTACACTGTTTTGGTAACCTGAGCCTAATTTGGCTCCATATTACTTATGATAAAATGGTCTGTTTGTGTAATACTCTGCTTAATATTTTACAGGAACTAGTCGATGACACCAGAGTTGTGTATGCTTATATTTTTCTTCTAAAGCCCTTGAAAAACTGTTATTGATGCTGTATAATTTTAATATTATAGCTGTTGATACTAAAAATGCATCTGATGAATAATGCTAAGATTATGCTTTTGTTAATACAAATATAAGATCGCTCCGAATGAGGACTTCATGCTTAGATCAATTATACTTTGCTTATAAACCACTTACTACTGTGGAAGAGATTAGTTTACTTCCAACATGGATGCGTATACAAAGTGGAAAAAAAAAAACAAAACCAAAAAGGGACAACTGAATGAAGAGTTTCATGATTTAAAAAGGAACACTTAAAAAAGACCTAAACAAATATAAAGCCAGTATCTAGTTATTTAAGCATTATATTAATTTAGATGGATTTCTTCTTGGCTCTAGCAAATGTAAGTCAGACACAGTGACTACGAGCCCTGACTGAGGTAAAACTGCGGGAGCAAAAGCACTCTGTAATCTTAGCATTTTCACAACAGATAGGTTTGGGGCCTGATCCCGCCGTGTGCTGAGCACCCATCGGAGGTGCTGAGGGTCAGGCCCTCGAACAGATGTAGGTGGTTTTTGTACTTGTCGCTCCTGGCTCTCGTGGTAAGTTTTTCAGAAGCCGCTGAGGCAAAGGCCCGTGGCCGTGGGGTCAGCCAGCAGACGCCCACGCATCGCCTGGCTGGTGGGCCTGGGCGGGAGCTGGGAGGACGCAGCTGCTCCTTGGCTGCCCGATGGCGGGACGGAAGCCGTGGTGGCGAGGGTGAGGGGGAGATGGGGCTGGGAGGGTGGTGGCGGCCGGGGCCCAGCCTTGCCATGCACAGCCCCTCTGCCGTCTGCCCACGCTGCGGCCGTGGTGCCGGCAGCACCGTGACAGCCCGGCCAGCCCCGGCCAGGCATCCACTTGTTTCTGGGGGCACATAGGGTCCTGTGGCACTTTATTTGCAAAAACGAGGCGTTAATCTGGTGTCCTGCACAACGTCTGGTGTCCTGGTTACCTGGTTAATCTGGTGTCCTGCGCAATTTCTGCATTACCTCAAGGTGAAAGACGAGCCTGTTGACTACATGGAGCAAGGTCTGTTGTTTGGAGAGCGGCTGAGATACGTGTAGCACTGGAAGTTGTTCGGAAAGGATCTCGAGTCTAGTCAGCCAGGACTGTGATAGTAATCAAATTTATTCTTTAAAGCACTCAGGAGCGCAGGGACACTTGTGATTCAGAAAGGGGATAAGTAAAAACGGGAAGATTTACTCAAAGCAGAGCGGCGTTCTGCGCGCACAATGTCATGTAAAACACACAAGGATGTCGCCAGTAGTTTGACTTTCTGGATCTGGGTTTGGAAATGTCAGGTCTGAAAGCACTGACCTCGTCTGTCTGTCCCGGGCTGGCGGGTCCGTACCAGTGCTCAGCGGCTGGACCCACAGCCACCCGCAAGAGCCGGGGGAGTCCAACACCTTGAGCTGCTGGTTTGTAGTATTTTGGTAGCGCGCTCCTGCTAAGTTTCAGTCCGCCGCAGAACGGCTACGATGTAAATTACTACCCATTACACTTTGCATTGGGATTTTGTATGCATACTAGGTATAAGATTTTTGTAAGGAAAAAAAAAAAAAGTCGAGTAGTTTTTAGATGAACATATCTAGCGTGTGAAAAAACTGTTGAGAATAGATTACATTAAATATTTACCAGCAAGTCAGTAAAAATAGTCCTTATACACAGACATTCAATATAATTTAATGTTCTAAAAATAATTTTTTAATTTACCGGGTATGTATTGTATCTTTGAATTTTAAGAAGCCGCCACTCCTTTATGTAAACATACAATATGCCTATGTTTCTTTTAACTCTACAGCCTTTTTTTCTTCAAATAAATTTATTAAATTCTGTGCACAAAATAGTACTGCAGCCTGCTATTTAGCCTATGGTGCCTTAGAGTTACTACAAATATTTAACAAAATGTATATAATGTAAATACTGCCAGAAGATCACTAAGGCCAAATATTTTCTCTATTCACTTTTTACTGCACTTGCTTTCTATTGCTATTTGAGCCTCTTTTATCCAGCTTTGTAACAGTTATAACATTGTAGCCAATGTAAATGTTTACTTTCAATAAATCAGAATTTGTTCAACAAGTACTGTGCATTTGGGCACTATTTTGAGAACTCTGTTCGAAGCTAAAACAGTCATCTAAGAATTAAACTGCATCTGAAGGAGTTTTTTGACTTTTGCTAATCTCAGTGACATCTAAAGGTTATGCCATGCTTTTACACGTATTACTGGAGTAAAATTTTTCTGCAGTGATCATTTTAAAAACACTTAGGTGAACAGTCAAAACAGCTTTCCATGCTGTGTTGATCTGAATGGGTTACACAACTGGTTCAAAATAGAGATACTGGAATTAAAGCAGTGTTTTGCGTGTACAAGATCATATAAAATGCATAAGGATGTATCAAGATGCATTTTATAATTGCTTTTAAAGAAGTCCTGTTTTTCTGTAGAGCTGTTTTTGTCATGAAAACACAGCAAATATATGACAAACCATGTCATACTTTAATGTGGGTATGTTTAAAGTATAAATGCACATCTGCAGCTCATAAAATACACAGACATTTGTGGGACTGGTTATTAATTCAGTGAGTGTACTATTTTTTTCACTTCCTATGAGCTCATTTTAATTATATGGGTGGATATTAACATGTATCTTTTGAAAGTTTTAACTTTTGCTTTGTTAAATTTATTATTTTGTCATTGTGGATTTTGGATTGGAAAAGCCAAAGTGGTACGATTATTTTGAATGCTGTTAAATATTTCACACATATAACTATGGGAGAGAGGAAAAAATACATCATTGCTACCCTAAATGGCTGATAATTTGCCTTTGATTGGATTGTACAGGCTGGAGCCTGAATTCTATAATGGAAGAGATATTCCATATTTTGGGGACCTTAAAGTTGGAAGAAACAGTGACTTCCAACTCGTAAAACAGGAACTGAATCAGTGGTGAAATCTCAGACTTCACTAGAATCAGTACCCACAGGTAGCAGGAGGGACAGGATTTATACCGGCTTTGGCTTAACTGCCACTCCATTTCCAAGTCGCTGCATCTCAAGCTCTCTTAATATGCATCAATAGTCAGTTTTCCATTGAGAAAGTTTATGGCATATTGTATTCACCTGTTGAACAGTTCAATGTGGGACCCAAGAGATTAATAATCCAAACATTAATTGACAGCAATACAAAATTATTGCAATGGACCAGAGCTGCTTTCAAATGCACATACTGCCTTTTTGACAGGAGGAAGAGCAGAAAATCTTCTAAGAAAATAAGGCCATTGGAAGAAGTACGTGTTGTATTTATTAAACTATGTTGTCACGCTTGACCAACTTCTCTTTGTGAATTACTGTGCAATGCAGACTGCAGCAAATAATTTTGCACAGGTCACACAGCCTGAGCTGTCTCGAAGAGGGTTTTGTCTACCTGAAATGTTGGGAGGCTGCTTAAATACAGCTGCATTAAATGGATTAAGCAAATAGCAGCAACTTTGCTATGCCCCAGCTCTCAGCACAGTGCGAGCTCTTTAGTTACTAAAGAGAAGAAATCTTAAGGAATATAACAAAGGCTTACTTTAGGGCTCAGTGCCTTGCAAAAGCCTAGTGTCAAAACAGGTGAAAAAGAGGAACAGCATGTGGAAAAAACAACAAACAACATAGATTTTAAATTGGCATTTTTTATTAGCCCACATAATAGCTCCTGCAGGATGATTTTCTTAAATGTGGCAAACATTTTCCATTCACATTTGAGGGAGAGAAGTGTAATTCAACACACGGAAATTGAAGCCTCCGAACGGGGCATAAGACCCTTTTAGTAGCAGCACTGAATGTAGCGAGCCCCTGTGCAAGGCGTCAGCTATTGGATTTCAGCCAGTTCCAGAAAACTGGCATTTTGCAAAATGCTGAAGCGGTGGGAATAACACTAGCAGCAGGAACAGTGACTGCTGCAGAAGCAAGAACAGCACAAGTCTCCAGAGATCATGACTGGAAAAAAATACAGGAACTCCTGGCTTAAGGTTTGCTCAACAAAAGCCAGAGCTTATCATCAGCAAAGCAATTCTAATTTGTAACTTTTAAAGAGAAAGCTTTCCATTGTTTGGGAGAAACGAGAAAAAAAAAAAAAAGTCAGTTTTCTTCAATGTGCTGTCCTGTAGCTGTATAGCCCGGTCTAATAGCATGCCTGGGGCAATGTACTTGTGTGTAGCAGGCTTACAGCAGCAGCAACTTTCTTACAGATCTGGGGCAGAATGAAGAATGGCTCAGTTAGCTGACAGTTCCTTGAAGCCTGTCTCATATTTTATTTACATATTCTGATGGAATCTGTACAGGTAAAACGGTCCAGAAAGGTAATAGGTGGCTGATAATTTCCTTGCTGGTTTTCACCTCTGATCAGATTATTCTTCCCATGTCAGCTGTTGAACAAACAATTTTGCCTACTTTACAAGAAAAAAATCTTGCTCCCTCCATCTGTCCTAGACAAATACCTTGATGTTTGGGCATATTTCTGCTCACAATTGTCTACCAAGGTTAATTCTGTATGCAGAAGTTTGAGGATGAGAGAAGCCAGAGCCCAAGCTAATTTAAATGTATATATTAATGTAAATATATAAGTATATATTTAAATGTAAATATATTTGCATCTATATATAGGAATGTAAATTGAAACAGTTCCGTTGACCCAAAACTAAGGATCAGGATATGACCGTTTGCAACACTCTTTTGACAAATGCAGTGTGTTACAAACAGAGTTTTTAACTACCCTGGTGTGGTAGCTTTTGGTAGATCTGACTTGCTGTCTTTTTGGCAATGACATGTTTTGCTACAGGCTTTTAAATTCTTGCCCATGGGAAATTTCAAGGGGCCAATCATGCCTTCCCTGTACGTGTTACCGCGCAGCCGGCATGTTGCTCTTCATGCATTATTCCATTTCTGTGAAATTGTATTATTCCACTATTTGGCTCTTTATTATCTCCTGCAAACTTAGATTTCATGCTTGCCATGCTAATCAGTAGGACATAAATATCAAAAAGCTCAAGTCTGTTCTGTGGCTGCTGAGCTGCTCTTACTTGTAACGGGTTTTTTTTCTGCTTAGAAAGCCTCTTATTTTATGGCTATTGTTTGTGAAGGAAAACCCAACATCTCTCTTACTCCCTTATCTTTTAGTATCAACCTTTCTTCAGATTCCCTCAGATATGGTATGCTTTGGACCTTGGCATCCTTTTTTCAGCCGCATCTCTTGGAATTACCAGCTCATTTGGTCCATTTCATGCCCTTGTTACAACGGTCTTTGGGTGGCTGCTAAACAACTTGCTAAACCTGAGCTGTGGCACTCTCCGATAGGCTGCCTTACCTTTAGGCTGCCTTATCTTTTTTGTCCGCATCTTTTTTTTTTTTAAGTCTCCAGTAGTCTCTTTTACTACCAAAGAGTTATACAAGAAAGAGAGGACTTGTTGGGGAGATGACCATTTTGCTGTTTGTTACGTTGGTCAGTGACTTCATATTCTGTATAACTATGCTAATGTGACCTGAATTTCTGATCCATGGCAGTTCGCTTCTCTGTCACTCACTCTTTTGCTCACACAGCTAGCCTTTAGAAAGGCATCAAATATTAGCCTTAAAATACAATACTGGGGATATTTCAGTTAAAATGCAAAAACGTGTGGCCACGAATAATAATATTGAAATTGCAGTCCTGCAATATGAAAAGCATGTGTACAAACTATTAACTTACACATGAGGACAAGAATGTGTGGCTGGAAGAGTATGCCAAGAAGGGTGCTGTTAAAAGCTAAGGAGTTTTATATGCACAATTTCCTCTCATAATTTCCTTTCATCTAAACAAAATTGGCAGTGTAAGTTTAAAATAGTCCCTACCTGTAGTTCTGGCTATGCCTTTAAATAGGGTTCAGGTTAGATTGCTGGTCTTTCCTTCCCAGATTCTTCTTTTCCTGTGTTGTTATTATTAGGAAAGCTTACTGGGGTCTTAGGTACTTTAAGGAATGTTATTGATCTCCTAGATTAATCTGCTTGAAAAATTTCCATAATTTGGTTTGAAATGGCCTTTTTCATCAAAAAGCTACTATATGCATTTGCTCTCTTTCCACAGAGATTTTTTTACATTTGTAAACCTCAAGTCCATTTACTTGAATCAAACTTTTCTGTAGAGGATTGAAAGATTTGATGGCATGTTTATATGAGATTTATTATGAAGTTTTTTTATGTCTTTCTTTGTATGGCCTGGGCAGCAGATGCTTTGGTGTAGTGCAACAATTTATGAACTGGTCCAAATAAGGACTGATTTTGGTTCTGGCTTTTAGGGTATCATTGACCCATTGGATAAAGCTAAAAATTCTGGCATTCTGATCTAATTCGATTAACTGTAAATGATGTTACTTTGTGTAAACTGTTCCTCCATTGACTGCTCTGTGGATCTTTATTCACATATATTCTTGCGAACTTTAGCACGCATATATGCAAAGAAAGAAACAAAGCTACAGTAAAGACGTGGTTCATGGTCCATGCTGACTGGAAATTGTGTAGGAGTTTATGTAGGGTAAAATTATGCAAAATACTGCTCTAGCAGTTTTACAAGCCACACAGTTGCGTTTCATGCCCTGCAATGTTCTCAAGCCTGTTCAATTTGCTTGTACAGGCACAGCCATCCTGGTCAAACTCAGGAGGTTTGTCTAGACCTAGATCTTTGCTCTGTAGTGGTAAACCTACTCCTTGGTGGAAGATTACATTTCTTAAGGCACTGCTGTGCTTGCTTTTCACTTTGTACAGTCTCCTGTGGGGAAAGCAAATGCAAAATGGCTGAAGGATGCTATTATTTTGATTTGTAGCATTATTCCTACATCCTGAGTAAGTACAAGTGATTCCACAGCATTTAAGTCAATTATGATTCAAGCCTCTATATAGACTTCAATATCAACAATAATTACCTTTGTTTTCTTTAGCTATGCATACCTACACGTGCAGATATCCTTTTTAATTTTGATTGGCATGTTGGTGTTTGAATACAGGAAAGTGGGGACCATTGTTTTATATACACAGAGCTTGCCTAAACTTGCAAAGATAGCTCAGCAAGTAGAGCTCAGTCATGAACGACGATTTATTCCAGTGCTCTGCTGAACAGAGACTACTGAATCCTGTGGGTGGTTTTATAAAAAAAGTATCAGCCAACATCTACTGGAAAGTTAAGTCTCTGTGATCAGAACAGATTCAAAACCAAGCTTCTTGAGGTGCAAGGCTTGTGGTTTAACATATTCCATCCCACCAGCCCCAAAACAAGGATTTGATTAAATACTTGTACTTGCTCTTTTTTTTTTCTTTTTTTTTTCCACCAGAAACTTTCTCTGGGCAAATAACTATATCCAAAAACTTTTCTAACTGTAAAAGCCATTCCCAGTTAATCACAGCTGTGTCAGTTTAAAGATGTGATTTCCACAACTTAGTCCTTTAGATTTATGGTGCTCTCTATGATTTTTATTTTTCCCCCACATTATGAATGCCTCATTTCTCTTGAGGGCCATAAAAACTTGAAAGGTATAGTAGCAATATGCAACACAGACTTCCTTGCACCCTCTTGCTGGTCTGCATAAAACTTGAATTGAGGTACTCATTTCCTGCAGTGATTAATCAACATAATGTGATCACTTGACGAAAATCATGCTATAGTAGTTAGAAATTTTGAAGGGGGATGTTGGGGAGGTTTTTTTTTGTTTCACTGAGCCCTTTCAGCAGTAAGTGAAATTTATTCTCTCCTTCCTCTGCTGGTTTGAGCTCGTCTTGGTATCTTTACTTTTGATTTGATTTCTTTAGTTCAGAATGTTGGGCCAACCACCTAAGGGCTACTTAACTGAGAAAGCAATTTTACTTACAGGATTGTTCCTACAGCATCCATACTGGACCAGACTGCTGGTATGAGAAAGCCTGGGCACGAACTACTTTTCTGAGCTGTTTTGTGTTGGGCAGGGTTTGCTTCCTGCAGGGCGCACCAGAGAGCGTGCCTGGAAATCTGGCCATTCCCACAAATTCTCTCTGAATCGAGGGCTATCTTCAGTCGCACTTGAGCCACAGGATCTTTCACCTTCTCCTATTTGCTCAGCTGCATTTGCCTTTGTCTCCTGGAGATTCAAGCTGAACTATTTTTTTAATCCAACTCCAGCAGCTCCAAAGGCACACTTAGGGTAAAGCATGCATTCTTGCTCAGGAAAACACTTGGTTCTGTTCTCACATTTTAAACATTTGCATAAAAGTTATTTTTTCAATGCTGTTTTGGAATACGCTGTCATGGCCACAAAAATGATCAGAGGGATGGAACAACTGTCCTATGAGTACAGGCTGAGACTACCGTTGGTGTTGTTCAGCCTGGAAAAGAGAAGGCTGAGAGCAGATATTGTTTCAGCCTTTCAGGACTTAAAGGGGGCTTATAAGGAAGATGAAGACAGACTTTTCAGGAGGGCCTGTTGTGATAGACAAAGGGTAATGGTTTTAAACTAAAAGAGGGCAGATTTAGACTAGATAGAAGGAAGATTTTTTTTTGCAATGAGGGTGGTGAAACACTGGCACAGGTTGCCCAGAGAGTTGGCATCCCTGGAAATATTCAAGGTCACATTGGACAGAGCTCTGAGCAACCTGATCTAGTTGAAGATGTCTCTGCTCATTGCAGGGTGGGGTTGGACTAGGTGACTTTTAAAGGTTCCTTCCACCCCAAACTATTCTGTGATTCTATGAAGAACACCTACCATGCAAGATCACCTTGCTATGTCCATATTGCCTTTCCTGGGCAATCTCTGTGGGCTGAAAGCCCACCTCCTTACCTTTCCCTGGGTTCACCCTAGACAGTGCTGCCTCTGTCTCTTCTTACTTATAAGAGTTTCACATGCAAAGTGGCCATATCACTGGGGCACAGGCCCTGGCTGAGCATCAGAAGAGCTGGCCTTTCTACCAGCTGGGTTTGCTGTATTACCAGAGAGGTCACTAATCACACATTTTTGTTCAAATGATACTTCTCCTGTGTAAGAGATGTAAGCTGATAGGAAAGCAAACAAAATGTGTAAACTCCCTGATGGTCTTAGGGAGTGATACTTTTGAGATCTAATACCAGCATTGCAGTAGCAAAAATATAACAACCTGAGCTTTCAAACACTTGTCAAACTCTCTGCTTACCTCAGCATAATCAGATTTGGATTCTCGTCAATGCTATGTGAGATGAATGTTTCCTCCACAGTCCCCTGGTATACATGTATGCATGCTAAACTCAAGTCGGAGCCTGCCTTCTGCACATGCATACGGCGGTCCTGAAATAGATCAGCCTCAAAAACGCAGGCTTTTCCTACAGCCATGCATGCAGTGTGTCATACACAGGAGAAAATATCACTAAGAAGCTGTGCCTGTGAGGGTAGAAACCTCTTTCTGAACACGATGCAGCACTATGTCAAAGGTGCCGGAACTGCTGGTAGTGATTTATTCTGTGTAGGAGGTGGGATTTGGGTTCTTCCCTCTGTTCCAAGAACTCTTTTTCCATTACTCTGCTCGTGCTGCAGGGCAGAAGTTCTCAATTCATAATTCATGCAAAACCACGGCACACCAACACACAACTTGAAAATAAGATGAGGACAGTGGCAGACAACCCCACAAGTAACACACACCAAAAAGAACAGAATGCAGAGAAGAATGCAGAGAATGCGTATTTTACAACACACAAAGCCTTCTTTAGCTTGTAAAAGAACCTAACACAGTAAAAGCAAGTATTTTCTGGGTTTTGTCATTGGTTGTGTGGGCAGAGAGGAGAGGTCTTCCGCAATAATACCAACAGTGCAAAACGGTCCCTGAGGAAAGCTGGCAAAAGCACAACACTGAGGACATGTGCCTTCAGCCCCTTGCTGGGGACTCAGGCCTGAGAGTCCTGGCTGATGTCAGCTGTCAGTAGAAAAGTTTGGGACAGAGGGAAGCTAATCTGTGAAAGACAAAACCATGATTTTATAGAATGAGAGCTGTAGAAAAGTGAGTATGTGGGCAATGTGTTTTCTACCAGCAGTACCAGTGAACTTCAGGGTTCTGGGTAGTGTTCAGGTGATGGAGAAGTGTGTGTGCAACGTTATGTGCCAAGTTATTTTCCACATAAACAGTGGTGCTATCTTTACAGTTGTCCTTTTCTCATAAAACTAACTCCAGTGAATCATTCTCATAGGACTTTGTTTAGCCCTGCTTCTGAACTTCGTAAACATCCCAAATGGAGAATAAACCTGGTTACTGGGATTCCGATGGGCTATCGGGGCATTTCCTAAAGCCAGAATAAGAGACAAGTCATGCCAAAGAAAGGGTGACAAGTGTCCCCCACAACCTGGTCTGTTCTTCCCAGTAGACGAGATATGATATTTAATTATCTTAGTCTAAAGGAAAAAACATAGATCCAAGTCTCCTACTAGTGATAAACTATAGTGCTCTTTCATAAAAGCCAGTGCCATCTTTGGCAATCACTAAAAGAGAAAATAACATGACGTCAGTTTTTCTACAAGAGTAGATATAACACACTTACCTTCAGTGCTCTGTATTATAGAAGTACTTGCCCGCAGCTACTCAGCAGGCATCTAATCTCTGGAAAAGTACCATCTATGTCACATTTTCTGAATTTTAGGTAAATATTGGTTTGTATATAAATTTAAGATATCTTTTTACTGGGTGCAGCCGCCTCTACACATTGTATCAGAGCATAGCCACTCTGGTTTGACTGTTAAGATCCAGTTATTACAGTCATCTTCATGCTTTCTGCCTTGTAATCCCAGCTTTTCCAGACAGACCTTGTTAGACTTCTGAAATTTTTCTAGGACCTGAGTGTTAGCCAGCAGGGAGGGGAATACTGATGGACTATAAAGTTGAAGCTCCAGTTTTGAAGTCATTTATTTCCTTCTCCCAGGATGAACTCATTTATACCTCTAAAAGCAACTCAGCAAATTATTTGTTCCTATCACCTGAGTATTTTGTTTTGCTTGCTTCCTTAAGAAACGACATATTAAAACATATTTCAAACTTTGATCTCTTGCATGGTTGTAATATTTGATAACCCCGCAGGTAATAGCAAAAAAAAATTAGGGCAGTAAAACGAGCATTCCTAGGTTTTATTAGATATTTTTATCTGAGGGGAAATGATGAGATATGCAAGTATAGTAATTTTCTTCCAAATTTGCTGAGCTGCAGGATTAGATCTGATACTATTTCCTCTTCCTACTACTGTAGATTTTGGTCATTTGCCTCCATTTTTATTACTGCAATGAATTATGTAAACTGATAATTATCATTATTAGCTGTGTTGAGGCATTGAAAAGCATTATCAGATATGGCATTTGTCCACAAGCTGGATGGCCAAAATCCATTTAATGTGGAAGCACTTAAATACAGGAGATTTTAAGGATCTATGAGCCCTGAGGTTTAGATTTTGACTTTATAAATCTTTGATAGTGTTCATCAAGCACAAATGATTAATACATCCTCTTGGCTAGAGAAGGATAAAATAAATTAGCTGTGTGAATAACTGAATATTTACTTTTTATGTCTGTGAAATGGACAGTTCAAAAACCTGTAATGTTACTTGATCTTCCTTCAGCATTAGACTTGGGAGATTTGATTCTCTTGGAATATGATATGATTCTTTTTCCATGTTCTTTCAGTATGACAATAAGGGTTGTCTTTTCACTGCGATGTCATCTAGAACAGGGCTGCAGGAGGATACCAGTTCATGTTCATGATATGGCATATAACCTGGATGTTTGTATTTTGTATGGTTTACGCTTTAGGAGAATGCTTATTTCACAAGATTTTTATTTTATTTTACTTGGTAAGAATGCTAGCAATGGTCTTTATAAAATAAAGAAAATAAACTAGATGTATATTGGCATGCTAGCAACTGCTAAATGACTACACATTTGTCTATATTAAACTCTGGCAAAGAAGAAAAAGGTTTTCCCTGTTGAAAGACTGGCCCTGAAGTCAGCATGAGAAGTACACACAAGGTGCATTTAGGAAGTCTGAATTGCCAAAATGTGCTACCATCTCATGAGGTAACTAAAAAATAGTGATACACAAGACAGTCACTCCCAAGCACCCTCTGGATGGTCTTGTCCCTGTGTTTCCCCTGATTTATCCTTGTTTCTCTCTTTACAGGTACAGAAATGAAACAGTATATATTCAAAAGGAGAGGAAAGCTAGACTGCTGGCAAAAGTGGCTAAAACTAAAAATAATCTCTAACTGCTTGGAGTTGTTATCCAAGGCATAAGAGTAGGTATGCCTGTTCATTTTAAACATAAGCTTGTCTGGAACTGTTGCAGAGGCCACTTACTTACCCGGGTGCTCTAGGTGGCTTGGTGGCAATAAAATTAATACACTCCCAAACAAGATGACTGTGGTATTTTAAACAATTTGTATAAATAGGTGGGAGAAACTCCCCAACATACCCTATTTGTCTCTTGTCTTTCTTAATTAGAAATTCTTGATGTGCCCTTGGATGTCTTCATTGTGGCAATGCTTTGATTGATTGTAACATCTTATTTATTAATAGATATTTCTTTTACCTACATCTTCACCATTGTTAGCCAACTCACAACTATGAATGTATTGACTACATTAAGACTGACTTACAGCAATTCTAAGGGTTATTTTTGCTTTCCATTTTAGAGAAAAGGAAACTGAAGCACTAAGCAATAAAATGTCCTCTGGCATGGACTACCACATGCTGTTCCACAGAAAGTCAGTATGTCCAGGCAACAAATGTGATTATTAATGCAAAGGTGGAGGCAGCAGTAGGCTGGTAGAAGGGACACAGAAGGAGCGTGAGGTGGTAAGCTCTTGATTCTGAGTGTCTGGATGTCTGACACAATGAGGTTTGATTTGTGGCTGAGATTCCTGGATGCTGGCACCATGCAATTAAACAACATAATTAGGTAGCCTAACAAAATCTCCAGGGTGTTCTCCTGCCTCTGGACTGAGCTGCAAAGGAAATTCAGGAATCTCTACTGGGGCACAGGCATTTGGGCCAGAACTGCATCCAACATGTTACCCTCTACAAGTAAAATGTTCCAGCCAGTGTCACGCAGCAGAACAGACCTTTCTGGCCCATCACAGCGAATGAGTGCCCTTTGCTAAACCATGTACTTAAATAATCTTCAAAATGACATTAAGGTCTTCAGTTCTCATAATCACTTGGTGCCTAAATAATCCAGGTATTTAATTTAAAGAAAAGTAAGGGAAAGAAACAGAAAAAGAAACAAAGTTGTGGTCTTTTCCTTCCCCTCTTTTTTTCTGATAATGACTGAAAGAAACCATTTCATCAGAAAAACAGAGTCAAAATGTCAGGTCCTGCCACGCACAGTGGATAGGCCCTGCCCCCTCGGGAGCTACCATAGGTGCCTGGCAAATTTCTGTGTGTGAGGAGGTATGAGTGGCAGTGTATCACGTTACTTAGGAGTCATTGCAAAACACCTTTGGTTATGCAGATAGAAGGAAAGGGAGGTGACAAAATTTTATCTTGAAAACTATGCTGAGAAGCAGCAGGACATCTTAATGGAAGCCCTACAAATGCAGTAAGAGGCTGTTTCTTAGACTTGTTTTTCAGCTTAACTTGTAAATCAAAAATGCGTCCTCCTGTCACCCACACAGCAAGGTCCACCGACTACCTGAGCACCATGCTCAGGGTTAGACTGCCTCCGACTACTTCTTCAACAAGAAAAATTCTGCAGTCTGGGAAAAGATCAAGAGTGACATTTTCGAAAGCATTTGATGCCTATGAACCTTAAGTTCCATCTTAAAAACCATTTCTTCAGCTTGTTGGGTTTCAGCAGAACTGGATTTCTACGCCTTTTATCACTTCCGGGCATGGGCATGGGGAGCTGCAGCCAGTTAGGTGCTGATGTACATTACAATATCTGATTTCTTTTTGCCCCAGAAATAAGACTGCATAGGAACATTTGGAAGAAAAAGCAATTTTATTGGAAAGTGGCTATTCAATAAAGCTTAAGGATGTTTTGTGGTGATGTATTGTTCTTCTGTGAATAAATATTAAGTAAAGACAAACAGATACACTGCCAGTGCACTGCCAATGCACTGTTGAGGAGCCTGTATTTCCAAATCTCTGTCGCCTGGGCAGCCAGCCAATGCCCAGCAGTGTTAGGGATCTCTACTTCTGGAGGGCTGCTCTGTAGCAAAGAAGTCCCAAGGATACTCAGGGACGCCTGGAATTCTTCAAGGGCATTAGGAAAATGGAAACTCGGGAGGATCTCAGGATGCCCCAGGCTTGGTGCTCCAGAACAGCATGCCTGGAGACACAGCCCCCAGCCCTTCTACAGGATGTTGAGCTACTTATTAAGAATCATTGAAACATGCCCACATCTAATGCTTTATTTCAGAATTATTTGTGTTGGATTTTCCAACTTGGTGGCAATTTTGTATTGCTTATATTTCACTCTGGGAGAGAAAACTTCTTACAGACCTTAATACTGAGTGAAAATTCTGGCACTCAGAGTTTGCTTTCTTTTCCCTCCATACACTGGGCAAGTCATCTGAGGATCAGCTGTACCACAGTCTTCATAAAACAGTTCACATGCCTTCTTTTCATACCCCAAAAAGTCACCTTTTCTTCATGTTTTCTGCCCCAAACAGGAGTGTAAGTGGATATAATGTACCACACCCAGACTCTGAAGAGAGTAATAATTCCAGTTTGTGTTGCATTAATTTGTAAGCAGTTTTCTAGCCTGCACAGAATACATTTGTTTTCCTACTACCAACCCCTTCTTTATTTTGTAGATACTTTGTTTTTATGAAAAAAAGAACTTTGAGTTTACAGCTGTTTTTTCACTCCAGGTTATTTCAACACACGTTAAAAGAAAAATGTCCCTGAGCAGAGTGTCTTGGGACGTTAGTCTCTGTTTCCTCCTCTCAGTTAGCCATTCACATGTTGTTTTGTCTTCCACCTCCTATCCTCTACCTGCTCTGTTTGTGAGAGCATCAAAAAAATATGGTATTGGTGAGAATTTTTAAAAAAAAATAATTGCAGAATCACTGGTGTTGGACAAAATTTGTGCAGGTGTAAAGCAGAGAGAGGCCTAGTGATATTTACAGAATTGCCTAAATGAGTTAGGAGCATTGCAGTGAGATAAAGTTGCTTTTGTAAATTCTGCTGGGAACAAAACTAGCTACTTTTGTAATAGCCTTTAAAGCCTCGTCCCTTTTCTTCCGCTAGACATACTTACCACTATTCCTGTATGGGTCCACTTTGAAATCTGTGCTGAATTCTAAAGGCTTTTGTAATATATAGTCACTAGCTCCACATGGTCCCATAACATCAGCTGCAATACGTTTGAAAGTAGTAATTGGACAAGTAATCCTTCCAGGGGAAAACAAATCATGTCTGTATGTAATCATCTGAACAGCTCTTATTTCCCATTCTGTGCAGTGTTTGAGATACTTTGGTGGAGAGAGGGAAGTAGATCTGCTAAAAGGCAACTCATGAATCTGGCAGAGAAAGATCAAAACGATTTTGCCCCTAGTAGATGAACAGGATGCAAAATCACACTCAATTTTTTAGCAGGTGAAACCACTAGGAATGGGCTCAAGTTACCTGTAGATTTCATCCAAAGAATATATGTCTTTCTAAAAGACATCTATAAGGCTTGCTACAGGACTCACAGGGTGAAACACAATGAGTTGTGCTATGCAGGAACACAGAGAGGAATGTCTATTTTTCACTATTAAATCTATAAAAATCTGCATTAGTCTTTCACTCTTCTTGTCAACTAGTTAGACAAGGGGTAAAAATTAGATCTCACAATTTTACCACCACAGACATCTGCCTAGATGTGGTTGATAACTACTTGAATGTGCAGGAACTTGCCCACTAGGGCCATTCCAAGTCCATTGACTATGAAGCAGAGTCTTTAAGCGGACTGCAAGTACAGGAATACCAACATGCATGAAAATATTCCCATACATAACAATTTGCATGGGAGTAACTTCATTTGTTTTTCATTGGAGAATTTGCTCTTAATGAGACAACACTTTCCTGAAATATGATTAATGAGGTAAGAAAATATGCCATTATTTGGAAATTATTTCCAAAAAGAAAGAAACTGTGGGATAATTGTGGACAGTCCTTTGATAATATCAACTCTCTACTCAGCTGTAGTCTAGAAGACAAATTAAATTATAGGAATTACTAGGAAGGAATTTCAGAGTGAAACGTGGATCGCTGTCCTAGGGTCACCTGTGGTCTGTATACTGTTCAGATACTGAGCTCGACACATTTTATAATAGAGCTACTAACAATGCAGAGGGGGAAATATATGTCTAGAGGCTCCGTATGATAAACAGTCTTTGGCTCTTCAGCTTGTGGAAAAGGTGGTTTTAAGGGAAAAAGCTATGTAAAGTCATCAGCACCATGAAGAAGGTGAATAGAAATGATGCATCATTATTTCTTGTAACACAAGCAGTAAAAGGCACATAATAAAATATACAAAATCAAACATAAAAAATGAGGTGCTTTCCACATGACTCATAATGATATTGTGAAATGCATTGCCACAGGATGTTGTGGAGTCTAAAAAAATAAATAGGATTAAATAAATTAAAAGAGGGTAAATCCATGAGATGATACAATGATCCTACTTCAATCTGTAGCTCGGAAAGTCCCTGTCATTACAGGCAGAAACCAAGGGGGTAAATCAGGAAAGAAGAACCCCAAACCTCTGTATTTGCCTTGTTTCTATTACTCTTCTCTATACAGCTGCTACCAGGTATTCCTGTAGACAGGCTACTGAGAAAACAATGGACTTCTGTCTTGTCATATTTTTTTTACCAAGTTATACATCTGCTTTGAAATTCACCTAACACTTTCTGATTATATCAGTCTTTACAATTATTTTCCTTTCATATTTGAGTGATAGCAGGAAGAAATATTTTCATTATACATTATACATTTAAGGTTTTCTGTTGAGTCTAAGAAAGGAAACATTTCATAACTGTTCTGGTAAATGGATTTATAAATCTGTGTTTTAATTGTTTAATCTTTTTTGGATGGACTGTAGAGAGACAGAGACAGAGAAATGAAGGAAAGTAGTAGCTGCCTCAATAAACTGATCTGGCTTCAGTAGAAATGCAGGGTTAGACTGCTTTCTTTTGAAATCACGTGTGTGCACAATTTCAAAAAAATTATTTTATCCAGCAGCTCAAAGATTGATTTGGGTGTAGATAATAATATAAAAAGAAAGCAGATAGTACATTTCAGAGAGAACGGATTACTAAAGTATGATGTGCATACATCGGGTGTGCATCCTTCAGGCACAAGCTTCTTGGCACCCATAAGGACGTAATTCCTTTATTCATGTTTTTTATATAATCTTTTTACAAGAAAATAACCATTCAGTTTCCAGTTCCCGTCTGTTAATTCACCTTCCAGCTCTAATGTTGCCAAAAGGAAGCAAGATCCCGACTGATTCCCACAGACTTTGATGTCTTCCTGTATCCTTTCATCTACCCTAATTCGCTTCTTCCCCTTTATTTCTTTTTCCCTTTCTTTGTTTTTCCCCTCCACTCTCTCCACTCTCAAAACGGCATATAACTTGATCAGCTAAAGATGCTGTGGCAGTATGCATAAGGAAGCTGCAACTGAAGAAGTGTAAACACACCTACTGGCTGCATGGCTGGTAAAGCCCCAGGCCTTCTGCTCAGACACACAGAGCCTGATACTTGTTTTCCGCATTATGTAAAAATAAAGCAATATCTTTGAAATGCCTTATAAAGTAATTGCTTTGAAAGGGCAGGCTCGCATGTCTTCTAAAGGCACTAATCCCACATTCACATTAAATGGTGAGATGAGAGCAGGAAGTATAAAGACTGTAATTTAATATTAATTATACAGAGTATGTCACAGTTGCACTTGAAGATAGGAATATAAGTGGAGGAAAAGTTTGAATATAAGCAGAAAATTGGTTCCAAATTTTAAGTCAATATTAAAAGGACAGTGAAAATTCCCTTTTTAAAAAAGAAAACATGCAATACAAATCGTTATAAATTGAAAATATCCCTGATTCTAAATCCCTGGATGACTCCACACAAAATGGATCCCAACAGACCAAAATGAAAAATCTAAATCAGCGATGTGCTCCTGGATTTTCATAATGCATACTCTGGGAGAATATGAAACAGCGGGGTGATTTCACAGCTCTGTGCAGTCAAAACAATGGAAAATATTGTGAGTGCTCCTAAGCAGCTGTTGCTCAGCTACTGCAAAACACCTGAGACACATTACAAAAAGTACGAGAAATTCTCATTTAAAACATGGAAAAGATTAAAGGTTAAGATAGCAGAGTGCATTTGATCTCTGTAGGCGCTGTCGAAGTGCCCCAAGCGCTGCCCAGGGTTCTGCGTGGCAGGAAGAATTGTGGTATGCCAGTGGCTGCCAAGCACCTGCCTTTGCAGAAGGAGTTTGGTGATGACTGTTGAGGTGTTTATACAGTGCCTAGCACAATGACATCTTTGTGGAAGGCTGCAACAGTAGGAGTAATAATAACAATAACAGGAATAACAATAGGAGTAATAATAATAATAGTAATAAAAAAATAATGGTAATGTGCTTATGTTTCAGAAGTAGATCTCAAAACCAGGAATACAAATACTTACAGTTAGGATCAAGTAGTACCAATAGTATTACAAATAGTATCACAAATAGTATCATCTCTTTTGGATTTTTTTCAGGACCCACTTCTGCCTTGAGGATTTAAAAAAAATGCCGGAACACACAGTAACAAAATAACAAATAGCTCTGATAACCCAGAATAGAAATGGTGATCTTCAATGAGCATACATCTCCCTTTGCTTTTATGAGGGACAATCGCTCATAGGATTGGTGCAAAGACAGCTGTCAACTTCAGCTCACATAAGGCAGACCCTGAACGGTTTCCAATAAACAATCAAGTATCACATTAGCTACTTCTTACTAGACCAGCAGAATCCTAAGAAAAAAATCTTTGCAGCTGGTGATGACTTTAGTAGCAATACTGGAATTACCCATGAAGCCCTGAGTGGTTGCCCTACGTACTACTATGGCTGCTAATATTTTAATTACTAAATTGCTTCACAGTCTAGAATCCTGGGCAATGACTGTACCGGTTTCATTTCTATGTCTATTCAAACAGTTGGATTTTCTTCAGAGAAAAGTAGCCAAACCTGATCATAAGCCCAAAAGATCTCATACTTTAAAGACATTGCTTCCAATAATTGTTTTTTTTCCATGCCAGTACTCGTTAGCTGCATTAATATCTAAGCTACCTGGATTTGTTTCAGTAGTTGAAATACTTCACATGTATACAGACTGTAGCATTTCTGCTTTTTCTTTTTTTTTATTTCAATTTGACTGGGGCTCTCAAAGTTCCTGTGGAAAGTAGCAATGCAACATTTCTGAAGGAAAATTGACAGTAGGAGGGAAAAGGTGCTAATAATGTCTCAGCACTGACTGTATTCTGTAACCCTGTTTCCTCACTCTTTCCCATGTGGACCTCACCTGCAAATACTCTAGACTTTTTTTTCCTTGTGGCCCACCAACTCCCCACACTGTTATGGACCTTGCTTTTAGTCCCTTTGAGTGAGAAGAAGCTTCTTCATAACAAAACTAAACCACCTAACCCCACAGGTTCTCCTGCTTTCTCTATTATTTCTATCTGGCAGTTTATGTCTGTATTTTTAATATATATCTAAGGCAAGCAAGCATAATTCTGCCAACACGAACAGCTGCTAGTACATTGTGATTCATTTTCATTATATGAGTCATTGTAAAATGTCCCATTTCTTTAGACATCAAACTCTACCATCAAAGGCTATATGGTCTGCTTTGGTATTTATATATACACTCTTTGACTAAGCATCTACAAAACATCTTATCTCTGGCACTGCTTGCTTACCTTTGTAGCACAGTCCATACTCTATAAATCAGGTTTCTCATTATTATGTTCTGTCGGTACCGCTCCCTTACACAACAAATCTGGATGTGTCTGTAATGACCTCCAGATTCTTATTGGCATTTTAGCTGCTTTGGCTCCGTGGGCCAGTAATGGGTGAACGCCACATGCCAATAACAGTTATCTAGCACACAGGTTTTATAATGGGCTATTCTGAAGTCTGTAGTGACAGAAATGATTTTTTTTTTTACAGATGCTTTCAGTCACAATGTTTTCTGTCAACACATGCTGTGTTGTTGCCTACAACCATGCCTAGAACCAGGATACGCCGTTCCTAGCTGTTTTGTTATGCCTGATGTTTAGATACAGTTTATCCTCACCCTAATACCTTTTCTACGATCATCGCTGTAACACAGATCATCATGTTTGCTCTGCTTTGTCCCATCTTCTATAAGATTTAGTGATGTTTTGGCACTAATGACGTTTTGCCATTAACTTTGGGCTAGGGGTAAGTTCTGTGTGGCTTGGGAAGCAACCTTTACCTAATGCTGTCCTTTTGTATTTTAGATTCTCTCACTGGTAGAGACCTGCGGCTTTCTGGGCCTTGTTTCACGATAAGAAAAAGGTTGCGAGGCAATATTCTAATTAACTGCTCTGGAAAA
Source organism: Himantopus leucocephalus (assembly GCA_003993805.1). Taxonomy (NCBI): domain Eukaryota; kingdom Metazoa; phylum Chordata; class Aves; order Charadriiformes; family Recurvirostridae; genus Himantopus; species Himantopus leucocephalus. The sequence continues at coordinate 15,424,124 of RSEF01000031.1, forward strand.
TGTTGTTTGAGCAAAGAAGGGTTATACCGCATGCAGGAGTCAAAGACTTAAATTCTCAGATGTTAAAGGCTGGGTGCATTGCCTTCATCATACTTTCAAATACGTTACTTGGAACATATTAACTAGCATATTGGTTAATATGCTAATATGCTAATAGGATTGGCTGCATTTTTAGGTCTAAAAAGCTCTAATTATGGCATTGGTAGTCTTGCTTAAAGGATTCTGTACAAATTTCTATCCTTAAATACTAATTTAACAGCAGCATAAATGATGATGTTTAATAATTAAACAAAGCATTCAATTTGGAACATTTGCAACAGGTAAATTATTTAAATTCTCTTAAGCAGATTGTTAAAAAAGTGGACCCCTTGAAAAATAAATTCTGCTATATCTGTCAACACCAGCTAAACCAATACTTACCAAATGTGCACTTGTTGGTACGATGAAGGGGAAGCCAACTTAGCTTTTCTGCAATGTGAGGTGTTGCTTCTGTCATTTTCTTGTATACCTTAACATTTTGGAAGGTTACACCACTTTGAATGGTCACGTTCAAACTGGAACTTGACCAAAATTGCAGTGCCGGCAGTGACCTACTGCCCCACCACGTGGGGATAATCAAGCAGGTTTCTGGATGACTAGCAGCCGGTCACGTAAACAGAAACTCTGCTGGCTGTGGTGAGTCAGGACTTGCTGGGCATAACCATGTTCATGGCATGCCCTGTGTGGTGTACCCATGTTGGCAAGTCTTCAGGTAACGATATATCACTCACTTCTGCTGGAAACTGGCAAAATCTAACTCTGTGGGCTACTTCAAACGTCGATCATGTTCATGGCATTTATTTTAGACATCCTATGTAACAAGCTCTGAAAATCTACAACTAGTGGGTCTTTTTGGTTTGCTGGTTTTCATAAAAGTATCACCGAGATTTTGCGAGATTCCTTCTTAGAAACTCAGCACCACAGTAATAGCGTGACAACGAATCCTGACGTTCCTCTCTGATATTGCAGCTACTCAAGCTAGCAGCCAGACGTACCTGTGGTCCTCTCAAACATTTCCTGCAACACAAATGCATTGTCTAAAGTAATCCTGATGTCATGATAGCCCTTCATTGCTCACAGTCAGAGAGAGAAGTTTCCATAGATTGATCTCTGTTCTTGTTAAGAAAATCAATTTCTGTGATTATGCAATGTAGTTTGCTACAGTCAGAGAGACTTTAGTGAAATTATTTACAATCCTGGTGTGCCACTAGATAAATATAACCTATTTATTAAGTTCTGTGAACTAGAAATTGACCTAAACCCTTCCTTTTTCACCATGATTTTTTTTTCCCAAATAAAACCAGTTGTGAAGTCATTGGTTTTGGCCAGTGAATCCAGAAAAAAAATGTTCATTTATTTTGCTGGTATTTCTGGGCGTTGAATGTCTGTCATCAAAACTCTAGCAATTTGGAGTGAGAGAAAAAAAGGAGTAGTTTAGGCTCTTTGCAAGTTGTTACACCACTGCAAATGTGTGTGTGTTTTCCACCCTTATCATTGATACTGTTGGAAACATAACGTTTATAGCAGTTTTGAAGATGGCATCCACCACTTCCAAAGTTCCCTGACTTCACAGTGGTGCCATCAATGTTTTTCCAAGTGTCATTCTCAAGGCTCCCAAAGACAAAAGTAGTAACTGAAAGTCTCAGCAGGGATATAAGAATATCTTCTGAAAAAGCTGCAACAAGTCAGTCAAGAAATCAGGACTTTAGACACTTCTTCTTGCACTAAGTAATAAGGTTGTGTTTGGTTTTTGAGTCATTTGTTCATTTTGGAGCATGAAGGAAACGTTGACATGTTCCCATGGCGTAGGAAAACTGAATTACCATTAGTGCCATCAAAACCAAGGGATGCTGAGAGCCAGGACTGGAAAGGTTTTCCTATAAATTGAGCATTCATTTTAAGAGGCAGTAAAGAGTGAGACAGTGTGGTGCCATTCGATGCCTCTAGAGGCTGCATTTAAATCTTTTATTTCAGTTTTAATTGCATTATTTCATGCATAATTTTCCTCTAAGAGGCTAGGACATTTCTAGAATAAATACTAAAATTGAGATTGCTTTGTGACAGGAAGGAAAAAAAATATTCCTATAGCTGGTTATTTATTTCTTTGTTTAGTACTTCACATAATACATCACTTTCCCTCTGCATCTGCAGTATATTATAAAGTAAAAGCTTTTTTTTTTTTTGGAAAATGACCTTAGTAGATGGTCCCATGTCATAAGAGACCTCCTTAAATAACAAAGATGTTGTCATCTGTCAGGTACTCTGACTACTCACAACTTTATTGATCGAGATAAAAGTGTAAGACAGCTACCAGAAAGTGGAAAACTGAATCAGAGGATGGGGGAAAAAGTGAGGATGAATTTAAAATTATTAAAGTGAATCATTAGGCCTGTGCCTAATGTAATGTAATGTAATGTAATGTAATGTATCAGTCTGGGGAACTGTGGCCTATTCAGGGTTATTCCTAGTGTCAGCTATGAAAACAGCAGAACTGATTAATGGCACAGGTGCTGTGGTATAGTCTGGATTAGGTCTGAGGAATAGTATTTTCAGAAGACTTACTAAAAATAATGCATCAATGTATATGTCTACATGTTATTCTGCTCTGCTAAAATTTTAACATAAATTGGGCCAAATTCTCAATGTTGCTTTACTCCTCTTTGTCCCAGCAGGCAGAACAAAAACCCTACATGCCACTCCTGGTTGCCCACAGTGTGGAAGATGCACCCAAAGGCTGAGGCTTTTGCAGAGCCATCCAGCATATGCTGCTCCAGAGTCCTCGCTCAGTGGTGCTCGCATAATATTTGAATTTTTATGGCAACAAAATCTAAGTCAGTTTATAGGATTTTCTCTTCCTGTCTTTTGCATATGGGTCTGTTTGGTTTTTTTCAGAAGAGTATCGCTCTCTATACCACCTGGGGACATCCAGGAAATCATCTGATTCAAGAATGCCTATTCTGGTCGTAAGCAACCAGATTATTTCCTAGGTTAGTATGATTCCTGAGGCAATTTCACAGGGGGGCTTTATATAAGGTCATTTAATGTGAGTGGCATATAAGAGTCAAAGTAATTATCTACTCTTTGCTGTCAATGGGAAAAGGTAAGAACCTTTGTAGAATAATTCAGCCCACCCTAAACTACGTATATTTAAGGGGATCAGTCAGCATCTGCAGGTGCCTATTTCTTTTCCCTAATTAAGAGCTGTTTCCAGGTGGGAATCAAACTGAATCTCAGGTGGGATTTGGATGCCTAGCTAACTAATTAAAAAGTAAAAGTTCTGAACACCATCTAGGCATCTTAACCACATAAATTAAAACAATTAAAAGGCTTCAACAGGAGTTAGGATCCAAGTCTGATTTACCTCTTTTGAGCCAACTGTGTACCTCTGTGTGCCCAAATGCTTTTTAAACTCTGCCTTTGACTTTGCAAATTTTATCGTATAGTTTATTTTTGCAAGTGAGCTGGACACTTTGCCCTAAATTTTTAAATATCTTTCTACTGAAGATATGACAGAATTAGCAGCATTTTCACCTCCAGCTGGGTGCCAGCAGCTTCCCTCCTATCTTAAATCCAGTGTTTAGTATTTCTGGTTAGCTGGCTCTAGGTCCTCAGCCAGTGGAGAACACAAGGGTCAGGCGGAGCTCAGGGCCAGCTGTTTTGGGTTACTGTATCCTCTGACTCACCAAGTCACAGAAGCCAGTAGCTTTTATGCAGGCTGAAACAACGTGGGTTTTGGTTTTTTTTTTTTTTGAAATTGCAGATTTGAAGTTATGTTTGGCTTTCCTTGGAAGCTCCTTGCCTTAGACACTTCATATATATGAAATTGCTACTGAGTAATGATAAAGTTAGAAATTATTATAAACCCTTCAGTACTAATGTGTATTTTACCTGAGAAATAGTTACTGGCTCGGAAGGGACAGAGAAAAAAAAGGTTCAGAGAGATGGGAATAGTTACATCACAAATTTTTTTTTTTTTTTGGTGCATGAAACCGATAACTCCTTCAAAAGCACCTTCTTTCTGAAAGCGCTCTCCACTGCACAGCCCGCTGCTTCCTGAGCTCCAGCACACAGTAGATGTCAGGCTCGCACCACGGTGGAAGCGGCAGCCTGTACGAGATGCTCTGATGAGCCACAATGCGGGCCTGCCAGCCAGGGGTGGCAACCGGCAGGCTTGTACGCAGCGGTGCGGCAGGTCTTGTCTTTGTCTCCCTGAAAGGAAGGTAATCTTTGGGTGGGAGAGACAGTTGAGATGATTTGCTGTTTACTCTACAATCTTCTTTCAGAGTTCAGCCACTTTCTCACTTGACTGGTCCACGTATTATGCTGTCAGACTTTCTCTGGCTTCACAATAAATCAACAGTTCGCTGGCAGTTCTTTTTAATTAAAAAATCATTGTTGCAGGGGAGATTCTATACACAGAGAACGTGTGGAAAATGTACAGACTCCTGTCCTGATTTTAATTTTCTTCCAAAGGCAGTAAATGAGTAGAACACACATTTCATCTTGATTTCTATTTGCAGAGTCATTAATATAGTGCAACAAAGCCCCTTCCCCAAAATTCCTTTTTCTGAGTCCTAGACCAACAACCTCCTTCATTCTCTCGACCTTCCTACACCTTCTCAACCAGAAATAGTGGAAGTTTTGGGAAGACCCCGTAGAACACTCCTGACTGCTCTAACCACACGAGACCTCAATGAGTCTATTTGCATAGGTACAATTAAATATATACCTATGACTTTTGTTAGATCATGAATCCAGCATGAATTCAGTGATCAGACTGAAGCTAAGAATGTTATTGTTTGAGAAAACATTTTTAAAAATCAGCCAACAGATAACACTGCAGATACAAAGAAAGAAATTATATATGGATTGGAGCTAAATGCTGAAAATTAGGATGCCTTAATGCATTTAAGCTAGAGCTCTGTATGAATGCACTATATATTATGCCAGGCAAATGTCTTTTGATGTAGAAGTGGATATATTGTGGTGAATATTTAGTATAATGTTTATCTGTGAGTTAGGCAGCCATGCTAGAAGATAGCCTCTGTATACATATTTTGTTTATGAAATAGCAAGGCCTTTCAGAGTTTATTTCAATTTTTCATGTTACTTTCAGAACTAATACAGTAAAACAGTCTGTACTTGACCAGGGCTTAAATAAGGTTTTAATTTTTTAAAATACTGCATTTTTAATTAACTTCAACTTCCCCTTGTCTTCATGCTCATTTGGTGAAGCTCACACTGTCATGACAGTGGTTGACAATAATAGATAAAGTGTTTTAGATAAGAATGAGGTTGATACATTTTACATGAAAGCCCTAAAGCAACTGGGTTTTTAAATCAACTATCTGACTGGGACTGCTTTCATTTTGCTTTTTAGCACCTCATTAGGATTACTGCAATTTTCCTGCAGTACTAAACTGCTGCCCCAGTCACAGTTCATTTTCCTCTAATGTCCAATTACTCTGTTGTCTACTGAAAATTATCATATTTTCATTCCACAATAATTTAATTAAAATATTTCATTCTAGAATATAAATCAGCACCACAGAGCAGCACCATGCTGCGTCCTCCCGTTACGGCTCTGTGGCATCCTGGGAAGCAGCACAGCTGTCACAGCTTGTGGGGAACACCAGGAGAGTTTGTGCCATCAGAGAACACCACTTAGCTAAAGTTGTTATACTCTTTATCCCTTCCTTGCTTTTAAATGTTGTCGAGGGCCCTACAACATTTTTAGGTTTCTTCAGCCCCAAAGCAGTAGCATCACCTCTTCAATGCGCCCAGAAATCCTGGATGAGCATCCAGGTTCCTCCGACTATGACACAGGACTCTCCTTTTGGACTGGGCTCCCTTTAGGCTTAGAATTGTGGTGCCTTTCTGGGGCACAGGCACTCAGTGTGCCTTTTCTTACCTGTCTCCCCCAGCTCTAGGCACCAAAGCATAAGGAGTTTCAGCAACCTTCAGTACCAATACCTGGGTTTTGCAAACACTTACTAGCACACTTAGATGTAGACAGATGTGAAATCCCATCAAAATCAATGAGTTACAAAAGGTAATTGGAAGTCCTTGTGTTGACATGTAAGCACAGGAATATTTGCAGAATGAGGACAGCTATCGTATTTTTTTCTTTCTCAAGGAGGAATATAATTATTCCTATTTGAAACACTTTTCCTTGGCATTAAAAATTGTTCTTGTTGACCCCTACCCCTTGGAAAAAGAACTGTTTAGAAGATGGGATGAGCTAGCAAGCAAAGGCCAGAACTTATGGACTCTGGTTCCAGCTGCTGAAGGAGAACGTGTGGTCGGTTCACAGACCTCTCTGCCACCAGGTTTCATAAACACACATAAACATGAACAGCTTAAGTTTGTGAGGCCTCTGAAGCAAATCTCAAACAATAGCCTTTTGAAAAAAAGTACTTAGGAGAAGCTCAATGCCAAAATATTTCAATAAATTATCTTTTTAAATGAGGTAAAAGAAAAAGTGAACTAGAAAGGTGAGTCCCTCATAGCTATCTCCATCCGTGAAAAGCTTCAGTACTTGCCTGGAAAAGGCCCTGAGAAACCTCATTGTACTTTAAAGTTATCCTGGCCTCAGGCAGGACATAGACATGTCTCACCTCCGGACATCCCTTTCAAGCCAGACTTTTATTATGATTCTATGAATGGGGCACAATATTTTATTTTTCGTAATAGAGCCAGACCTGACTAGGTCATGCTCTGACTTTTTTCCCTTTTATTTTCTCCACTAAGGTCATTTTCTTCCTTTTCCCATATTTTTTCAGTTAAATCTTGGACATAAATCCGTCCCTCTTCACAAAGGATGTACTTTCATTTGTGAATTTGCCCTTATTCCTTTAAAATGTAGACTTTTCCTTACTCAAATGGACATTTTCCTCTAGGACAGTAGCCTTGACTTCATGGACACTAACTTTAGATTGGGCAGACTCCCACTCAGACTAGTAAGACAGCTCACTCAGGACTGGAATATACTTGTGCTATTGCCAAAGATCCTAGAAAAGGGCCTGCATGCTATGGCAAGGATTTTTCTCAGAACTGAGCAAATTTGAAATCTGATCAGCCTTATTTCCTGTCAAATGTGTCTGGGACATACAGGCCCGTGAGAAACAACTGATTTACTGACAGCAATCCACTAGGGAGGAAAACACCCCTGTTACTGGGTGCTCCCAATAATCATTTCATAGTCTGATAAGATAGAACAAAATTTTGGCACTTAGGAAGGGAAAGTCTTACCGTGTGACATGCACATCAGATGTCCTCAGTTCAGCTAGGAAACCAAGGTTAACTAGAGAAAAATGATACTTCGTGGGAGGTTGTAGCTCTGGAGAAATGGGTTGGAACACAGTGTCTGAGTCTGTATTCTTGCTTTTCTTACATACGCTTTATACATATATATGGCTATGTATATTCTTGCCTGGTACGTGTTCAGTTTATTCTTTCTTGTCAAAGTAGCAGTGACATCCATAAAAGAATCTGAGGATGTTAGAGTATCAGAATCTTATCAAAAGCTTTTGTCCAACATATTTATCATATTATTTTTCATGATAAAAATGGGATTGGTGTTCTTTGATTATGGCAGAAACTTATAACCAGAGTCACACTGCTGGTTCTTAATTACAGAAACAACAACCAGGGGTAAGCACTAAAGTTCTGTATCCAAAGATCATTTTTGTACAGGATGTTGATATATAGAAAATATCCCATTTTCATCCATGAATGCCTTTGAGGAAAGAAAACCATTCTTCTAATAAGTAAGGATTTTTTTTTTAGAACAAAACTTCTATTTGATAAAATCAGATCCCCTCATCTATTCACAGTAGATGTTTATTCATGTTTATTCAGACTGGAATTTTTTTGGGGGAATGTGTGTTCTTTTTTAACATGGGTTATTTTCAGCATTTATTAAATTCGGATTGTGTTGAATCCTTTTCACTGGAGACATGAATTTTGATGATTTTTGTCCTCTTTTCCCTCCTCTCTTTTTAGTCTAGGTGGCCATGATGGAAACAAATCCATAAGAATAGGTAGATGATGAATAGAGCTGCTCAGTGATTGACCAAGGCAGTGGTCAAAATCCAGAGTACCAAATCAGCTCACTGCGGTGACGATTAGCACACTATAAAAATGTTGACTGATGAGCACCTTCTATTCTTAGACTCCAACACAACATGACATTTCCTCAAACCAGGGCAATTGAAATATGAGAATGTAGAGTGAACTTGACATGTGGGGGAAGGTGCATGCTGGAGAGAAAGGAAAAGAAAGAAGTAACAAGGGGCATTGTGATTAGGCTCACGAGAACTATAGTGCATGATACAGGTAGTGTAAGTGGTTATTTTTGGGTACCCAAAATTGAAGTTAAGTGGATGCAATCTGGACCTTAGCAGCCACTAAAACTTCTAGTTGCATACATAAGAGAAGAAGAACTATATTTGAAACAACCAATGTCTGTAGTCTCTGGTATAAATAACATTTTAAATGCCCCCAAATACCCAAACTCACAAAAGTCATGATTTCATAACTGTTTTTCCAAAGGATTATGAAGTCCCACTGTACCAGTCAGTTCACCTGTGCTTTAGCCTTGACTTGTACATTAGCAGGCACAAGAGTGCAAGTCTGGCAGCTGGTTCCCTTTTGGAAGACAAACCCAGGATCACCAGCAGATCCTGCGCCTTGCCACCATTTCACTCCACCTGCTAAGTTTGTATGGCCTCCAGAATCATCTCAAGTAATAATTACAGCTGCTGGAAAAAAATACAGCGAATGGCATTATGTAGTGAGCTATTTGCAGGCTAAATAACATCAGTGAGTAGGCAGAATTACAGGAACACCATGACTCTGATATCAGCAATGAGGAAGAGACCCAAGAGAAATCTTTTTTGTAACTTACATACAAGCCTGTGAGGAACCAGATCTTTCCGGTGCTACTGAGCTGGCAATCTCATTCATGTCTGTAAGCATGCTGCTGCATGTTGAACTGACACTAAATGAGGTGATATCCCACATGCGATGAGGTGCAGACCTCTATGCCAAGGTATGGCTAACGTAGAAATTCATATCAAATAAATTATCACTTGAATGTTTAATTTAATCTCACCATCACTCTCGTCCATTCTCTGCCTTTTGGCATATAAATCTAGCCTAAAAAATAAACTGTTTTGATTAAACAGCATGTGTATTTGCTTTTTATGTTGTTTTGCCAAAAAGAGGTGCATGAAGGGAAACACAAAAACTTACACAAAAGCTGTTGGAAAGAGAAAGATCTGTATTCTGTAACTTTTGCTTAGAGGGCAAGTGCTAGTGAGCTCTGATTGCAATAGGGAAGATTCAGATTGGAAATTATGGAAACTTTCTAACTATATAAACAGTGAAGCACTGGACCCTGTGGAGTTTCCATCCTCAGAGGCTGCAAAAAATAAGTTAGCTAACCATCTATCAAAAATAATGGGGGTATAATTGATTTTACTGTGGGGCACATAGGTGACCAGATGACCTTTCAAGGCCTTTTCATCCCTATGATGCCGTAATTCTATGAAGCAGCTATTTTTAGAACACACCTCATTGTTCCATTCTATCTTAGCAAGGAAAGCAATCATTTTTTTACAAATACTCTATCCACTATTAGATCAGATGTAAGAACTACAGGGAATGAAACTGATTTCTGTGCTGGAACTTGCAAGACAACTGCAAGTTAACTGCAAAAATAAATCAAATACAAGTTATCAGTGCCACAGAAACACAATGATTATAAATGGATTACCAAACAAGCATCAGGACCTGTGCAGTACACATGTGGCACCACTTCCAAATGCATGGTAGATTCTTTGTGGTCTGGGCTGAAACCCTTTGGGGTATAACCAGGAGGATAAAGGCTGTGGTTAGCTGAAATGTTTGACCTCCTGCAGATATGGCCAGGCAGGTTACTGTTCTACCTGTCCCTTTGGCCGAAGGTACCCCTCCTCCTGCAGTTCAACGTTTTTTTCTGATTGCTACCTATCCTGCAATCTTTAATTATTTACATAAAGTGAAGGTACACCATCTAATATTCCTAAAAGATGGGATGGGGGTGTTTCATGTATGACTATTTTTGTGTCAAAGGAGAGGACTCATTTTTTTTAACTCCCAAAGTGTGAGATCAATGCTTAACTCACAGTCCCTTTTAGACTGTCCAATTGTGCTCTGGACACACAGCTGGAGCTGTTAAACTCAAGAGGCAGAAGTACACATGAAAGTCGAACGTCACAAAACCAAATATGTCGCCTTTAAATCTCTAAGCCAGTAGGACTTGGCTTCCAGGCCTTTGCTAGGCAAAATTTGCCCTGTTGTACTTTGATTTATGTTTAAACAGTCAACAGAAAGCATTTGAAATTATGATACAGAGAATGCAAGATTAGAAGTGTTCCACAAAACCTTTAACATTTGGAGAGAAAAGGTCTTTTCTGAGCCAAGATGGCTCTCAAGAAGAAACAAATTACAGCTCTGCACTTGACTTGCTTTCTGTGAAGTATCGTCCAAGCACACACACTTAGGTATAATAATCTACAATGTAATATGCTATTTTATTTAGCAGCAAATAAAATGTGACCTCTTCATTTTAATGAAGAGAGACCTGGAAAACTTCCCATAAATGCATCTTTTCTTGTAGATAAATGTGAGGAGAATACAGTACCTAGCTAATCAAGTATCTTAAACAATAACTCAAAGCTCCTGGCTTTTAAATCATTCCTACTGCTCCTCTAGTGACATCACAAGAAAGTGCTGCCAACATCACTTCTTAGCAGATAATAAAAAACTGTTAGCCATGGAAAATTTTGGACACGGTGGATGTAACCAACGTCTCCTAAGGTGGGTGGTTTCTGAACACAGGGAACTGTCCTGTTTGTGGCAATTACTCTCACCAGGAGGTTAGGAGATGCTGCTGGTTTTGATGCCCTCTAGAAAGCTGCCCTGCAGAAGGCTGTTAGGTCGGTCAAGAAGAAATGAAAGGATTCCAGATGTTTGAGAAATACTTGGTTTGGTGGGGCATATTGACAAAAACACTGTTCATAGCTCTCACATAGGGAAAGTCGAAACAAGGCAACCATGTCAAGTACTCAGATTTTGTGCAGTCAGCTTCAGATTGACTTTAAAAGAACAATTTTCAGAAAGTAGCTGAAAATAGGAAAGAGTTAAATAATCAGGGATACCTTGCCTTAGATCAATATTAGGGTTTGAGGACTTTTTTCTAATTCTTACAGAAATCTAACAACTGTGTCATGATACCATTGGATTTTGTGCAATTATTTTAATCCAGATTCTCACACAATAGGGAACAGTATTTCATGAATGTTGATAAGTACCAGACATCTTTCCAAAAGTTTGGAACAGTGTTTCAGATAACCATCGAAAAGTGCAGATGCTTGTCCAAACGTATGCGAAACTTTATGAATGCATTCCCTCTCACCCTGCTAGACTGTTTAGAGAGATGCTCCATTCCTTCTTTCTCTTTGAAATCTTGCAGGACCGAGGCTCCTGTCCCCAGACAGAGCTCTAAGTTCAAACTGCTTTTGGAAGAAAATGCACTTATAAAAACATAGATAAAAGTAAACCCAACCTGTCCTGTAGTCAAAACGCCAAATCAAAATATCTTTCTATGTCAGAAAACATTAAAATTATCTGAATCTTAAACGTTACAGTGAACTTCTTAGTCCTGTAATAGAATGACCCAAAATCTAGAGCCAAATATCCTGACTGAGCTTCATCATGGTTCAAATCTGGATAAGAATCTTGTTTTGAGATTTATAGCTTGGTCTTCTCTCATTAAA
>RSEF01000031.1:15449888-15488216 GCA_003993805.1 Himantopus leucocephalus
CCGGGGGGCCGGCGGGGCGGGGGGGGGCAGGGGGGACCGGGGCGGCCGGCCCCCGCACAGCCGGACCTCTGTAGGCTCGGGGGGGGGGCAGGGCGTGGGGGGGGTGGGACACACGTCTCACAGGGCACGGACCTGGCGGGGTCCCGACTGTCCCCTCCGGCACCCGACCCAGATCCCCTCCTCCCCTCCTCGCCCGCTGGACTCGACGGCTTGCAAAGTTCAGGGCTTAGGGGGAGGAAAGAATAAAGAAGAGACAAACTTTCGGAAGTGTTTGCAGCCCGATCCGTGCCCCCCCGCCGCCCCGTGCATTTCTGTTTCTCCCGGCATTTTTCGAGTCAGCCCCGCGCTGAAATCTCCGGCCATTTCAAACAGTTTCAAATGTGATTGACACGTATGTTAATGGTTTGTTTTTGTGCAAAGCGGCTCTGCAAATTTCCAACACAAACACATTGTGTAGATCAGATGTTAGGTATAAAAATGGTTTATTGATTGAAATAATAGAAGCATTATTTTGATTTGTCCTGACATGATGGCTGATTTATAGATTCCTACCCCATTGATTTCTTCTTGTCCGGGCACAGGGAAATGATCAAATCTCATGAAAATGCCCTTTTGTGCTAATTAGCAACCCGAGATGCACATTGTATCTTTCTTTCTTTCTCTTTCTTTTTTTATTCCTTTCTTCCTTTCTTTCTTTCTCTCATTTTCTTTCTTTCTCTCATTTTCTTTTTCTTTCTTTCTTTCTTTCTTTCTTTCTTTCTTTCTTTCTTTCTTTCTTTCTTTCTTTCTTTCTTTCTTTCTCTCTCTCTCTCTCTTTCTCTCTCTCTCTCTCTTTCTCTCTCTTTCCTTTTCTCCCTCTCTTTTCCTTCCTCTTTCTCTTCACCCCTTTCTTTTTCCCTCTCTTTCTCCCTCTCTCTCTGTTTTTCTTTCTCTCTGATGCGATTTACCAGATTTATTCTCTGCGCCATGGTCTTGGTGCGTGTATGTGTATATTTTTTATCTTTTATACATCTGTTTTCACTTTGCACTTTCAATGAGCTGTAGCAGACAATAGTGAGAGAAACATCTGAAAATGCAAGGAGACAGAGTTGCATATGTGTTTCATTTCTGCGGGTTAGTCAGAGAAAACAACAAAAGGACAGCTGGAGGGGGGGAATAAAACACACACTTACAAAGAGGATTGTGACCCTGTAAGAGGGAAAGGCGAGTACAACGAAAAAACATTGCAAAAAGTAAGGAAGTACCGTAGAAGTAAAGCAGGAAAGAGTGTCGGAAAACTGATCAAGAACAAGAATAAGAAGTTAAAAGCGAGTCCGACTGGATGTTCCCTAACCTTCTTTAAAAGGAGACTTGGGGAAAGGGCAGCTCGGTCCGGATAAACAAACTGGGAAGACGCACCTGCCGAAAATGTGTATCTGATCTGTCTACACAGATGTGTGTGTGTTTATCCATCTATACATTTATGTAGGGGGATCTAGAGCATCCCAACACTAATTGCAGTCGTGCGTCGAAGAGGTAAGTCTCATAATTCTCTCTTTTCTGAACGGAGAACCAAATCCCTTGAATAGCCAGCAGCAGTCACATCTCAGGCAGTATTAGTTTGGCTGGACTTTGTGTGTGTGTTTGCTTTTGTTACTTTTTTTTTTGGTTGTGGAGGAGATAGGGTTCGCTGGGAGACAACCAGATGGGGAGGGAGGGCAATCCCATTGTCTGTTCGCCAGAAGATNGTGGTGAAAAGGGGGGGGAAGAAGAGTGGGTGCATGTGGATTTAATAGCAGTGAAAGTATTACAGAGGGATCAGATTTAGCAAGCGAGCGAGAGGGAGCTTTTGAACATCTGTCTAATGCAGCCAATAGAAGTGACATTAGTGATATTGGAGAGGGAGACACCGCCGCCGGTCGGGCTGGGATTACGGGAGCCTTCCCAATCCGATTAGCCGCTGCCCCTCTCCTGCCAGCGGCGGAGCCGGAGCCCCGGGCGCCGCCACCGCCGTGTCGGGAGCGGCCGCGCTCCGCTCCGCTCCTCTCCGCACCGCTGCGCGGCCGGCGCTGCCCCCGACCCCTCTCCCCACCACCCCCGGCAGCCGCGGCTCAGCTCCTCCGCAAAACGCCTCCGGTGGTGCCGACCAAGCCCATCGGGTTTAATATTCATCGATACACCGCGATGAAATTCCACCTCGCTCCCGGGGAAACCTTTATTCTCCGGCTAATTGTAATTTACAATTACACTTTACACTTCATCACGTAGGAGGTTAGGAAACAAGATTCTTCCATATAATTATTGGCCTCCTTAATCCTATTCCACCGCGTATCACCCCGCACCGCANAAAAAAAAAAAAAAAAAAAGGAAAAAAAAAAAAAAAAAAAAAGATCCCAGTCTGCATAATTTTAGACATCACACCCACGCCTCTGAGCGCGGAGCAAAACGCATCAATGGGTTGTAACTCCCGCCGGAGGGGGGGCGGCTGCGCCGGGCTGCGCTGCCCGGGCAGGGATCGCACCGCCGGGCGGGCAGCTCCGGGGCCACCGTGCCGGGCTGCCCTCTGGTTTTGGGTAGCTTGGCAGGTAGTTTCCCTTCAGTTTGCTTACCCGGTCGATTAATTTAAAAGCTTTCCTTGGTTAATGGCAGGCAAGGTAGAAACACGCGTTTATGAGCTCCCTGCACCTCGGCACGTATCTCCTGCCCACACGCACAGTGTGCCTCACAGTCCTTGCTTAACTGTGGCCGTAGCCTTTAAAGCAAAGCGCGTCTCCCTAGCTCTCCAGTGTGGGGAAAATGCCTGCAGTTTGTACCTCCAGGCATTACAACATGCCTCAGCCCAGCTGAAAGCAACACTGCAGCTTGAGCGCAGCCGGCCGCAGAGGAGTGTCACTGCCTTCAGCTCTGCCAAGGACACTGCCAGGGGCTGCCGTAGGGCTCGCGGGTACTATCAGGTTCATCCTTGTGCCTGCCTCTTCACAAGCTGTTTTACCACCCGGCAGCAGCTACCCGAAGCATGACTCAAAGGCTGACTAGCATCCAGCTCATGAATTACAGAAAATTGACGCCCTGCTTAAAATTCACAGCAGTGAATTTGTAACGTTCACATTTTTACGTGACAGTCATCTTGCAGGGAGATAACGTCTAACAGCTCCTGAGTTTCCCCCTTGTAACAGCGTGGAAATAACATGGCAAAGGCCAAGAAGTCTCTCTGTCTCTCGTTCACACACACGGAGCCCATACCACAGTATTATGCAGCAGTTTTGTGATTTGTAGCACATCAGTATAGTATCTGCCTCTGAGAAGCTACACCGGTGGGGTTTTGTTTGGTTGGTTGTTGTTTTTTAGGTTTTCTTGTTTGTTTGTTTGTCTTTAATGAACATTAAAACCTTTCTTCTTACAGTGCTACGTGGGCTAATTTCACTAGTCTTTCATCTCTGCATATCGGGCACCAAAGTTATTATTACGTCAAAAAATCCCTGATTTAAATGGTAACTGTTTAGTCTGCATCTGCCACTTAATTAGATGTAGTTGGGGCAAAGAGCTGAGGGTAGACTTAGGAGATACCAGTGTTGAAGACGGTATCTCAGAAAACCTGTATAAAGTCCTCTTGGTTTGCCAGCCTATCACCTCTGAACTTAGATCATTCAAACAAACAGGCATGCAAACAATTTATGCAAAATCTTCCCTCAGTTCCCAACAGCCCTTCTTTTCCACAGTCTTCAGAGACTGTTTTCAGATCAAAAGTTCATAAACTTGATCTGGGAATCCAAATAATCTTAGAAGAACAAATCCTACCCTACCATCAAGCCCTATGTTCCTTTTGTTCTTGTATTTCAGTTTATTGCATAGTTGTGTTTCTTCTAAGCGATACACCCTCAAGCTATTATTTTCATATTAAATCTCTGACGTTCTTAGTAAAACAAATAGCTTGCATCATTCTGGTCATTCTTTGTTCTGAAATAGAGGGTCTTATACTAGGTGGATGCCAAATGTATTCATGGGCTGGCCAGTACGAGACAGCGACAGTTTGGGGGTGGTAGCATCTCTCTACTATGTGCATGTGCAGTTCAGAACATTATAGCATTCCAGCATAAATTTGTGCTTCTGGAACGAAGATGATTAATATCTTGAATCCTGTTTTCTGGATCCCCAAATTTCTTATGAAATATGTTTAAAGATTAACATGGAGTACTCTCAATTAATTTCCTCTATTTTAAGGTTTCTTAATTTTTCATTAGAGCTTTTTAACATAGATATTTCTACTAACTTTTAAACACCTATTTAAAGTAACAAAATTGAAGCCAAATTAAAATAACGACAGATTCAGTTTATAGGAATGAAAAGGTAAAATATAAATCTCTACTATTTAATACAATCCTGTATTTTACCCTGCAGTAAGCAGCAGGCATTTTTTCTGGTCTTTTCCATTATTTTTTATGTTTTGTTTATATACCACAATCTTTGAAAAATGTATCTAAGACACTCCACACAGGCATGCAGCGGATTCCAGAATGCATCCACTCTGGTGTGGGCTAATACCCATTTTAAAGCTCTTTTGTGTCATCAGTGAAGTGCTTGAATTCCTGCTTACATCCATGACACTTCAGAATGGCACATGCCTTGTATTGGGAACTCTGGGGCTGAGAAAACGAATATTGAATATCAAAATATAAAGAGCAGAACATGCTGCTCGATAAGGGTAATTTAAAATTACCAACACAGGGAATGTCTGGGCACAATTGTCTGTAGATAGGACAAAGTCAGGCTGCAGGATCCTTTACCGATGAATTTGTCATCATGAAAGAAGAGCTATTTTTGCTCATGTTAGCTGAAGACCAGCCCCATACAGTGCATGGATTCCAGAGTGGTCATGGACAAGTGGAGTGGCTTTTAGAGAATAATTAATTGGCAGATTGTGTTTTGAATATTATTGCAGCTGTTCCTGCTGATTCTGTCAGAGGTCAAACCCTGTTGTGCCAGACACTATTCAAACCTGGAACCAGAAAGCTGGTCCCTGCTTGGTGTTTCTTTCGTAAGCAGGAAACCCTGCCTCCTATTTTTTGTTCGTTTGTTTGTGACTGGTGCTAGGAGCACCACTGCACCTGAGTTTTAAGTGTAGCAGAATTAACTAAAACTTCACAGATTAGATAAAACTTCTGAGGTAAAGATCAGAAAAAAATAGAGAAATGGGAGAGAAAGAGAGGAATAAAAACCGTGTTAGAGAAAAAAATGGGTATGATGAAAAGCACTGATCAGAAAGAAGGCAGGGGATCTTGACATAACATGTTTTTCTTTTACCAAGTAATATTTTCCAGTAGTTCTTTGGAAAATGTTATTCTTTGTCCCACCATGTCCTCTTGTCCCTTAAATCTTTATGGATTCCCCAGGCTGCCATGGCCAAATACGCCAAGGAAGAAAGTCTCAGCGCACAGAGGGAGGAGTACAGCTTCAAGTAAAAGTGAACTGGTCCATATTGTTACCTCTGTAAAATCCTCTTTCTCTCGGTCTCACCTGTGTATACACACATGCACACACACACACGTACTTTGAACTACTTCTCAGCAAATCTCGATTAAACAGCCTGTTGTGCCAACGTACCATATTCATAGCTCTACTAGTGCTAGGCGAGAAAAGTGAAGGACTGAGATGGAGGGGGATCATCGGTGTCTACATTTCATTGCCTGTAAATCAGCCAGGTCAACCTCAACAGTGTTGTCGTTATGCTCTGTGCCACGTAACTGTTTGTGATCATGGGTGGTGAGCGTTAGAAAGGGGCCGATCAGCTGGCAGGGCTGGATGCTTAACAGTATTTTTTCGTATTCTTTTTAAATTATGAGTTGAAGACTTGGGAAGAATACAAAGCAGGTGACACTGATGGGGTTTATCTCTGCTGTGGACAGGGCACCCTCAGGTAGCTGATGCACTCTTACTTATATTGCTCTGCCAGGGCAACCCCCTAACTTGCAAGGTAACTGAGAAAAGCTGCTTCCTAATTACATCAGGGTAAATCAATAATAGCTCAGTAAAAGACCATGCAGCTCTACTGGGGCAAGCCTGCTATAAGTGAATTGTCAATCAAGCCTTATCGCACCAGTCATTGCAACGGGCTGTTTTGTGATTTGGGCTGTCCAGCTGCCACGATGTTTGAGCCTGGGCCCATGATGCTTGGGAGCTATCGCATCCTGTGCCACACACAGAGGCAAGAAGAGGGCTGGAGCAGGGTTTGGTATTCCTGGGTACACCAGGCAGTGAGTGGGCGTTCTTCGCAGATCCTGGCACAGTGCAGGTGGAGGACAGCTCTGAGGCTAGAGCTGTGGTCTGGGACACCGGGCAGTGTTCTCCATCGTTTGCTAGGCAGGCCATGTAAAACACTGTGAACGCCAAGATTTCTGACATTTACCAAGTGAAAAGATATACCAGTGTTTTATGATGGTCAGATTAGCTGAAAACATGATCTTTCCCATTTTGTCTGAACCCCCTTTCCCTGCCTGCTATCACTTGTCACCAGGGACAGCTTTTCAGTTCTTTTTCCTAGGAGCTAACGTTGTTTGGATATATTTTTTTGATTATGTGTAGGAGAATGTATCCTCATTGACTAAAAAGACAAATAAATGAGTGAGAAGCTTGCTTTGCCAAGCAATTAAACTCTTAATTTTGCAACGTAATTCTGGAAATACGTCTGGTTTTGTGTGCACTGGTCTAGATGCAATTTTAATTTCACCATGTGACTAAAGGGAGAAAGGATGACTAGAGATGTGACATCATACTTAGCTGTAGGACACAGCCATTCACTTGGAACAGCATGAGCTGTACAAAAAGGAAGGACCTGTTTGTAAATAAATTGTGTTTTAGGTATTCCTCAGTTTTGGCAGCAGACTGAGGTGCACCCGAGTGAGATCATTGCAGTTTTTTTTTCCCCCCGGTTTGTAATTCACACATCAGCAAATAGAAACCAAGTCTCCATTGTCGCAGCACTGCAGATAAATAACTGCTTGGCCACCCATCGCAGAAAATCATGTCCTACACTTGCTGTTGATTTTGTTCCCATAAATTTCGACCCACACAATTGAAGGGAATTCTCTGTTTCTAACAAAAGACCAAGCATTTGGCAAAACAAAGAGTCCCTTTTAATCAGGTATATTTTTAATCTTGCTACCTTTTTGTTCTCTAAAATTGTTCTCTGTTCAGCACTAGTGCTATTATTTTACTGTAGAAATGGCAGGGCTTTCTTTGTTATTTCCTTTGAATGTTTGTATCCCGAGTGCTTGTGTTTCGGATGTATTCACAGGTTGACTTTCCCTGTTGTGCTTTCAAAATTCAGGAAATTAGCATTCAGCTTTGGCTGCGATTTATACTGTAACTAAAGATCTTTGAACAAACATGGAATGTAAAAAAACCCAGCCTAATGACATTTCTGGGCCAAATTCAGCTGTGACATAAATGGCGGCACAAGTTACATGCAGGATATATGTTGATCAGAGGCGGAGTGATGAAGCATACATGGTTACAGCAGGGTAACTTGTATGAGGCTGGCTTTCAGTGCGTAAAATGAGGGTAACTCAAGCTGGTGGAAGGACTGTGTGTGTATATCTGTGGTCTGTGAGTGTGCGCGTATCAGGGAAAGTAAAGCTTTATCCCACACTGGCAGTATGAACAAGCCTTAATCTGGATGTATCTGTATTTCATTCCCGGAGTGACGTACAAGAGCGTTAAGGTCAATCTGCACCGCATAAGGGAGTCAGGTGCAGGGATCTCCGAGCTGGGAGCCAGAGACCTCAGAGAGCAAGCCAGCCCCACCGAGGGGTGGTACCGCACTGGGGAGACCCTCAGCTCCGGCACCACCAGGCTCGGCTGCACAGTGGAGCCACCACTGGCTGCAAGGGGGGGGCTCCAGAGCCACCCGCACACAGTCCTTCTACCGCCTGCCTGCAAGCAGTCATCCCTTCTTCCTTTTGCCATCAGTGCTCCACTATTTCATTCCCTTGAGTGCTTTCTTTATTCTGCTTTCAAGCTCTAATTATAGTTTTCTGGTGCTTATTCCTTATTTTCTCTTCCTGGATTGTCGTAACCCTCCTAACCCAGTGGTGCTCCAAGCATGACCTGGCTGTTTACCCCAGCTGCCCAAAGTGCCCAGGACTCCCCAGTTCCTACCTGTGCAGTCCCGGTGCGGGGCACACACAAGGCAGTTCCCAGCTGGTGCCTCCAACCCGTGACTTACAGGGCAGAAGCGGGACATATGTGTTCTGGGCACATTAGATGTTGTCTCCTGATACAGATCCTCAGGATTAGCTGAGACAATGAAATACATATTTATTTAATTAAAAAACAGCTCCTCCATTGCACTGTAGAGCCTTTGTATTGCTGCCTTGCCAGTGGTTAAGACAGCCACCACATGAACCTTTGAACTGTGAGCAAGCCACGGAACAGGTTAAGACCAACAGATGTGTTAAATCTCCTTCCTTCAGGTGAAATGAAAGGCACAATTAAGTGTCTAGTTGTGAAATAGCTGGAAACAATAGAAGCTGCAGCTGGAGGCATATAGGCCAGAGCAAAGTACTGTGCAAGGAAGATTGAGTGAGGCTGTAACAGGATGCGAACTGAAGCTGCTGCTGCTGTAAAAAGTTCCTGGCCCCCCATTCTTCCAGCCTCTTATTCCCACCCTCGCACCTCTCCGCTGGCAACATATGTGTTTGTGCAATGGCATTGGCAACTGGAACAGGGAATAGCCTGGCTAAATATCACCCAGTAAAAAATACCCTAAATCCACAGCAAGATTTTAGTTGCATAAAGTCACTGAATAGCCAGTACTGCGAAGCCACGTCTAGCAAGCTTCCCCGTCACTAGTCTAAAATCCAGGGGAATAAGTAGTTGTTTGACATGCTGTCTGCAGGAGGGAAAGCAAGAAGTAGGAGAGGAGTATGACTCTGAGTAGAAGCAAAGGACAGAGGTTTTTAGATGCAGGACTTACTGAGAAAACATAAGGTTGGGGAAATGAAACTGCTTTATGCTTCTAAGGCACATGAGGCAGTGACGCCTCACACTCGTGCATGAACACGGTTGCAGCAATGAAATGTCTGTTTTGTAGAATATCTTTCCGTGACAACTAGAAACTATTCTGTAAGAAGTTGATATTGTCTAACTGCTCTTGTCCTGGCGGTTGGGCTAGGCTGCATGTTTTTAAAGCCCACAATCTTCCGACATGGGTGTTCCCACAAAGGGGCTCCTTAAAGCTAGTATCAGAGTGGAGACCTCTATATGACCCCTATGACATCTGCCTTTATATGACTTGAGAAGTGATCTGAGCCCCAGAATAGAAGTGCCTCCGAGACTCTGTTTGCCTCTGCATACAGTGTTTAGTATAAGACGATATTTATTCTGTTTCAGTATAAATTTAAATAATATCAATTTTTCAATGCTAATAAATAAAAATACAGAAAAGTAAATATGCACGCTTCAACAAATATCAGTTGTATATAAATGTATCAGGACACTTTTCTCAGTCTTCCCAGAGGCAATCTCTAGTATGCCTTACAGATCATGGGATGAGATAAAGCGAGTGTTATTATGAAATGATCATGAAGCTGATGCTGTTTTCTTAGGAACTACAGTCTAATTACTGAATGGCAAGATCATCTGGCTATTCTTATTTTTTTATCATATCCTACTGTGGATTGTTTTCCATCAGCCTTCTGGAACACATTTTTCCCCTTAATAAAATAAATTCATATTCATTTACCATAATGAAATTCAAAGTAACTTTCAGTTTAGGATTTTAGCTTCTGATAACAATTTCTTATGTAAAGCAGATGCTATTTTAAGTCTCTCTCTCTCTTTCTTGCTCAAGGAAGAGTGTAATGGGCTTTGGTTGGCTATCTATAGCAACCCTAGAATGTTTGACTTTTTTATTTTAGCACACTGCAATGAAAATATTTAATTCATTTATAATATTTAGAATGTTAGCACCAAAGTCCATTTGATAAAATAAATTTTATGTGTTATTTATGGGGAAGACACTTAAGGATTTCAATAATTCTTAAAAATATTTACATTTTTTTCTTCTGACTTTTTGTTTTACACTGTGTTTTATAGGTCTTCATTTCTATTTGATGTAGGTTTCGAACTTCAGATTTATGGCTCAACACCTCGCAACAAATTTTGTAAATATTCTGTGGGGGCTTGGTCCTGAAACATAAACACTTCTTTCTATTGAGGCACTGAGGAAAAACAGACCCCCTCATTTATTATGTGATATCCAGAAGGCTAAGGAGATTTTGATCTCCTTTTTCAGGAACATCTTCTTCAGTAAGAAAAATGAAATGTCGTCATGCTAAGGTGAATCATAATAAATGTTATGTCTTGGCTGACACTGAAAAATAAATCAAAGAAAGTTGTGAGAAATATTGGTGACTTTTTTTTCCACAGAGATTTGGACCGGCTTTATAAATTAAACAGTACGCGATGACAGCTTAGGGGCGGTAAGTAAACCATTCAGTAGATAATCTCCATAGTAACAAAAAAAGTTTAACCATCTCAAACCAAAATAGCACATCTGGACTTGGCTGTGTCATATGGCAATAGGGAACATTTTATTGTTGTCAAAAGTCACAGCACACAAGAAAACTGTGCACAGCTTAATCCTTGTTAGCAGAAATCGGTGAAGTGCAAGCCGTGCATTCAGGAAGATTCTGATCCTGTAAATCATTATCTATTTGCTCACCTTTATGTTGCGTAAGGGTCCTGTTGTGATCCATCTGCTGTTTGCGACTTAGGAAAAAAAGCAGCCTTTTCCTTCATGAATATGGAGTCCAGTCCTGAAAATTCTTGCTCATGTGAGTGGTCCTAAGTCATGATGACAGAATTCATTTGAGTAATGAGCTGAGGCACTGGGTTCCTAAGTAGCAGTATTTAGTTTTAATTGCACTAAACTTCAAAGTTGAAGACCTGCTTTACAAGATTTTAGCTTTTGTGTGCTAAATCGAAGATGGAATAATTTAACTGGTGTAGTGCCGTGGCTTAGAGATAAATAGCAAACTGCTGAAGAGAATGCAAAATTTTAGTTAGTAAGGACAAGGCTGTGTGTCACGCTCCATAACTCTGCCTGAGAATAAAAGAGAGCAGGGGCTCCACTTTGCCTCTTGTTCAAGCTGCATAAACTCTGGATCAAGCCTTGCTAAACTGAGTGTGTAGCTGATGGCAGGAGGCATCCACAGGGTGGTTGGCAGGAGCTGTGCGAGGTCCAGCTGCTCCCTTACCACAAAACTCACTTTTGGCTTCACTATGGGGTGTTAATTTGCCCCTGTCTAAGTCAGCAAATACTCAGGGAAGGAAACAGGTATAATCTTCGTTCTGTCTTTATGGTGAACTTACTGTTCCAGCCAAGCCATTTGCATAGAGGGATGCAGCAATTTGTAGGTATGGGCAATGGCACAAATTGTGTCTCTGAGATAAACTGTTTCAGAGCTTGTGCTTCCTGAAGCTTTTCCTGGACTGGGGCATTTATGTAGCTCCTTTTGCTCAGAGCTGAGCTCAAAGGCACACTCTGGGGCTTCAAAGCTATGAAATCCTGCGTCATTAGCCAGCTCTCCAGGACTGCGTGAGAGCTCTATGTCCAGTCTAGATCTCCTGAGGGAAGTCTGGCAGAGCTGACTGCTTTCAGCTCTTCTTCATCCCTACCTTGATACAGCTGAAGGTATAACACCCAGGAGGCAGCTCAGTCTCTTTGATGGATTCAGTCCTTTTCATCCATCGGACAGTGCCAGGACAGCTAAAAAGGGCCAATAGGGGTTCCAGAATTGGGACTAGAGAGATCCCTAGATTTATGGCAGTAGTAGTTACAGACAGCAAAGTTTGCACAGCCTCACCCATGGAGCCACAGCACAGCCTATGTTTCTGTCTTTCTGCACTAACCCCTTCTTCTTAAGGTCAACCATTAGCTCCAGGACAGATCCCTGGACATACCCAGCACCACGAAGTCCCGTGGATTGGGGATGCCCCTGTGTGAATGGGTGCTTCTTCACCCTCCCACGCTTATAAGAGTGGGAGTCTGCCCATAACAAAGCCTCCCTGTGCAAAAATCTTCAAGTGTGATTCAGACGTCTCTAAAGAAAAGTTCTAGTATGAAGGAAGAATCCTGTCTGTTTCCCTTGGATGCTGCAAAAATAGTCCCCAATCCTGACCCAAAAGGATGGCTGCAGTTGCAGGCCAGGATTTGCAAAGTCTTGGCATAACAATGTGTGTGATAACAAATGATTTGACATAAATCCTTCCCACACAAAAAAAAACATGCACAGTAGAGACAGGTTTATAAAGCTGGGTGATGAAGCAAGGTCAGTACCTCTAATCTAAATGCAACAATCCTTGCGTCGCATCACAAGAAGCCTCCTAAGCAACCTTTCCACGCCTCACTGAAATCATACACTTCACGATCTTCCCTTTCATGCTTCCTTTGTTAAATAATTTAGTGGGGATATTTTGGATGAGATTTTCATCAGCACACATTTATCTTTTAACACAAATGGCTCCCCCATCTCCTCCCCCTCCCTTCGGCTATGTGAGCATGCCGGGCATTGTGTGTGTTTCGAGTGGAGAGCATTCGGGTAATTACTTTTCATTATTACATTGCACAACAACATCCTTTACAATTTAAGGTTGCCAGTACTTCGGCAGCTCCCAGATCCCAACTCAGACTTTAATAATGTGTTGCTAAAAAAGGGGGTTAAATGTTGTTTATACATTACATTTCTGGACGCGGCAAATTTCACTTGCACCTGCCAATGGCTTACTGATAAATATACACTGGTAGAAGTTCAACAGCAGTGGGCCAGTGAGTTAGATAAATACCACATGACACCATAAGCATTGAAGGTTAGTGTTTTCCCAGCTCTCACACTCCGGTAGACATAAAGTCTTTTCTTAAAACAGATTAAAAATAAATAAATCCTCTTTGCAAGGTAAAAAAAAAATTAAAATGCATATTCAAAACACAAAATAAATTTCTCTTAAAGTCTATCACAGTCATCTGCTAGGTTCCCTGCCTCTTGGATGTTAATTATGATTTACTCAAGATTTGTGGTCAATTTTTAAGTATAAAAGCATCTCATATGACTGGTTGCCAATTCTGAAGTCTAAAGGCCTTGCTTTATATTGCTGTAGTAGAATAGAAAATATAATCAAAGTTTGACCTTCAACTTTAATCCTATAAACAGAGAATTTGCTTACTTTACCTTGGAAACGGATGTGATTCATCACAGTAGCCCATAAATAACATGTCAAACTGTTAGACTGATCAATGAAAATAAGTTATTGAAAAATAATGTGATTGTAAAGTCTCTATGTAAACTAGCTTAGTGTTATTTTAAAATGAGGAGGGCTTTCAGCTTGGGGCATTTTTTTTTTTTTAAGGAGGATAGTTACTCTTAGTAAAATGCAGTAAACATTAAACATATTTGGCCTACGCAAGCTATTTTGGTTTTTTTTTTCAGGAAAGGTAATTTAAGGTAAATAACCATTATGCTTCCAGAGGAAGAATTGTGTTCCTCTTAGATCAAGACTGCAAATGGCAGGTTACCTAAACTGCCTGTTGCTTATCACTGTGCCTGAAACAAAAAGACAGGGCAAACTCTTGTCCACGTGGGAGCCCACAGGAAAGGTTCAGTCACAGAAAGACCTCAACGCTGCAAGTAGAATTTCTGGGACATGAACTGGATGAACTAAGTCTCCACTTTTTCATTGCAGATATGAACTCTGAAGTCTGACAACAGGAATTTAAATAGGAAGCTGCTCACTGTTTCGTGGCTTATGTTTTCAACAGGAATACTCAGATAACAGATCATTTCACAAAAGCCATTCAGGTGTCTCCTTGGCTCCAAAAAATTGGATTTTAAAATTCTTCGATGTAGTAGCAAAACATTTATTCAAAAAATACACCTTACACTGAAAAAAATACGTGGAGATACTGAACTGAACTGAATATAAAAATAAATAATCTAACTTTGGCACATGTGTATTACTGAATTTTATCGTCCAGTTAACCGAAAAGCTATTTTTCTGAAGTGGAGGCTGAAGCTGATTTTAGCCTGCTGTATCAGAATCAGACCTTGTCCAGCATTTAGATTTACCAGCTGAAGTTTCTTTGCACTCTTCATGTCAGTAATAGTGGAGATATTTCTCACATCTAAAAATTAGGCCAGTTATTTTGATGCCAAAATATAAATAATATTTTTCAGCCTACTTTATTAAAAAGTTCTTGTTTGCACATGGTGTAGTCTTTCAATATAAATAATTAACATACGAATAGACTGTATTGCTGTTCAATGAGACTGGGAGGCAATGGAATTAATATCTGATGACATCTATGTACCTTCCTTTTTTCCTTTCGTTGGTGCCATAAAAATAATTAAAAAATAAATTCTTTACTTCATACAGGAAACTTTCTGCTGAGATGATATTGTAAATCATGTAGAGAAAGAATATAATATAAACAATCATGTTTATGAGAATAATTTTCTGACAGAGCAGCTCTTTAGTATTGTTTGCACAAATATGGCTTTGTGTTTTCGTTTGTCAGTATAAACGGAACATAGTTGGAGCCAAAAGCATTCTGGATTTGCATCATGACAGCCAGAACCCTCTCCTGGCCCTTCTTTTTGTCATTTATAGTTTATTCTTTTACTTAAACCTCAGATCTGGTGGGAGGAAAAGAGGAAAAATCAGGAATCCCATGTGGACTCTGCTAGTAACAGGCGACCCCAAGAACCACCTTTTGAAAGCCTCTGCCCCACAGTGAAACACCACCTTTCTTCTCTTTTGCAATGCCTTGCTCCATGTGCAGCCTCTGCCTACCTCAGTGCCACAGCCGTGGCTCCACCAGTATCACACTGGTGGATGATGAGCGGAGGGGTGAGTGGGCTCCCAGTGAGCACTGGGTGCTGCTCTCAGACAGGTCCCATCTTGTAGCAATAGCAAAGCCAAGAGGACACCTCTGTTTGTCATACTCGTTACTATTAAATTGCAGAAGAACAGTAGCTGAGGTGCAAGCGTGCAGGACCCTGAAGAGACAAGCCCATCCCAAGCGACTCATAGCTCAAGCAGAGAACGAAAGATGGTGCGAGGACACAGATGGGGCAGAGCAGAGGAACAGAGGTAGAGTTGGGGGATGGGGTGTTGCACCTCTAACCGAGGCACCTACCTTGCCATCCAAGCCATCTGCTCTGCCCTCCTTCTGGAGACGGAGAGGCTGCTGTGGGGTATGACCAGTCCCACGTGCAGAGGGAGCGGGCTGTGGCTGCATGTCGTGCATCCCCCTGGCCAGCAGCCCCGCGGAACAGGAGCTTGATTTCCATCATGCCCTATGGAGGCATTATGGCAAAAGGCTGTTTTACGGAGAGGTTTGAGGAATGATAGTGAAACAGTTTCAGGGCTGTTTATGTAAACCTTCCTGCAAATCTGCGAGACAGGAAGAGAGAAAGCACAAAGGTGCCTGCTTGATGATTTAACAAATGGCCTTGCCATTCTCAGCTGCCTGGGATCAACACTTCCAGCTCCCATGTGTTGGCTGTAAAATGAACTTACTGCTGCAGTCAGCATTTACAGACGTGCTTCAATATATTGCAATTGAAAGAACCTTTTAAACAGTGATTTCCATAGACAATAAAGCTTACTTTCTATTTCTTTTTTGTGGAATATTATTTTAGACAACTGCGTCTTAAAAATCATCTGTATATTCACAAAACTTTTTAATGGCATCCTTACTGTAACATCGCTTAAATCATCCACCACATCATTTTCTGGTTCTGCTTTAATATTTTTTCTGGTTTTACAGATTTTTATTTTGTGTTTCAAGATTTATTTGTGGAAAGAGAGACTTCTGGTATGAATACAGTAATATCGATTCTTCAATCAGAGCAGATTTAAGCAAGTAAATTCCATTTAAGGTAAGAGTGGAAAATTTAAATTGCTTGGCCAGGGAATGGAGTAGACACTCTTCTGTTAAAATGTTTTAATTTCCTTAAGAAACCATTTTTATTTTTTTTTAAAAGAATATTGAACACTAAACAACTTTTGTTGTTGTTATTACTATTCTTGTTTTATTAAAAGAAACATCTGTTTTAAGACAGAATAACAGTATCATGTCATTACTGCTTTCTCTTGCATCTCTCTCTTCTCACCCAAACATATGTTATGGGTCAGAAGACTTTTTTGTCATTTATACTGATAATGTAACTAATTCACCCACGCATGCTGTACTGGTCTCATAACACATGCCAGTTTATCTCGTACATTACTCAACATGTTGTGGAAAAAAGAGCCTGAAATATCACAAAGAAAAATTGAAGAACATGTGATTGTGGCTGAGCCAAGAGAAGTGATGCTGGAGTTTATAGATGTAGTTAATATTACTGTGAGCAGTGCTATCGCTGGCAATTCTATCAGTTTAAACAAAAAACAGTCACTTACTGAGTTCCTTGTGTAGGGTTGAGCAACTCGCTAAAAATAAATCATCCGTTCCTTTCTACTGCCATGAAATAGAGGAGAAATATAAGCGTTCTAGTTAACAGCAAGGCTGACCTTAGAGATTCTGTTGCCCCAGAGCTGACGAGATTATAGGGATGGGAGAGTTTATAGCAGAGATTTTAGAAACAAATGCTTTAGGATTTCATTCCACATTTGGGAAAAAAACACAGAAAAATATTCAGTCCTTTGGGACATCTTTCACAACTTGTATATCTTCCTCCATCAAGATTCATCTCTCATAAAATCTCATGCTGTGTTTGTACCGCATTGTAGCCTGCTCTTGCTATTTTACGGCAAAACTTCAAATAACAATACTGGAGTAAGGTTGCTACCTGAACATCTCATTTTTCACAAAGAAGCAGCAACAAAATAAGCATCCAGGCCATGGGGCAGTAGGCAGGATCACCGATCATGCCAACTCCAAAAGACAAATAAAGAAATTAACCGTTGTTTTAAAAATCTAATGATTTTTAATCATCTTTGTAATATTTTTTTTGCAGATTGTGAATGTGAGATAGAAAAGTACAAAGCACAAATCTTTTTCATCAGAAAGACAACACATAAAAACAAGGCACAATGCTTTAAAGGGGAAACTTCATGTATTTCTACTCTAAAAGTACATTTGTACCATCTTTGGTAGAAATCCATCTGTGACATTCTACAGTTTACTCTCTTAAATTATATTGAGCAGTTTCTATATAGTTAAGTTTCTGCTTTCAGAAATGAATTAAGGAAATAATTTGCATGTTGAATTAAAACTAAATTTATTTGGAAATTCACAACCAAATTCGTATTCAGCAGATCTCCCTAACCTATTCTAGCACACCCGCAAAAGGAAAATACCTGTTTTCTTGATACAGCTGAGTCAGGAGTGTACCTAACATATCCTGTAAGCTTTTAGAACCTTTGAAAGCTACAGCATGAAAAGGCATCATAACACATTCATACTCAATGGTGGGAGCAAGATCAAACACTCCATGGAATTTAACAATACATGATATTTCTCTGAAAATTCCTCAGTCTGAATCCAGATTTTTTTCATGTTTCAAGTCTTCACTACTGTTACTGTTTTCTGGAAAGTCCAGATTGTTTTAGGTGAATTGGCCTTCAGTGATTTGTTTACTGGAAAGTAATTTGAAAGTATACGAGAGGTAATAAATAAAACTGAAATTTCATTCCCTTTTTCAGCTTTGCCGTGATATTTTTGGAAAAGATATACATTTATGACTAAGGATAGTGTCATCAATAATTTACCCTTCAGCAAAATGCATTATGTTATAAATTTAATCACACACCAGATCAGACTATTCTAATTTTAAGACTGTTTCATAAAAGAACCTTTTTTACTGAGATACAATATCCATCCATGAGAAGTGCCTTTGCATTCCCTTAAAAAATTAAGTTATTTCAACAGGCCAATATGCAGTTAAAATATGGAAGTAACTTTTAATATGTTGAAAAATATGTTAAAGTTTTTTTCCTCTGTTTTCCTTTACTTGAAAAGTATAGAGATCAATAATTTTGAGGGGCTATACCTCAGAATTTTCATGTATTTAAGGTTGACGTAATTATATACCTTCTACGACACTGAAACTCTCTTGACAGATGAAGAAAAGTAATTGAAATTAAAATAACTGAAATATTTGAAATCAAAAGAATGACATAATTGAACAATTAGCAGGAAGTCATTCTCATTTGCCATTAGTTTGTAAAGACAGTGCTATCTCCTAAAGTTGACATTATAATTTGTAAATGATTATATAAAGTTCAAAATTTTTAATTGTAGTATACTTTTGCAAATATTTTTAATGCAGTTTCATGTCTTTGAAATAATGAAACAGAAATGGCTTATTGCCCTTTTGGCTCTGTAGTAACAAAGGACTTTCATCAATATTTTTATATTTCTATGGTTTTAAGCATCGGTGATGACAGGAAACAAATATGTCCTTTTCAATCAACTACTTAATTGCTTCCTTAATTATAGAAAGAATGAATACACTGATGGCAATATAGAAAACTTTAATATGGTGAGTCATTTTAGCTACAAGTAAAACTTGGGAAACATGCTTCAATTTGCTGTTGTAGTTAATGAGATAGGACACTTCTGCAGAAACCATCTTGCTGATCTCTGAATTCCTTAGCAATTAAGACAGTCAACAAAACAATTAGACATTAAAAATAATTTAGTACTTTTGTTCTTAGATGCTGTGGTAGAATTATCTTTATGGTTAATTCCATTTTCATATTGCCTTTCATCTGATGAACTGACAGGAATTTTTGAGTAATTTATTTTGCACAAACTCCAGTCAGCTTTATGGTAATTATCCATATGGAAATCTTTGTTCACTCATTGTAGAAAATGTAAAACCATTTCTTCTGCAGCAGAGAACTTATCTTGTTTATAGGCTGTTATCATGGGAGTTTTTGTCGCTACCACGATTTATGTAGGACTGCTGCTTAATTGTGCTTGTATCATGATCACTGCTTGGCACTTGTATGCTGGGTACATATTTCCCAGATCTGCTTCCTATGTAATCCATTATAAAACTGAAGAAAAACGTGGAATAAACCAATCTTTTAATACTGGATAGCTGCATATGAACACAAATCCTGATTGCAATCGTTTTAGGTAGACTAAAAGAATTCTGAAAATACATTTCAGGATTATGCTTTTCATTTCATTAGTAGTGTAAGGAATTTCTGTGAAAAGTTTATACTTCCAGGTTCTTGTGTTTTATGGACACTGTGTATACAATGATTATTATTTGATATGTCAAACAACCAGAAGTCTCAGAGAAAATTCCTTCAGCAAAATAAGCTTAGATTTACTTCCTTGAAGTCTCTCTGTAGGCATGAATATTTACGGTACCTTATACAATTGTTCTGACATCCTTACCTTTCACTACTACAGCTACTAAGTTTTATAGCCTGAGCCTGTACACCACACTGATGTAGCTTTTGCAGTAAGTTATACACCTGTCCATTTGGCAAGTATTTGTTGTGAACATGAACACTAATTCATTTTTCAGACACTGAATTCCTCTTTTTTCATATCTGACCTTTTCTCATCTGGGTAACATGCTAAATAACAAACTTTTGGGTCAACACCGTATTTTAATAAGTGGAACTCAAAAAATGCAATGCATTTGCATGTTCTGGTGAAACATCATGAAAAGAAAATACTTTTCCACTAAAGCTAGTTGTCTAGGTTTGTCCTACAGTTAATAGAGAGAGATCCCTAGCAAGATTTATCCCACTTGTCCTAGGGATAGATTGAATTGTTCTGTGAAGGTTTCATTTTCCCCTTGACTGCAGAGGGTGTTAGACAGCTAGTTTAGAGAGTGCCGCACATTTGGAGAGGTAGGCTTAGATATGAGGAATACCAACCTTAGTTTTTTCAACTTAAAATCTAGGCTGTGAACATAGCATAATCAACAATTACATTACTTACTGTAACACAGCTTCAAAAGCTTAACCGATTGATTCAGCTTCATCCTTACATATACTATAACTTAATAACTAAAGGATGGAACATGTTATTTTCCAAGAAAATGCTTTCTGTTATCAATGATTATGGTGTGTTCAAAGCAATAGTGTGCCAGGCTTCCTTGCAAATGTTTGGTGACACCGTAATGTAAATCAAATTTCATATTAATGCATGTTCTGTTTCTCACACAGGTTTATCTTGAAACAGTTATTAGATCTGGTCAGCTTCTGCCATTGCTACTTTTGTACTGTCAATGGTATGCTAGTTGCAGTCCATTACAAAGGTTTTTGACATTGCAATCCTAGATGTTTTACCACTTACTTTTTAGATTCTTTGTAACCATATAGAATTCCTGCCCCAGTATACAAATCCAGAAAAGCCAGAGAGGAGACATGAACTGTCAATAGAAAGACCAAGAAGATATCTGAGTTTGGAGGTGAAAGAGAAAACTCCTGAGACTTTATGAGCTATGGACCCCCTTTTGGGGAAAGACTGCTACGTCAAAGCAGTCCTTCCTCATTTCTGCCTTCCTTCAAAAAAAAAAAAAACCAAACCCCAAGCCAAACAGAACCTCTCCCCATTGCTGTTTCTTCCATTCACCAAAATGACCAACAGGAGAGATCACTGACCTGGAGCAGATGGGACTCAGTCCAAAAGTGTCTTAATTACTGCTTTTGCTTACAATCCATACGTCTATGTGGTTGTGTGGTTGGGGAAAGCAACCTCTCTCACTCTTTCTTTTTTAAGCTACTGTCTTTTGCCCGAAGAAAGTAAAGATTTATTAAAAAGGTCAGTGGGACTTCTTTCCTCCCATACCAATGTGTTGGTATTCAGTACATACCTTGTTGCCTATGGAGGGCAGCATAATCTCTGGGTAAAGAAGCTGAATTGCATAGGTGCCCAAAGGTCACGCATACTATTACCTACATGGTGATGATTCTGGAAGTATTAGTGTATATACTGCAAGACCATGTGTCCTGGCAAGTGCAGTGGTAAATGCAACATTTATTCTCTCTTATTATTAAAGGAGAAAATTAAGACTAAATAATAAGGACAGGTGCTATAGAAACACAACATTACATAAACTGTCTCTGCTCATTTCTGTAGTCAGAATTGCTGATGTCCTTTTAACTGACAATAGCACATCCCATGTTATTTAGGAAGCACCAAAGGCAATTTTCAACTTTCGGTCTTCCGTTTTGTTGGATGCCTTGTCCTTCTATTCAGTATCTATTGCATATAGATATTTAATCTGTTCAAATCACACTAATCAGAGGAAGTCTCCCTTAGGAAAGAACTGATTTGCAGTACTCCAAATTCCAGAAATTGCGTAGCTCGGGACAGGTCAGGTCTAAGTCTTCAAGGAAGGCCACGTGGACCTTTCTGAACTGTGGGACCAGGATCTGCACCATGCACTGGTTGTTGGGGGGCTACAGATCCTTCAGCGTCTCCTAGGATATCAGTCAGCAGCTGGGGTTTGATGTACTTTACAGCCAGCTCCTATGCTAAATTACAGTTGACGCAAGCTGTAATGGTTGGTTTCTTAGTTGTGACTGGCTTACAGAGCAACTGCTGAGGAGGAGAAGACAACACAGTTCCTGGCAATTGCCTACACTAAAAGTCAATTTTTTAATTTTCATCACTGATTTTCCATTTTTATTCCAGATATTAAATAGTTTTCATATTTTGTCTATACATATCTTTCTGACTTTGAGGAAAACACACTAAAATTTTTAATGAATTCTCTTCTTGCACAGAAATGTTAAACCAATAACAATACATCATACATTTAAAAAGCATTTCATTAAAGATAACATCAGAATATACTGCTAGTTATAGATCATTTAATTGTTATGTATTAAAAATATTTCTAACATTCTTTTCAAGCTTTCATATTCTTGAAATTTATTATGTCAATCATCAGCTGCTATGACATCACAAGATGAATTCAAACCAATGATTACTTTAGTATTTAAAATGCTTGGAGTGTACCAATTATTCAGGCTGCTAAGTGAAAGTAAAAATGTCAGCTTAGCTCTCTAGAATCTCATAATGTTTAAAGGTTCATGAATTACACATGGACCAGATAGAAAGAGAGAAACTAGAGCTTGACTAAAAGACATTTTCTGTGCAAAATATGCCGAAACCATATTTTTAATATATTCTAGTGATTAATCAAAGTGATTTAAAACATTTGATTATTTAAGGCCCTGTATTTGAATTTGCCTTCAGTGTAAATCTTTCCTTTATTTATTGTGATATGTAAGTAAACAGCACTTGTCTAATGCTTTACAAATATTCACCTATAAAATGTGAAGATCCAGATCTTGCATTTTTTGCTGTTTGAACCAAGCTGAGAAATATAGGCACTGAGAACATGTGTTTGAGCCCTGAAATTTTATTGATTTGTTTTTAAATCCTATGTCATGGTGTTCTCCCTGAATAGCTTAGCTGAATGATGAGGTACTTCAGAAGTAAGGTTATGTTTCCTTTTCTGGTTCCAGATAATGGAGGTAGAAGAAAACAGCCTTGGGAGGAGACTCCTAGTCCAGTAGACCTCTGCAGAAAACTGTTGCTACAGGCTAATGAAGAACTAGCGGGCCAAGTGGAACATTCTACTTCCTGTTCAAAGTTTCTTTATAAAATATCCAAAAGGATTGGTTCTTTGTTCTTTTATACCCTCCCTGTTACCAATGCCAGCTATAACTATAATTAAGCTTGTACTTACAGTGACAGGAATAAAAAACATTCAGTATTTACCCATCTTTTTAACTAATTGAAAAATGTTCAGTACCAACTTTCATATTCACTTATAGCTCATATACATCTTTAAAAGTGAAGAATGTCCCTTTCCTTGCATGGGTTTGAAAATCCTTTCCTCTTCATGCCTACCTTTCTAATGCTTTCTGTTGGAAGTCATAGATTAGCTGTGCTGTTTGGTACTGAGCATTTCACATAGGGCACTGTCAACCCAAACCACTGAAGAAACAGGCAAGACCTCTATTTTGCAGCTTTGAAACGTTTCTGGTGAGCTTTCCTGAAGCAGGACAACTCAAAGTGGATGCAAGAATCTTTTCTCTGGATATAAGTCATAGGGTCTAACTCGATCACAGACAAAGCAAGCCATGCATCAAACATATCAGATATGCAAACTTTACTCTATGAAGGCTTGTTTTAGTTTTTCTTCAGATATATGGGTAGTATGGTGACACATCTGGTTCACCCTGTAAATCTTTAATGAGTGTAATGCATTATATGCTTATCAGTATCTAAAGGGCGGGTGTCAAGAGGACGGGGTCAGACCCTTTTCAGTGGTGCTCAGTGACAGGACAAAGGGCACAAACTGGGACACAGGAAATTCCATCTCAACATGAGGAAAAACTTCTTCACTTTGAGGGTGACAGAGAGCTGGCACAGTCTGCCCAGAGAGGGTGTGGAGTGTCCTTCTCTGGAGATACTCAAAACTCACCTGGATGCCATCCTGTCCAACCTGTTCTAGGTGAACCTGCTTTGGCAGGTGGCTTGGACTAGGTTACCTTCCAACCCCTACCATTCTGTGATTCTGTGACTCTGTGATTTGTGGACTGTTCATATTTGTATCCCAATAGTTCAGAATAGAAGTTCTGTCATAGAAGGAACACACTGTCTTTGATTATGAAGGATAATTAACCTGCCTTTGAGATTTTATCTGGTTACAGCAGTTGTGTTTGGTCTCAGAAGGAATTTCTTATTTCTCTTCAAAAAGACTTCACTGGTGAAATGCTGCAGAGGCAAGTCACTAGTTTTTAAAGTCTTTGGTTTGAGAAATTCTGAGATGTAAGCAACAGCAATCACATCCGTTCACTAATGATGCACAAAACATTGTGACCTACCTGGTTTTCCAGTCTTTCAGAACTTGTGGAAAATTGAAAACGGTGGTGGGACCCATGTATCAAATGTAAGCAGAGGCCAAGAAATATTATTGTACTAGTCTGTGTGGGCTTCCAAGTGTCTTTAAATTAAGACTGATGTTGGGTTTAGACTTATAATGCAAATAATAAAGAATACACCTAGTGTTTCCTGGGTGAACATTCACAGTTCTGAAGTGGAAGGTGATCACTGTCCAGGAGATTTCATTGACCAGCAAGGTGTCATCAATTCATATTATCAAGCCTACCAGTGACAATTTTTGAATGCTCTTGGTGGTTTCCAAGTCCAGCTCTATTTCTTTAGGCATATTCTGAATCTTCTTTGGAGACAGAACAGGAGCATATAAGGATAAGAGTCTTTTCTCAGCTTATTATCTTCTCTGATTCAAGGCCAGAAACCAGTGTGACTTTTGGTAAGCAAAAATCCTATTATAAAAATTCTACTATGTAAAAGAATAAACTTTTGCTGTTCAGATCTCTCTGCTGGTGATAATCATAATTAAAAATGCAATTCATTTATTCAGAGTGATTATGCTTAATGACTTGCTTGAAATCACTTCCAAAGATCTTATGAAAAATTAAAATCTCAGTTAAATTCTAAAGTGCATTGGTTCTGGCTTACAATGATTTATACTATATTAATCTATTATAAAATTGTGCTATTCATCCAAACTGTGAACCAGAGTCTCTACTGAGTATTACTTTTTAAAATTAGTCGTTAGGGACTGGCATCTCTGACACAGAGACCCATTATTTTCAGTAAGTGTTAATAGATTTAGGTGATGCTCTTAAGTGATGATGAAATAGAGACTTAACTATGATGCCAGCGTAACTATGATGTACACTATGACGACAGATTTAGCTTACTCTTAAAACCTCAGAAAGTGTAGGACCATATCAATACCAATACACAGGTTAAAACCTGACCATATTTGAAGGAGTAGCTATGTTTAAACATACCAATATAAAGGATTGTACAGAGCATATTGTATGTATATTGATCAGAAAATCGATAACAAAATTCATAAGACATTTTATGATTAAATATTAGAAGCATTGATACAAACATTTGTGAATAAA
Organism: Himantopus leucocephalus; assembly: GCA_003993805.1. Lineage (NCBI taxonomy): Eukaryota > Metazoa > Chordata > Aves > Charadriiformes > Recurvirostridae > Himantopus > Himantopus leucocephalus. The sequence continues at coordinate 15,474,858 of RSEF01000031.1, forward strand.
GGAACCCTGAGAAGAAATGCTCAAAAGTATCATTATACAAGGGCATTACATAATTCATGTTTCCAACATAATATGACAAAAGAACCAGAAGAAAGAGCAAACTGCAATTTCTTGGTGTAGAGCTGCATCCAAACTTTTGCAGAAGATAAGTGAGGGTTTTTTTCTTCCGTATAGTGTCAGTGCAGCATTGTACTGTAAATGCCAGGCAAGGAGATAATAGGACTAGGCAATTCTGATCCAAAAGCCCATGTAGGCCAAGCTGCAAAGATCTTGCAGCTGACTTAATTGCACTTTTACTGCAGATATTGCAGTCTGATCAGATTACAGTGGCCTGATATAGATCATAGGAATTATACAATGTTTTAAAAGTATGACTTCAGTCAACTGCATAGATGGTTTCCACCACTGTTGCATGACAAGTCACTAGGAAATACTGAAAAAGCAGAAAATTTAGAAGAAGGTTTAAAACATGATGGTGAAGATGTCTTCTGAGATTAGGTAATAGTTAATATTATAATTATTGACTAGCAAAAGAGTGAGGATGACCTATAAGTAAACTGCAAACATATGAAAACTTTGTGAAAAAAAGTTTGGAATACGTTATTTAATGAAAAAATAAAAGCAGAACTGAGATGTCTGTACTGAGGGAAGAAAGCAATTAAACTTAATTTCAGGAATACAAATGAAAATAAAACTTATGACTGTAGTTTTGCAAATGAATAGGTAAGAAACACTAATTAAATTGTTTAAAAATAAATTAGAAACAAATGCAGACACGCTGCGTCTCTCTGGAGGGAGGTAGATGGAATAACAACTGTCTGCCACCTTGAATTTGACAAATCCATGCAATAGGCAGAAAATAGGCCACACACTTTCTTGTACTGTTTAGTGATCTAATGATTTTTAACCTAATTCTTTGTCCTTTGCAGCACTTATCCTTCAATAATATGATGCTACATTCCACAATAAATCTTTTTTCACCTAAAATCAAAAAGAGAGGTGCAAGATAAGCTTCTAAGAGTGAGCAAGCTAGAAATATATTGACACTAACAACTGAAAGATATGAAAACATGATGAGTTAATAGAATGGCACCTTTCTGTGTTCAACCAGAGCTGTAAAAAGTGAAACACAATCTGTGTGCTGTTCCTGTGCAAATCATAATAAATATCTGTAATTTTTAAATGTATACTTAAGTTTTGGAATCATCATTGATAGTGTGACATTTCATCTGTTTATAACAAACATATAAGAAGACTGTGTTCTGATGAGGTAGAAAAAATTTTACTGTACTGTATTGTTAGCAAATTTAGTAGGTGCAATAATTATGTAACTATTCAAAGCATACTGATGCATACTTAAAGCACAACATTACATTTGATACGTCTTTTGCTTACAGTAGACTTGAAGCATAATGTGGTATGGTGATACATTTCTTATTCTGTGGTGATCATTGGTATCTCAAGGTATTATGAAAAAAAAATGTATTTTATTTCCAAAAACTTAAGGGAAAAAACTGAACCAAAATATTTATATACGTAATAGTGCTGTGTAATAATCCATCTTGCTAGGCATAGGAAATCCACTTAGTACCAACACAGAAGTTGAATTTAACTCTTCATTTAAACACATGGGAAAAGCACATTAAATTCTTTTCAGGTTGGATGGAAGCTGAGTTGTAAGCGACTTCAAGCCCCAGAGTACTTGCAGGGATGAGTAGAAGGACATCAATTCAGAGGATTCTTTTGAATATTTTGTTTTGGTTTTAATCAAGGAATTTAAATCAGGTATTTCCCACAGCAGCTGTGTGGATCTCACTAGTATTTATATTGACCTCTTAATTGTTATAAAAACATGTATTTTGGTACAATTATCATTAACCTGCAAGCAATAACCTTTTACATGTTTAAAGTGGTTGCAGTGCTTGTTATTATAGCCCACTTTCAATGCTGTTCATTTAGTACGCTGTGTTTTTAACACAAATGTAATCCACTCTGCATTTTCCATTTAAAATGCATAAGGCAAAGTGCATCATAACAGGATGTAACTACGTATTAATCAAATTAGCACAACACTTCAAAGGCCCTGGCTTTTTACTAGGCTACTGTTAGATCACAATTCATGATGGAAAGAAGCAGTGTAATGAAAGGCTTGGCAAGGGAGCTGTTTATTTTTTTCAGAAAGATATATTGGGGGTTAATTTTCATGACGGGAAAAAATGTGGAGGAAAAGTAACAGTAAGCATTAAGCTAAAGCATAATAAATGGAATTTAAAATACTACTGTGGCTTTGCTATTGACAAACATAAATGTAGTAATTAGTTGATGACACAACAGAGCTCAAATGACCTATTGTTTAATTATTCAAACTTCATGACCCAAACAAAGAAGAGTCAGATTATTCAATATTCACATTGTGAAACAGGAACAGCTGGGAAGATTCTTCCCCCATCATATATTTAACTTAATACAAATACATAAGACCCTTCAGCTAATACTTTTTCATTATGGTTTCTCAACACTTTCAAGTATATACCACACATTTTCTGTTTATGGTAATTTAAAATTTTGTTCCAGAAAATGAAGTGAAGCTTTGTGGGATATTGACTTCTACATGGTATAGTCATGATTTAGGAAACCAAATCTAAGATGCTTTCAGTGGAGTACAGCAAAGCGTCAGGAACACATAAGAGAACGGTGTTCTCTTTGCGTTGTTCTCCTTGCAATGTGAGGGGCTTGCCGTAAAATGTGAAAATGGTTTTCCTACTTGGATGTATACTCTAACATCATTAGAGTTTCAGCTGAAATTGAAGTGGTTTATGCTAAACTTTGGAATTACTTTCAAAATTTATTGATTTGTATTTGTCTTATTGACCCATTTCCATTTTCTTCGTTTATGTTTTTAGACTGCAGGGTAATTTGGAAGTTGGTCTGAAAGTCAACGGTGAAACTCCTGTTGACTTTAGCAGCAGCAAGATTGAATTAATGTACTCATCCAAGTCTTCCCTAAAGTAGCAATAACTTCCTTGTCTTCCATATTCTGCCATACAGTCTGCTGCTTACTTGCTTGTTTATGCAAACTTTTATGCATGCAAGCTATTAATGTTGTTTTCTAAATCAATATGTAGTCATTGCACCCACTACTCTTTTCTGTTTATTCCCAGTAGGTGAAGGAAATAGTACTCAATCCTCTAGTTTATGTTTTGTGAAACATATAAAAGATCTTTATGGCCATATCTCTGTTTTCATTATTGAAATGCATTAGTAAAACTAAAATCTGTATGAGCACCTTTTTTAAGAAGCTGAAAACAACTCAAATTTATCCTATGGAAACCTGCTTTGACATACTTGATTTGACATGCACATAGGCTCTTGCTAGAGAAAATCACTGAGGAAATGTTATCTTAAGTTATGATGGTAATGCTTCCAAAAGGAAGATTGAAGGTGACAGGCTAAATCTTAAGGAACCTTTCAATTATGAAAGAAAGCAGTCAGTGAAAATTCAAGAAAGTGTTCAGAGATTAAAAATATTTAAAATAAAATCTGCCTCTAAAAGTTCGTACATCCTTTTATGGGATATCTGTATTATAGACATAGGACATATATAAGAATTCTATATGAACAATAACATAAATCTGTATTAGTTGCCCTTATATAGGGCACCTGGCCATTAGATAACACAGATTTGAAATGGTACTGGAACCATCTAGTGCTTAAAAACAAACTCAAGATGCGTTTTGAGGATAAAGCTTAGAATTTAAATATGTCTTCTGCCCTCTGTTACAAAAATGAGACTGAACTGGAAACGTACAGCAACTAGATTAATATTCATTAATGTTCAATGGTTTAGTGTGATATTTTTAACCATTGTAGCTTCAGGATTTTTTTGGTCAGTTTATTCCTATTTCATGTTTGGAAGAAGCTAGATTACTGATAGAAATCCCGTACATATTGATATAGATAAATAGTCACATTGAAAATAGCTGTTATTACTGATTGCAATACGAGAACTGCACACACACACACACACAGAAATTCCTTTGCTTGTAAAGATTTCAACAATTTAAGCCAAATCGTACTATGAGATTTCATTGCACCTGAAGACCTGGCATATAATAACAATTGGATACACAGTTATTACAGTATTCACATTTAGTTCTGACTCTGCCATGTGCTGGATCAGAAATATTTTCTTCTGAAAATTTCCAGCTGACTTCCAGTTTAACTTTTAACTTAAGCTTACAGATTATTTTTTTCTTGTATCAGGTCCATCACAATGAGTCCATAGAAACTGTTTATATAACTTTTAACGGTATCATGCTGTCATTGTGAATGACCAGGATGGAATATGGGGCCAAATTGTGAGCTCAATCATGCAAAACTCTCACAGAAATGTCTGAATAAGTATTCGTCAACTAAACAAAGAGAAATTTGAGATGGGAAGGCCTATAATGTCATTTATCTATCTCTTCATATCGTTCACCATGGTATAATCTTCCTGTGTTCCCTCAAGATGAGTTTTAAATGATTCAAATCATTCCATCACACCACTATAGAGAGTCTTTTTCATATCTGACAGACATTGCATCTTGAGAGTACGTCTTTTTTTTAATTATAGTTTTTTCTCAACTTAATCCTTTTACTTCTAGGCTGAATTATATCTTAATAACTTAATATATCTGTTATCAAAACACGGAGACGATTTTTTTTCCTGTTGCAAACTGCGCATGCAATTCAAACTCAGAAAACTAAGCAATAATGACTTGTGGGACATTTTGGAAATATGTGTTAAGTATGGCATCCCTGCAACGAAGAAAAAGCAATTCTGAATATCTGGCTTCTTCCTGAAGATTTAGGTACTAAAAGTCCTGTGAACTTTCAGAGGAATAAAATGTTTATGGGAAGGTAAATGCAGTACTCTGAAATTTCTCCTAGAGGGAAATCCAGTGATGATGTCTGCAATGGGGACAGAGGAATCATAGTTCTGTGCCTTTGTCAAGGAGAGGGGGACTATCCAGGCACTGCTTCAAGAAAAGGAAAAATCATGGCGCACAACTATAAAACCAAAGCTTTGATGGAGAGCACATGTTCCATGCTTTGCCTAGGGGATCAGGTTGTCTGAACGGGGCCCTTTTGGAGCATTGAAGTTCCCCCTATACTACCACGACAAGGACAGAGAACGTGAAGTTACCGACTACTCTAGATATGAGGGTGTAGAAGGATCTCAGATATAACTCCTGGTAGGAAAGGAATACTGTTTTCAAAGCTGTTTGTCTCTCATATCACCATTTAGGCAGCATAGGTCAGAAGACGGTAAGTACAACACCTCAGGGAGAATTATATTGTTTTAGTGGAAGGTAGAAACATTTTTTTAAATTAATTTAAAAAGGAGGGGAGAATTGTACTGGTAATGAACAGAGTGCTTTTTAGAGAAAAGACCATCTGGTGGTGAGAAGAATGGTATTGTATTTTACTTACATAGCTATCCTTTGGAAATATGACCACAGGAACTCTTCCAAAACCAAGAAGCAGATGATGTGGTGAGAGTTCAGGTATCTCTCTGAGAAAAGCTCTCATGTCTAGGAGGAGTTTTCTTTAGATACTTCAGACAAAATGAATCTTTCAAACCCTTGAATGCATTTTTCTTGAATCAAGTACTCCATTTTGTCAAGGATTTTATAGGCATTTTTAACAATATTTAAGACTGAAACACAATTTTGTTTTTTATATCTATTTTCAGTTCCTCTTAATTGATTTAATTCCTCTCTGAAATAAAGTAATCTTGGGTGAAATTCTTCAGTCTTTGTTTATGCATAAAAAGAAACTATTCCAGGTTTCAAAAAGATTTTTATTTGCTATTCATTTCCTCATAGGCTAAAAGCAAGCAACCTCATCCCATCCCAGCGGTGATTTTCAAGGCATGAATAGCTAGCTCCACAACTTGCATCTGGTCTTAGTTTCAAATGCATTTGGTTTACATATTCTGTTCCCTGTTCTGTTTAAAAATAGCCCCAAAAAATTAAGTTATTTCATGAATATAAGTAGAACTTTCTGAATTTTTTTAAAATCATTACTTGATATGGGACACGCATGCCAGAAATTGCACTATTTATTTTTACACTACAAACCACTCAAGTTCAAGTATTAGAGATAAGAATAAATAAACAAATTTAAAATAAAATCCCATGTGTCACCGAAAAGTTTTTATTACCCTAGGCTTGGAATTGTCTCAGACTCCAGACAACTATATTTCAAATATTCACAGTTTGTCATATAGAAACAGTATTTTTGTACAATTCTTCTTCAGTCTTTCAGGGTTTGTAGATCTCCATAAAATCAAGCCAAATCTTCTGTTTATATTTCTAAACAAATGAAAGGGGTTGCAGGCCAACTACTTTTTTAAATATTTACTATTTTAAAGAATATTTTCCTTAAGGTATAAGCTGAAAAGTCGAGTCAGTTCCAAACATTAATGTACATTTCTGTCTCAATATTCCAGCAGTTTGATCATGAAGTTATGTTAAACTTTTACGAGATTTAGTGTAAAGCTGTAACTTCATTACATTCTGTTGTTAAAACACTTAATTTCTACTTCTTCTTTAGTTAACTATCCAGAACGTGAGATTTTCAGTATGTGCTTGCATAGAAGCATGCTAACATCTCCTCACCCTAAAAATGTCAAAATGGTACTTGTTTTATTAAATATAAAGCTTTTCCCAAGGGAATCATCTGTCCTTTTGACATGTCCTTCTGTTTCTGTGTATGGTATGAAAGTACTACAAGGATCCATTAAAAGAGAGCATGCAGTTTTTTTAGAGTTTGGTGAATGCAGAGATGAAAAACCTACTATACCCAGTTTGACACCTCAAGGTTCACCGAGTAGCATATGTTGTTCTTATCTGTTTTGTGATAGCTGAAAAGCAAATTCTGATTTTCTTGGTCTGAATTCGAACTTTTAGTTATAAAATAAGCATAAGATAAAATGCAGGCATATATATAAAATCCTGGGCTGTGATATATCAGATACCTGAGACCCATCTAAGCAATTTGCTACTCATGGTTGGGAAGGAGCTGTGAAAAAAATTCCTTGTACTCTTTTCCTCTTTTTCCACAGTGTATAATGAGGTGTTAGCTTATCTTTTACTTGAATTCTATCCCGGTAGAGAAGGACAGTACTGGTAACATAACTAGAAGCCTTACTTGTGAGATTTCAAACCCCATTCCCAGAGCAGAAGGCTTAGATAACGTCTGGTGTCCATCCAAAATGAAATTAATCTCCTAAACTTTCGGATAGTTTTGTTCATTGTGATTATAAATATGCTGTAGTCAACCAGTTAATATCCTACTTAAACAAAGTTTACTTAATAAAAAAAGGCTTTAATTATATACAGCTGTATACCATTAATATTCTTGGACAGAGCTTTCTACATACAGGAAGATATAAAGTAAATGAACACGACATGACCTAAGACGATACATAACTGTTTCCTTAGTTCCAAAAATGCATTTATTGATTTTGTTTTCACCATGGTCGGAATAATACAAACATTTGTCAGCTGCATCCTTTAGCACACAGCCCAGGCAGAACTATTAAAAGTAACCCTTATAGATTCCACCACAAATAAAATGTTGTTGCAGTATATACCATTACATCCCTTCTTCATATATACAAATAAATATAATCTTCACAGAGTAGCCTTAGCAGTGTTAGGATACTTCAGTTGCTATTGGTAACAATAGTGATGATAATACTTTCGGGATGAATTATGTATTAATTGTTTTGTTGAAAAAATGGAGATGAACTTTATTTATGGCTGGGTTTCTCTAAAAGGGTTACAAGGGTTGCTCTTTTATTGTACATGCCAGGTTTTCAAATCAATATTTATACATTTTCCCCAATGCTAATGCAACCCTATCCATTTGTTAAAATAAACAATAAAACCTGACCTATTTACAGTGCTCTATGTATGTTATACCAGCTACTCTATAAACATCACTGTAGAGAATTAACACTATGGATTCAACAGCATAATTTATCAAGTATGCTGTCTGAAAATTACAGGCCTTGTTCTATGGTCCTTTCATGTATGCCATGCTCTGAAGTGATGTGGACGTCTGCATGAGAATGGGTTACTGGACTGTAGAGCATAATTGTGGTCCACAGAAATTTGAAAACTTATTGGAAACTTGAAAACCCAGAGTTTCAAGGATCAGGCCAGACTCTCTGCTAACGTCCAGGTAAAGCAGCTCTTTTGAACCCAAATTTATACCTTCTGAAGATGTAATTAATGCCTGTGAGAATATATCTCCATTCTAAATTGCTAGATTTCTTAATAGTCTTCTCATCACTCCTCAACTTTGACCCTACAGAATCACTGTCTACAGAAAGGAGAGGGTTTTTTAGCCTACATGGCTCATTCGTCTTTAAATCTTTTCTTTGATCTTCCTTTCTTTTTAAAACCAAGACTGCTGACAACTACACTGTTAGCTGAGTGAGTGGCCTTAATTTATCTTATTAGAATCTGAGCCCCAACCACCAACCTCATTTCACCTCAGACCTTTTCCCCACATTTATTAAAAATGACTTATACCTCTCTTAGATAATTTGCATAGAAAAGATGTGTCAAGTGCCTAAGTGCAATGGATCCTATATTCAATACATCCATATCACGCTTTTCACTATCTCATAATATTAAAATTTAATTTTAGATATATAATGAGAAAAGAGCTTATAAATAAGAACAAATTGTAAGTAGCTGTATTGGGAAATTCCATTTTTCACAATGTAAGAATATGCAGGCATACAACAGCGAGATTAACTGATTCTTCTGTCATGTCTTGGTGCAAAATAACAGCAATTCCACTGACCACAACTAAGTCCAAAGCAGATTTTCATTGATATATTTGAAATTATAAACTCAAGGCTTAAAAATTAATTTCCAGGAGCATATATAACTTTGGAAATAGGTACATATCTGTCTCCTAGGCCATGTATTTACTATCACCTTATCCTTAAAGGAACTTATAATGTGTATTTAAAAAAAAAAAGCAGTTGTTGATTATTGCAGCAGTAAAACATACACAGTCATGTACTTCTCTGTTGAGGTTAATGGGAATCTCACTTCAACAGGGAGCGTTGACCTATATTCTGCAGGGATTTTCTGTAAGGAATGTAGAACTGGCAACTAAAACATAGCAACAAAATTCCACAAGTAGACTTTTAAGGTCAAAAGACATCTTTACGGTAGCCAAGACTGAGCTTAATCCCACCTAACTTTAGTTGCTGCAAGTTGGTCTAAGTCACCATAGAAATCAGTATGCCTGGACAGAGGTTCATCTTCCATACTGAAACTGGGTGATGAATCCAGCCCTGACCCTCACCTCTTGAATGTTGGAAGCTCTGGAGCTCTACACACTTACAATTCCAATAGAAGGAATTATTCTTTTACTGAGTAACCAGTAACGTACGGTTGAACTAAAGATGACTTGCCAAACACACAATATTTCCATTATAATACTCCAAGCCTGTAAGTAAAGACTTGACTGATGTCATTTAAGGACCAGGTTTAGCTCTTAGGTAGACATGCAGAGCTCCCTGCAAGCCCAAACGAAGCTGGCTGCTCCACCTGAGGAATGGCACAAGCAGCCCCAGTCCTGCAACAGCACCGTCATTTATGGACTAAACTAGTAGCAGACCTGCATTGGCAGATACAAGATAGGACTGATATTGAAGGAGCAGATGTTTAAAGATATTGAACATACCAATTCCTTTGATAAACAATAGCCACTGATAACGATTTAGTCAAGACCAAATGGTTTTAATAGGTACATAGGCACAGTTTGCATTTAAAGTGAAGAAAAAGATATTTGTTTTTTCTTCTTGAATATCTTCTATCTTCTTGAATATTCTTTCTTTTTCTTCTTGAATATCAAATATGTCCTTAAGAAAAGACCATTATCCTCAGACATGAGAATAATGAGCAAAGAGAGATGAGAATAAACAGCAAAGAGAACTTTTAAGAGTCCCTTTAATTCTCATTGCTGTCATTGTATTTACTTTTTTTTTAAAAAAAATGATAGCATTCAACCTTCTGGCTAAAGTTAAATTTAAAGATGCATTTAAGATTAAGTTTTAGGGAAGTAAAGTGCTTAACTTGTTTGAACTGATTGCTGATAAAAATCCCTTTAATATCACTTAGTATGCACTCTAAACACTTGACGGGCAGAAGATACAAGTGCTCCCTCACTATAGCAAGAAGAGGCTGGATGCGTTCTGATGTTGCTTTCCCACATGCTGCAGTTGACAAGATCCCTGTATTATCTGTTCTGGAAGTGGAGCACTCACACTTATCATTGCAGGAGCTGTCACTGTTACTTTTTCCCATATCATATTTAAGGAGACTGCTGAAGATATCCTCTTCTTCCCCCAAATTTAAATGTGGAATTAAACATGGTTATTTGTATTCATGATTGACACAAATGAAATAGAGGAGGATAAAATGATTTGTGATGTTTGCTACCAGAACCACTTTGTGATTTGCTGTGCAGTAACAACATCATCAGGTTTTATACACTTATATGTAAAACATCTATATATATGCCATTAACCAAATTTGGAAGAGCTCATTTCTTTCCATAATCAAAAAAACTGCAAAAAAATATGTACATGAAAACTGGAAGAAACAAATCAGAAGAGTACCCAGCAGCCTTTACAGTTCTGATGATGTTGATTCTCTGGCTAGAGAAAATGGAGCTATACATAGCTAGTTAAGAAATATTTAATAATATCATTCTCAGAAATGTGTCTCACAAACAACTGAATAAAGGTAAATGAAAGGGTAGGGCTGTCTGTGTTATTCAGGACTTTCTATTACGGTTATAGTCCTTGCTGCTCTATTCCAACCATTTGAATTAACACAGAAGTACAGATGTGTCTAGGCAAATGAAATTAAGTGTAAAACAATCTCAGAAATTAAATACTCTGTCTCTTACAGTTCCTCTAAAGGGCATTATAAAGCACGCTTGTCGGAAATAGTTGTTTAGCCATCTGAAATACTTTTGTATCAATGGAATTGCTCAGAAATTAAAAAGCTGGCAAAATATTCTGTGTAAGTCTAGAGAGTTCATTTTGCTTTATTTGATATTTTTTGTGAAAATTTTGACTGTATGAATAGTTTGGCTTTGGTCATTATTTGATCATTATTCCAGCCTTTTTTTGAGGGTTTTTTACACCTTTTATTTTTCTTATCTTTCTCTTCTTCGCTGCTATTTCTGTGATGTTTATTTTTTAATTTTTTACTTCTTTAATATGTTTTGTCACTGAGAAAATGGAAGATCTTTGTTACTTGAAAAGCTAGAAAGATGAGAAAAACGTAAAACAAAGTAAAAAAAAGACCATCCAATTTCTCTAAAAACTTGAAAAATCTCAGAAATTTTAAATTCTGGATCAAAAGTCTATTTCTTTAATATATATTCATTTTTCTCTTCAGTTTGTGGACATGATTATTTAGGCACTATTTTTTCAGAGGAGTTTTGCCACCATAACAGAATTAATAGCTAGAAGTATTAAGAAGAAAAATTCCCTGGTGAATTATTTTAAGTGTGTGATTTGTATTGCATTGTTTATACACACGAATGTAAAGCCGATAACTGAAAACAGGAGGTAATTTACTGTAGAGTAAATTAAAATTAACATTGACCTCGTTTTAGATCTCAAAACAGGCAGTTGTAAAAAAATTATTCAGTTTCCCTCTACAGATGTGAAGGGCGATGCAATCTGCCTGATGTACAGATAAGGAAGCAGATGAAGCTGAGCACAGGTGTGTTTTACACTGGGGAGAACGAGCAGAAAACCAGCACATGGCTCCACATGCTGTTCCTCTGCAAGACGCGGGCTGCTTGTGCCATGCTACCTCTGCCTCGGGTACCGAAATGCCGGCAGGCGTGTGGCCACAGCTGCGCCCATGGCGAGCTCCCCCAGTGCAGTTCAAGGGATTTGAAGTTAATGTTGGCTTGGCACCAACTGTACAGCTATCTAAAATCCCACAGCTTTGGAAAGGGAATGCATCATCTAGGATGGATGGCTGTAACTATTCCCCACTTGCCTCTCCATCCCCTCCTGCAGCGGGTTGCTAACCCTTGTGGTGGTACGAAGGAGCAGGTGGCAGCTATCTAATGCCTTGCTATGAAGCCACATGGATGAATTTCTTCTGCGTGCACACACCCCAGGGCCTTCTGCCTTTAACACAGGCCCATCTGCTGCTCTCCGCTGCACATGCTGGGGAGCATACTAGCGCTTAAAGAAATGGGCAGTAAAACCATGACACACATACCTGGGACCAAAACGTTGGCTGACATAAACTATCTGAAGCTGAGGGGACTGCACTCTTTCTCAACACTTTTAGGGTCTGTCCCAGGTTATGCACATGATTTTAAACTATGCTAGAAGTTGAAGGATTTTAAAAAATTATTTAAGTGATATTTTGATTATTGTCTTGGAGATGCATTGTATGTGAAAGCACCATACTGTACCACTGAAGTCATTTTATGTTCTCTGAGGCTTCAGTTTCTTGATCAAATTCAAGTATAAACTCTGTATTTCTCTCCTTCTGTACATGACTAAACCAAAATAGAGTAACGAAATGAAGCAGAAATCTGCCAGGTATGCTTCAGATGTGGTACTATAAATATAGAAAGACTGCATGCCAGCTAATATGTTACAGTGCTACTTCGCTTTAGATCAGTTTAGGCTTAAATAATTCAAGACAGAAAACAAAGACGAGTATTTAAGTTAGCTCCTCTAATCTTCCAGGTCAGGATCCTGCACTTGTGAAGTTGAACACTGATTTTAGCTGGTCATGGGTCTGGCCTCCAGCAAACAAGCTCATTGTGAAGACTTCATCTCCTTAACTATCTCCATGACCTTCAAAGGGTGGATCTGTGGGAAGAACCACACTCTCTTTGCCACCTGTGAAAAGGCAAAAGACAATGTATATGCGTGTTTGTACATGAATGTGAAAGTACCAAATTCAATACAATTTCAAAATAGAAATGAGATCTGTCTACCTTCTTGACTTTCTAAAATAATACTAAGCTGAGTTGATGACACTCCTCTAGAAGTTCTCAAGGTCACAAACCCACCCTTGGTATCATCAGTCATCTAGAAGAAAATGTGAAACCAACGTTACCATATATTAACTATTAGGTTTCCCATAATAGGAAACTTCTTGGGCTGATCTGTTGGTATTTATGGTTTTGATTAACATTTTTCCATTTCTTGCATCTAGACATTTATTGCATTTGAGTTTATCTTTTTCCTTCCTTCCTTCCTTCCTTCCTTCCTTCCTTCCTTCCTTCCTTCCT
>RSEF01000031.1:15488306-15505292 GCA_003993805.1 Himantopus leucocephalus
TCTTTCTTTCTTTCTTTCTTTCTTTCTTTCTTTCTTTCTTTCTTTCTTTCTTTCTTTCTTTCTTTCTCAGTCTTTTTCTTTCTGTCTTTCTTCTTTTTCCATTGGAGGAATAATTGCAGTTCCTTTCAAATCTCCTAGGAAATTTTTCAGCTATGTAAAGTTATAACAAGATGTGACATCCAGTCCTAGCTAATCAGTGTTCAACACAGACCCACTACTGCAGTGCAGGGGGTGGCACTTTCAATTTGCCCGTGACACTGACCAGGTTTTTAAGGAACAGTGAGTGAAGGGAGAAAATAGCATAAAAATGCTTAAATTTTTATAGAAAAGGTATAACTTTGTAAGAAAGCGCTATCATAAATTCCAAAAAAGTATATCTTAATGATACACTTAGAGTAAATCATTTGCCTTGAGAGACAGGAGGTCTCTGGTGACCTGTATGGCAGCCACAAGAGACTACCAGACTAGCTACTTTCAGCTAAATGTACTCTCATATTAATATTTTAAAATGCCATAATGCCTCTCTGAAAACCTCAGAGGACAGATACATCAATTTGCGAGGTCTTCACTCCAGGAAATAGAAACAGGGATAATCTGCCATTAAAAGAAATAGTTCATTATGTCTCCTTCTTGGGAGCACATAAACTATGTCCCTCACATACTTATGTTGCAAATCCTCACTTTAATGTGAAGGGAAACACCATGCCCCAGAGCTTTATTGTCCCACTGTTTATCAGTACAAAAAGGTTTGTTGTGGTACGAAATCTTAAGCTTGTTACAGTAATCAATCAGCTTCAAAGAGTCTCTTCCCTGAGCCAGAATCATTACAAATAAATCAATTAAACATAAAGTTTCTATTTTCAGGAGGATCACAATACAGAAAACCAGCAGTGCATCATAGTTAGAGAAAGGGATTTTACTAGGTCAGGGCTTCTAATACAAGACCTCCTTTCCTTTTTTTTAATTTTATTTCAAAGGGTGAGATACTTGGTTTTTATTTCAGTTAAATCCAGAGTATTACTCTTTTAAATGACTATTTCAACATGAGAAATTTATACATTCATGAGAAAAATAAAGACTACTTCTTGACACTTCTCTAGATTTAAAAAGGAATAAGAAATTAATTTACATTGCTTTGGGCATTATGGACACAAAATCAGAGAGGAATGCTGCAAAATGGAATGTGTGTGCAAAATCAATTTTTGTTTTATTTGTTTACCTGCTGGGGGAGGTACCAGATATTAGGACATATATGGACTTTTTTTTCCTTAAGTATTTCTGCCTTTTTGTTGTTTAAATACGTTCCTGAAAATTTCCATAGTATTAAACAATTGTCAACAACAATGACAATAGGATAAACTATTCTGGTCTGTTCTATTCCATTTTATTCTATTTACCAGCTTAATAATACTGACACCTTTCTTCAGTGGGTAAACTGGCCACTCACTATAATGCTTTGTTTTGCTGGATTTTAATTTGTTTTCTGGGAAAGGAATGGATGCGTGGCTCTTTAAAAACACATACACACTGCTTATGCTTATTTTTGTCAATGACATGTCAAAGAAGGAGCCTTTTTGTCTTGATATGGGAGGTGATGTTCTGATGCTGAGATCTGTGATGATATTAAGTTTCAAATTTATATGATCATATACTGAGTGCTTATTGCAAAAAACTTCTGACATATATTCTACGTGTCAGCATTCTGGGGAAAAAAAGACGATTTTAAGCAAAATAGAGCTGCTGCCTTTAAGCCTCTGCTTCTGCTGTACAGGTTGGAAGCTATGTTGTAAAGGATGCTGAGAAATACAACAGAGGAAGGATGGTCTTTGGTGGGAACACTCCCCTGGATAACTACATTCAGTTGCTATTTCTGGCACATAGCCATACTGTGGACGAAGCAGGTGTGTGGTCATTTATGGCTGCTGGGCATAGTCTTGTTTTTCCATGTGCACAACCTGAGGTTTTCCAGGTAGAGCCTCAGGTCTTATTTATAACAATGATGAGGGATTACAACAGAACTGAAAACAGAACAGTGCTCCAAAAAACAGTCTGAAGGCTTGCTGAATCAGGTGTTGATCAATTTTTGTTTGATTTCTCTTGCAGGGTAAACTCAATTTTGACAAATTTGACAATTTTCTCCATGAACGAATTCAAAACAAATATTTTGTTTTGGATCAGCTCAAGCAAAATTGGCATGTTTATTTACTGAACCAATGCCAACTATTTCGTTCCAATAAACCAGCCAGCTGTATTTTTTATCTCAGCACATAGTATTGAGGAAATTTTAACCTGAGCTTACAGGCTACAGCTTCAAGTTCCTTGAAGAGTTATATCTTTCATTGCAAAAAGCAGTTTTCTCCTGAATAATGATGCATTACCAGTTCACATCACTGCTGGTGCATCATATGAGACAACTTTTGACTCAATGGCAAAAGGGACAAATGGATTCAACTGTAGCATTCATTCATCACACTTAACAGGGGTCCTTAGTTTTGAACAATAATCATCCTTAGTTTCCAAAGGTCATTTTTAAGCCTACATAAATCTGAATCATTTTCCAGCAGTGTTCATACTTTCCATTGGCTACAGGTGGAGATCAGGATGTATAGGTTATTCAGTCAAACTGCTCAGTTAATTGCTAGTATTATGTGGAATAAATAAGGACTAGAGAAACTCATCCTGAAGTTCTTTTTAACTTTGTCTCAATCAAGGTAATTTCCAGCTGAATTGTCTTCTGCCTGTAAAAAAATAAAAAATCAGGTTACCAATATCATCTGGATGGTCAGGCACGGCTGGTAACATCCATTCAAACTCAGTCTGTGGCATTCTTACCATTTATCTTACACATACATATTTCAGAGAGACAGAGAAGAGCTGATCCACTCTCAATAAATTCTGAGACTGTGTATTCATGTAGGGAGTGACAAAAACTGTTAAGGTTGTGTAACTACAATCTTGAAAATATACACTATTGCCTATATGGAAGAAAAAGTCCTGTATACAAAGCAAAAAACGTATTTCTATTCTCCTTTACACCTAATGGAGAACTATCAGTGAAAATTGGTACGTTTCTAATGATAGAGATCATCATCCTTATAGAATTTAGTATCTAGGACCATAGAAGTGCAAGCTACTGGTCTTAGTCTGCCGGAAAGAAGGATTTCCTAGAGCCAGAAAATGATGTCACAGAATCACAGAATCACAGGATGGTCAGAGTTGGAAGGGACCTCTGGAGATCATCTAGTCCAACCCCCCTGCCAGAGCAGGGTCACCTGCAGCAGGTTGCACAGGATGGCGTGCAGGTGGGTTTTGAATGTCTGCAGTGTGGGAGACTCCACAGCCTCTCTGGGCAGCCTGTGCCAGTGCTCTGCCACCCTCAAAGTAATGAAGTTCCTCCTCATGTTTAGATGGAACTTCCTATGTTCAAATTTGTGCCCGTTACCTCCTGTCCTATCACTGGGCACCACTGAAAGAAAACTATTCCCATCCACCTGGCACCCTCCCTTTAAGTATTTATAAGCATTGATAAGATCCCCCTCAGCCTTCTCTTCTCTAGACTAAAAAGACCCAAGTCCCTCAGCCTTGAGTCTGAATGAATGAATTTGTGTTTCCAGTGGAATTGCTCCACAGAGGATGACATTCATGCCCTGCCATCTTACATGTTGGAAGATCTCCAGAGTGGCTGGGGAACTTCCATCCTTGAAGTTTTGCAGACCAGACTAGACAAAGCACTAAACAACCTGGTCTGAATTCAGTATTGACCCTGCTTTAGGAAGGAGTTGGGACCAGATATCCTCCCAAGGTCCCTTCCAGCCAGAAGGTTTTGGTGATTTTACAGTTCTAACGTCTGCCCCAAAAGAAACCCCACAAAGACATCTGGGGGTATTCCAGGAATCCTGCCTGGAGTACTTGCTTGAATTTCTTTTTTTTTTTTAGAGTGCTGTTTTGCTGCTCCCGGCAAGACAGTGCAGTCTGCTGTGAGTAAAAAGATTGTTACGAATTAGCACAATCAATCAATTAATTAATCAGTTCTGCAATGATGAAGAGTAGAAACAAAGAAAGATGAGGCAGTATTTGTGCAAAACACATGTGCCATGTAAAGAGCAAAAAATATTTTATCTTCTTACAGCTACCACCATTTATCAGTTTACCTAGTCATATATCCATGATTGCAATGCTTGTAAAATGGCAGTGCTGTAAATAGCTGGTCCCAGAGGGCTTTCTAGGCTAGTGACATCGAAGAATTAATTTGCACTGAGATATGAAATTAAGGTTTTGTTCCAAGGCAAAAGGAGAATAAAAGAACATATTGGTAAATCTGTGTGAAATGAACCAGCATCAGCAAAACTATCTTCCCTTTTGAAAAAGAAAACCAGCTAAAACCCTTTAGTAATATCCACTGGTTCCTTGATACATAATACACTGTGCATATGGTGAAATGTCGAAGTGCTCTTCCAGACCCACAAAAGAAACAAAGGTACAGAAAACCCATTTAATATAACACTAATACTTCCAGAGGGGTGGCACTAATTCTGTCACTCTATTCAGAGAAGAGTATGAAGCATTCAGCTACATTTTCTTTTGAGTTACCAGATGGTCCTTCTAAGAGAAAAAAAAAATATCCTCTATGAATTGATAGTGTACTTGCTCTATTTGCTTACCTCTCTGAGATAAGGTTGCATCAGAACCTCTAATTGTTATAAAACACCTGCTCTGATAATAAACAAAACAAGTTAGGGATAGAAAGAAAGTAGTCTTGTGATCATGTTAGAAGGCTTGTTGAACATGCTTTATGTGAACACTTGAAAGGCTTCCACAGATGTATCACCTTCGGAATGTTGGATCTTCTGACCCCACCACTACGAAAAATCATCTCTATGCAACTGAGTGATAATAGAGCATTTTATTAATGAATACAAGATACATTTATCTTTCAGGGCCAGGTATTTTATTTATTAATAGGGAACATTTTATTTGCACCCATAGACTGTAATTAACTGTCATTTTGCTTAAGCTAAGAAGTGTAGAATATTTACAAGCTGGGAACTCCCGTTTCCGGAGGTCTGAAGTATATACCTTGTTCATGTGTCTGTGAGCTAAGATCCATAATTCTAAAATAAATGCTTATTTCTTAAAGGTGATTTTGACACTGCTGATGAAGAATTGCTGATCTCAGAACATTCCGAGAACTGCCCAGTAGATGAATGTTAATTTAGACAAACTCAAAGTGGAAATTATTGCCTTCCCTAACTGCCATGGCAAAACCTGTTTTGATGTTTTCAGTTCCAGAAGATACATCTTTCTGCAAGGTACACTTCTATCACACACAATTTAACTCTGGATTATTGAATGGTAGAACATCGGATTAAATAACATTTCTGCTCCTTCAGGTCTTGCCTGTGAAGATAGTATCTGCTGCATACGTTTTACCACTTTCGATGATATGGATTTTAAGTGCACTAGAGTCAGGGGAAAACCCTCCATTGATTTCTGAAGCTTTTAAATCAACCTTGATCAGTTTATTAGTAAAACAAAACATGTTTTGCTTAGAAATAGTGGGGAAAAAAATTCACAAGGAGTGTTACTATGACATTCTTCCTGTGACTCTTGTAGTTCAGTCATGTACCCCAATACCTTACTGCATGCCAGAGAGCCTTTAATTTCATCAGGTCATTTCAAGACGTTTCTGCCTTTTGTCTATTAACTCTGGTGCTGTTTTCCCTGCACTTGGCCCATGCACCTCAAAGAAGCACTCACTCTCTTAGAGTGGATAACAGGCAGAGGAGCTAGGGCACTTGTTATGGTGTGCTCTGTGTCCCAGCACCTGAGTTTGCTGCACTCAAGTCAAGGAATGCTTGCTGGTAACTGTTACTCACCTTGAATCTCAGTTAACTTAACAGCTGAACGCATAAAACTATTTATTTGTCATACTCAGAATAGTAAAGTTATATCTTCTTTAAAAAAGACATAAGTGAAGGTAAAGGGAAATTGTATATAACTTACACAAAGATTAGATCAGAAGGTCTAATTTTCCATCAGCCTGGCAACAACCTTTGCATGGCACTCCTGTCTTAGCAAAGGGTCTTAGAAGAGCATCTTAGCCGAAGATGCTCTCATAACCAAACTCTTTTTTCAGGTTATCTAGGAGACCTAAGACTTGTTTAATCTTTCTTTCTGAATCTCCCTCTAATTTCACTCTTTTATTAGGAGACTGGGTTTTAATTAACCAAGGTTATTTCCTTTCCATATTTATGTAGATGTCTCTCTTCCCAGCACTCCCCTCCCCCATTGCACTTAACTAGTTAGTAAACAATTCTCTGTTTAAACAGAGTGTAAAACTCCCCCCATCTGTGCTGTCAATTTGACATTCTTCAGTCTAGCATGTTGCTGTCACTATACGTATATACCTGTTACAATTATCTCTACATTAAAATAATGTATAATTCAAACTGCTAAACAGGCTAATTTAGTGTGGTTTATTATTTGCTGCTGACTGAGACCATACCTGTTGACAGACAAACACTCTGGGCTGACAACTGAATTGGCATTGTTGATCCCCAAACTGTTTTCAAATAACTGCCTTTTTTCTACTGCAATATAAAGGTACATTAAGGAGAAATATAGCTGGACCATGTTCTTTTAAACACAGCAATCAACTTAGGTTTTTTGCTAATATGTTACTAATGCCTTAATACAGGCAGACTCTTCAGTTGCAGCCACCCAAATACAGCAATTTGTTATCTGAGAAGTTAATTAGAAAGTTCGATTTTTTTAGACATTCTCTGGAGTAAATAGATGCACAACAGGAAAGATCACTAAGGGCCACATTGCTGTGAAACTATATCCTTATGGAATAAAGGGTACTTAGTGCCTGTAAAAGTATCAACATCTGGTGCACAACATGAAGTGGAAAAGGTGGATCATTTGGCACTGTATTGTGAACTGCCCTGGCAGCCTTTGGAGAAATAATAGAGACATTTCTAAAAATTACTTGTGGCAAGGGGCCAAATGCTGACATTTTTCACACAGCTGGACCTACCACTTAACCCAATGAAGTTCTGTATGAATTTCAGTACGGGGCGTGAATTTATCTGTTTATTGTATATTCATTTTAATAATCTGGTTGACCCTGTACTTTCTAAGCTTTGAATAAAATCTATTCGATTCTTTGAAAAGCTAAGCTTGCTACAGACATATTATGAAGTTTGGTAGTATTCAATGCCGTCTTCATTTTGCTGCATATAATGGTCCTATTCTTCACTGTTCATGAATTATGTAGGTCAGTACATACTCATGCCAGGAAAACCTTTCTAGCACCCCACACAATCATGTATTTTGTATACGTATTGACATATGTTATTGTGATTCT
Source organism: Himantopus leucocephalus (assembly GCA_003993805.1). Lineage (NCBI taxonomy): Eukaryota > Metazoa > Chordata > Aves > Charadriiformes > Recurvirostridae > Himantopus > Himantopus leucocephalus. Next base: position 15,495,676 of record RSEF01000031.1, read on the forward strand.
CTCAGAAGCATTTTGGGGAAATACTGGAATGTTAAAATGACTATTTTTGTTTGTCTCCATCTGTAACGTCAAATGAATTAGTTGTCATGAATGCAACTGTGCAGAGATCAAGAAGGAGAAAAATAAAAAATGGAGAAAGGTTTAAAAGTAGATGCTTGGCCAAAAATAACTTTGTTATACATAACATGTATAACGTGTTGTGATTTGATTTTACAGGTCTACAGGTTTATATATTTGAGGCCAAGAATATTGTTTATTGCAAAGGTAGAAATGTAAAGGTTATCAGAAGTTTTCCTGTGCAATGGTTAATTAAATAAGATTCACTGATGCTCTGCCCTTGTCATAGATTCACTGATTTTTTTCCGAATCTCAAGCATGGTTCTCAAGCAATGTTACTAGTAGTCCAGTTCAGACTAAGAATCCAGCATTTCTGGGATCTGGGATATTAAAGCATTACTACCACTAAGACTGAGCCAAAGCTGGGGATCAGTTACTCTCAGGGCTAGGAAAACTTTTTGGATCATAATTGTTATTTGCCCATGTTTCCAAATTCCAAATTTTGTGGAATTTTGATGACTTTCTATCATAACTTATAAGCCCTGAAAAATTGCCTAGCTGCTGGTATTTTTGATTGTCTCTGAAATGCTAGTCTCTCAAGTTAATTAATGGAAGAGATAGGTTAGTATTTCCTTGATAATTTTTTTATTAATTAAGGAATAAAAGAGAAAATTTCATGGCTAGATAAAAGGAAAGACATGATTTCTTAATTTTTCAAGTTAGTTCAAAGAAATTAGGACTCTTCTGAAGCTCTTCAAGATGTGAAGATTTTGAGAGGCATTTCTTGAAGCAACATAACATAGTGACAACGAGACAGATAAAAGTATCTTTTATTACTTCAAGACATGTGTAATATAGTTGATGCATTCTTGCCTGAAACAGGTCTAAACCAGCATTTAGTACACATGCTAATATATATTTTTAAACATTTGCTTTGACATACTATTTTAGCATTTATCAAGAAGCATTTTTCAAAGTTTTGAAACCCTACAAATCAGTGCTTTAGAAACAGAGTTCTGAAACAGACCTGTGATACATTTACACACAAGAAAAAGTGTTTGGGGAGGGACTGGGGATTGTTTAGTTGTTAAATCTGACACCACTAAACATGGAAACTGTAACTATTCAAGTTTATGCTTGTTAGCATGATTCATGCAAGAAAAATTTCCTGGCTGATTGTGGCCACCAGAACACACTTTCTGATGCTATTATCAGCTATCAGTCATTATCAGGTTTCAAGCCATTATGTAGAGTTAAATAGAGACACAGCCCATCATCTGAATCCGCAGTCCAGAGAAGTTTGAAAATCTAATTTTTTACCAATCATTGTAATGAAGAACTAGACCACCTTTTCAGTCTGTTGCCTTAAATTCACTCTTAATACCAATTAAAAAATGTGCTGAACTATTTACTTACAACCCAAAACAGATGACCTGCCTACTGTCTTGAGAGAAACACAGGTGGCAGAAGGAGAAGAAAAGCACATTTCATTTGCTTATGCAAAGCCTGTAGGGTTTATCTCCCTCCCTACCCTTCTCTCTACCTATGTAAAAGAAGTGGGTTTTAGACATAAAACCATATATACAATGTGAAAACCTTAGACTCTGAACCTTATAGTTCATTTAGATATGCAGATTGTCAATCATTTTATACACAAGTGAATTGAGTGAATACCTGCATTTCTTTACAATTCTTCTTTGAGTGATAACAGCATTCAAATATTTATGATCTCATTGAGTTTGGAGTACACAATCCTCCAGACCAGTCTTCAAGGGATCCTATAACACATAGTCATTCTTTTGATCATTAAGTAGTTTTCCTTCAGTTTGAAACACTTGGAAGGTTCACCACATCTTTCCATGTCTGTAACTATTGTTTTTTCTAAGTCGAAGTGGTTTTATTTGTTTTCAGTAAATAAGTTCATTAACGGGACAACACTCAACCAGCAACGCAACACTGGTCATTAGCCACTTTCACATGTAGCTGTACAGTCACAGGATACAAAATCAAGCCTCTGTTAGTGTTGAGTCATAAAGCTCTCTCTCTCCTTCTCTCTCTTAAGCTTTAAAAATTCAGAAAATCACTATTGGAACCTTTTCCTTCATGCTTTCATACCTGTCATATTGCATCAAGATCACTTTTTAAAGGCAGCTGTGCACCAGTGAAAATCAAAGCAGTACCAAGACTGGTTGTGAGGACTGCCAGTCTCTTAGAAATGGCAGACTGATCAATCTCTGCACGAAAAAGAGAAGTCAATAAGTGCATCTGGTTATTTTATGATTTCACACCTAAAACTTTCTGCATCTCTAAATAAACAGAGACAGATACATGCTCTAGCAAATATGTTTATACTTAGACTATGGTAAGAAGGAATATTTTAAGAACAAAACACAATTGTTCTAACAAAACTGAAATCTATTAAAAGATCACGAATTTGACCTTTTAGTGTAGTTTATTGTTTGCAAAATGTGCTGACTGTAAGAGCATCTTAGACATTCAGAGCAGTTCCTAGCTATTATGAGATTTGATCTCAAGCAGCTAATAATATCACAAAGCAGCTATAGGTTGTTATATACCACACACCTGAAATAGGGGAAAAAACGTTTATATTAAATTTAGTCATCCAAGATAATGATGAACATTTATTTCAGAAAACGGCTTTGGAAAAAGAGACATCTGACATTTACTTTGTCACCTCTGATGGCCCATCCTATGTGGTTTTCTGTCTTTTGGCACCAAGTGGTGTTTCAGTTTAGAGGGATGTAAAGTTATATTTGTAAGCTAAGTACAGGCTTTTATTATAAATTTACCTGAGCCCAGTTTAAATGAGTCTTCCCTGTCAGTCCTGACACTTTATAGTTCTACAATTGGCCTTTTCCCAAGGGCATTCTACCACATGGCATGATGAAAGGTATCTATTTCTAGAAACAAAATAAGACCAAGGAAAATGGTCTTGTTTCTAGAAATACTTCATATCTTAGTTGATTTCTCTGTCAAATTTCACCCTGGTTTTTGACCATATTTCTTGCTGCATTTTTAATGAAATAGCACACAATTCCTTCATTTCTTTTTCAGTGGTATAAGCAATTGTTCAGTATAATTAGAATTTATGCTTCAGCTGAATAAAAATTTTTAGGCTCATATCTAGTACCACAGCAAACAGAGATAATTACTCCTTTTCCATTCTCCAGCAGTCAGCTGAGCTTCCCACTCACAGTTTCTGTTTCAGCTTTCTGACCTTGTGGGTGTCTCTGTCCTCTCTCTGAGTTAAGCTGGATCCTCTTTCCTCAAAGGAAGAGTCAGAGAAGGAAAAAGTCTCCAAGTTCCTCTGAGCAGGAGTTTTTACTGTCTGCTTGCAAGGCCTGTGTTCATTTCCCAGGTAATGAACCCCACTTTTCTTCTTTTTATTTTCTTTCTTTTTATCTTCTCTTCCTGGGTGTAAGTGTGGCTTGTGTTTACCCTTCTTCATCAACCAGTTACAAGGGAACAACCCTGTTAACAAGGAGACTTCTGTGATAGTGGCCAGAGTACATCAGTGAGTGAAAATTATTAGCCTCTGACATACAGGAGGTCAGTCCAAATGATCTATGGGTCCTCTTGGACTTAAGCTTTATAAGTCTATTATTTTAACACAAATTATAAATAAACCTCAATCACTATCTTTCATGCTTTTACTGGGGGCAGGGGGTGGGGTGGGGTTTATTCAACTGATTCATTTAAAGTAGGCCTACAATGTGGATTCAAGAGAAATCATTATATATTTCCTTGGAGTCCCATCCACAGCTCCAATAGGACAAGGACAATTTTCATGGTAATCACTGGCAAATTGCATGGATAAGGAAAACAGTACACTGGACTGTTTCAGGAGTATAGGTAGCAGACGGAAGGTAGGTGTTCTCTGTTCAGCACCAGTGAGGCCACACCTGGAATACGATGTCCACTTTTGGGGTTCTGACTTCAAGAAATGTTTAGGAAAATGGAGGGAATCCAGTGGAGGGCTCCCAACATGCCGAAGGGCCTGTGGGGTGAGGGTTTTAAGCAGCTGGGCTTCCTTAATATGGTGAAGATAAGGCTGAGGAGAAAGATAGTATCTTTTTAATGCTACCCAAAAGGTTCCTAATGACAGAACCAAGCTCTTCTTGTAGTGGCAAATAGCAAGAACAAAAAGCAATGGTGGCTTTTTTCAATAAGAAGTTTACCTAGGGAGATAGTGGAGTCTCTATCTGGAAGTTTTTATGAGATTCATCTAGAGAAAACCATAACTAACCTGAACTACCAATGATGGTAGTCCTGCTCCACATGGCAGGCTGGATCTTCAGCAGTTCTTTCCAGGCAAAGTTTGTGTGTCTCCTTGGCACTTGCTTTGAAAAACCTTCGGAAGTCCATGATGCTATCGATACCACTCCACTCCACCATAAACAGTGAAGTATCAGGGACTAATGCAGTACTGCTATAAACAGGGGATATGCATCCATGAAAGTATCAGGTCGTGTGGGAAAATTATCAAGGGGGCTACAGGTCCCCAGTTAGCTAAATCTTAGTTAAATCTGCACCCAAAGTTTTAGTATTTCAAGGAAACTGAATACCAAGACTTTGCCAAGTCATCATTCCTTCAGCAATTCAGAAATATGGTGTTGTTACATACAATATGTATGTAAGAACATGAATTTCTCATGTAAAAATGTTTTCAGTTACAAAGCTAATTTATATGACAACTGAATCATAATTCATTCAGAGCATTTGGATGATTCCAGGCCTCAAAAATTGGAAGCTAATTTTTTTTTATTAATACAAGCTCAGGTTTCAGTCCCCAGTCAGTTAAATTTACATATGTGAGACATTCTCAAAGAATAACACAGAACTGTTCTTATTTGTAAGCATCTGTAGGATCAGGCCCTAATGGATATGGATAGGTAGGAGCAAGAGAAGATACAAAATTTTAGCTTTTATAATGTCAACCTTTTACCATGATTTGGCACACAAAGAATACTACACAAAGCAACTGCAAATAGAAAAATGTGTCAATGTGTAGTAAGATTTCTATGTCAAAACAACATCAAAACATTCAAAGGAGCCATTTATGATGTCAATGAAAGAACTACAATGCTACTAATTCACATTGCTTCTCTTTTCCTTACTTAATTGTTTATGTGCTTTAAAGGAACACAGCTTTCTCAATAGATGGTGTTGCCTTGGAACAATTCAATTTCAACTACTGCCCCCTAAAAGGCCAAATACATATAATATACATCGGTGTATTTCTAAAATGCAGTTTAAGCCTGTGAAATTCTAGGTGTGACAAGTCATGTTATCTTCTAAAAACCATAGGATCAAAAGGAAGTAGGTTCTTTGAGCAAGTTCTGTGCTCTATAGGAAGCTTGATTTTATTTTGAATCATGTGTCACAGCCTCCAGGAAGAACCTCAAGAGACAACCAGAGTCAAATGACAAGAAGTGAAAATGTTGTTGCAATTTAAAACAATAAAATATTTCTCCTTCAGTCTTTACATCAGATTGAATGTTCTCTGACAACGCATCAGAACATACTCAATTAAATTTTATATATTTAGTATAATTATTAACATTATGTTTTTAATTCTATTTTCATAGTAGATATAAAAGCAGCGATTTTTTAAACCACTATTTGACATAATTGAACACAATATATAAGTATGTGGCCCTTTTAAACAATAGTCGCATTCAAAGCAAAGGCCTGTCAGAAATTTGGTGCTTGATTTTGTACTGTATGCCTCTAGTATTCCTGAAGTAATTTTGTGCTATTAATCTCTGTTGTGGTTTAGCCCCAGCCAGCAACAAAGAACCACGTGGTCATCACTCGCCCTCCCCACCTCCGGCTGGGATGGGAGGAGAATCAAAAGAAAAAGGCAGAACTCGTGGGTTGAGATAAAGGCAGTTTAACAGAACAGCAAACAAAAGAGGTAAACAACAACAATAAGGAATATACAAAACACAATTAATGTACCGCCGCTCACCAACCAAAGCCGGGAAGCCCCCAGCCCGCTCCAAGTGGCAAGTGATGATTTCTGCCCCCTCCCCCTGGCCAGGTCCCCCAGCTATATACTGGGCATGGCGTCACATGGTATGGAATACCCATTTGGCTCGTCTGGGTCAGCCAACTGGACCGTGTCCTGTCCTGGCTCCTTGTGAAAACTAACGATATCCCTGCCGGAACCATGACATTATCCACCCCTTATTCTATACGATTCACATCATGCCCAGATTTTGCACTTTCCAATTAATTACCACCACTTTTCTCTGTCTTTGATATATATATACATGTACATAGAGATATCACTCCCTTAGTCTATGGATCATCCCTCTAAAAGGTCCATTTTCATTTAACCCATGACTTTGGGCTCCATCTGTTAGAACAGTCCCTCAGGGCAGGCAAGATGGTGTGTGGTGCTGGACTGTTGCATGCTGTACCTGGAGCTCATGGCTGGTGTATCTGGTGTGTCCCATGACCATGGCCTGCAGGCTGAAGACGTCAATCTCAAGGAATTTTGTGGGCACCAGCTGCTGAAGTCAGTTCACTTTACTCAGTTTCATCAAAGTCCATCTGTCATTAGTTTGGGTCATTCTTACTGCAGTACCATTGATATGGCATATAGCAATTATAGTAACGATGACATACAGTGGCAGGGTTATTTAGCAATTAACATCATACAATTTGATGTATTAGCTATTCTCGCCCAAAGTCAAATCCCCATGAGGTACACATTAGACCTCCCCATTCATCCCCATCACCTACCAAGTGCACCCAGGTCCTTGAGCGAAAGCAATGCCATTGACGGGTTTGCCTTTGACTCAGGCAGGACTAACCCAGACTGTCTTCCCTAACATATTCTTCATGTGCACTATGGGGACTTTATCCCCTTCTACTTTACGTGGAAGTTTTGACTGGGCAGGGCCAGCTTGATTGGCAGATCCCCTGTTGTTGACTAACCAGGTAGCTTTTGCTAAATGTGTATCCCAGTGTTTTAAGATCCCACCACCCATTGCTCTCAATGTAGTTTTTAACAGCCCATTGTATCGTTTGATCATTTGATCTTTCTGGAGGCTGGTGCGTGATGGGGGGATGTGATATGCCCACCCAATGCCACACTATTTGGCCCAGGTGTCTATAAGGCTGTTTCAGAAAAGAGTCCCATTGCCCAACTCAATTCTCTCTGGGGTGCCATGTTGCCATAAGACTTGCTTTTCAAGGCCCAGGATAGTGTTCCGGGCAGTGGCATGGGGCAGAGGGGATGTTTCCAGCCATCTTGTGGTTGCTTCCACCAATGAGAACACATGGCTCTTGCCTTGGTGGGTTTGTGGGAGTGTAATATAATCAATCTGCCAGACCTCCCCATATTTATATTTCAGCCGTCGTCCTCCATACCAAAGAGGCTTTAACCGCTTGGCTCGCTTGATTGCAGTGCATGTTTCACATTTGTGGATAACCTGTGCAATAGTGTCCATGGTCAAGTCCACCCATTGGTCACAAGCCCATCTATATGTTGCATCTCTTCCTTGGTGGCCTGAGATGTCATGGGCCCACCGAGCTATGAATAATTCACCCTTATGTTGCCAGTCCAGATCCACCTGAGCCCCTTCAATCTTAGCATCCTGATCCACCTGCTGGTGGTTTCAATGTCCTTCAGTGGCCCAACTCTTGCGTATGTGGGCATCTATGTGATGTACTTTCACAACCAGATTCTCTGTCCTGACAGGAATATCTTGCTACTATGAGACAGTTCAGATGGGTTTGTTTCTGTGCTGCCAGTTGCTCTGCTTCCACTGCGGTAACCACCCCCACAGAGAATTTGCCACCACCCATGAGTACAGAGATAAATTACTGTCCATTTTTCTCATTCAGCAATGTCTAAAGCTAAGCTGGCTTTCACCTCTGCAAACTGGCTTTATTCAACTTGTTTGTCAGCAGCTTCTGCAACTCTTTTTGTAGGACTCCACACAGCAGTCTTCTACCTTCAATGCTTTCCCACAATCTGGCAGGACCCAACTGTGAACAGGGCATATTTCTTCTCATTTTCTGGTAGTTTATTATACGGTGCGGACTCTTGCGCATGCATCACCTCCTCCTCTGGTGATATTCCAAAATCTTTATCTTCTGGCCAGTCCATGATCAATTCCAGACTTCCTGGGTGACTGGGGTTTCTCATTAGAGTGCACTGTGTGATCAGTACAATCCACTTACTCCACGTAGCATCAGCTGCATGATGTGTGGCAGGGACCCTTCCTTTGAACATCCAACCCGCTACCAGCAGTTGTGGTGCTGAGAGGAGCTGTGCTTCAGTACCAACCATTTTCAAAGCAGCTGGAACCCCCTCGTATGCTGCCAATATCTCTTTTTACTTGGAGTATATCAGGGTTCGGATCCTCTGTATCCCTGATTCCAAAACCCCAGGAGTCGACCTTGAGTCTCCCCTGGCGCTTTCTGCCAGAGGGTCCAGGTAGGGCCATTCTCCCCAGCTTCACTGTAGAGCACATTTTTAAAGTCTTGCCCCTCCTGGACTGGCCCCAGGGCTACTGCATGAACTATTTACCGTTTAATTTTTTCGAAGGCTTGTTGTTGCTCGGGGCCCCATTTAAGAAGTCGTTCTTCTTCAGGGTCACTTGATATAGGGGGCTCACAATCAGACTGTAATTTGGGATATGCATCCTCCAAAAACCCACAATGCCTAAAAAAGCTTGTGTTTCCTTTTTGCTAATCAGTGGAGACATAGCTGCTATTTTGTTGATCACATCCATTGGATCTGACAGCATCCATCTCGCCATTTTATTTCTAAATACTGGATCTCCTGTGCAGATCCCTTGACCTTACTTCATTTTATGGCAGAACTGGTTTTCAGAAGGATTGAAACTATTTTATTCCCTTTCTCAGAAACTTCTTCTACTGTGTTGCTCCATACAATGATGTCGTTAATGTATTGCAGATGTTCAGGAGCTTCACCCTGTTCCAGTGCAGTCTGGATCAATCCATGCCAAATGGCGGGGCTGTGTTTCCACCCCTGGGGCAGTTGATTCCAGGTGTACTGGAGTCCCCTCCAAAAGAAAGAAAACTGTGACATGCATTCCGCTGCTAAAGAGATTGAGCAAAATGCATTAGTGATATCACTTGTAGCATACCACTTGACTGCCTTTGACTCCAGTTCATATTGAAGTTCTAGCATGTCTGGCACACCTGCACTCAGTGGTGGTGTGACTTCATTCAGGCCACAATTCAGACCACTGTTAGCCTCCACTGGCCCTATGGGACTGTTAAAGGGTGAGTGAGTCTTGCTGATCACTCCTTGAGTCTCTAGTTGACAAATTAGCTTATAGATAGGGATCAGAAAGTCTCGATTGGTGCAATAATGCTGCCGACACACCATTGTGGTGGCGATCAGCACCTGTTCTTTGACCCTCACCAACCCCACAACAGAAAGGTCCTCCAAGAGACTGGGCAAGGTAGACAGCTGTTTAATTTCCTGTGTCTCCAAGGCAGTTATGCCAAAACTGGCACTAGATTTGAAAAGTGAAGGGGGTGTAACCGGGCTC
>RSEF01000031.1:15505392-15553284 GCA_003993805.1 Himantopus leucocephalus
TGATCTGAAAGGTCCCTTCCAACCTAAACGATTCTATGATTCTATGATAAAAGCCCACCAGTACTGTTCTGGGTCCTTGAAATACCCTCTCCCAAGGCAGTCTGTGCGAAGGATGCATGGAGCCTCTGGGCCAGTCACAATGGGATGTTTTTGCCACTCATTCCCAGTTAGGCTCACTTCAGCTTCTGATACCGTCCACTGTTGGGATCCCCCTGTCACTCCAGAAATACAAAAGGGTCCTGCCCCTTTAGAGCTTGATGGTATTAGGGCACATTGTGTCTACTGTCCACTGGAGCCTTATACTCCTGTGGGTCTGATGTGCCAGGCCATCGAATCCATGTAGTCCAATAAACCCGGTTGTCTCTTTCCTCCACCTGGCTGGAGTCAGGTCCCCTCTGATCCTAGTCGTAGTATCCCTTACTCACTTGCAAAAAATGACTTAGAAGTCCCTTCAAGAGGATCAGAAGTAAGATCAGGCCTTCTACTCTGCCTGGGGAACTGTATTCTAGAAACTGGAGCGTCACTTTTCCTGAAAGGATCCTCTTTTGTGATTGTTCTTCCTTGCAACTCATGTACCTGTGTCTGTTGGGTTGGCGTAGGTAGTCTATCCCACTTCCTCATGCCCTCTCTGTGGTCACGCAGCTAAAACCACAGGATGCCTTGTGGTGTGTAACCTCTATATCCTATCTCTTGAGTAGAGAAATGCCTACTCCTAGCAGCTGAGATACTGTCCCGTGTAGGTGGGGAGTAGGACTTATTCTCTATGAGTTGCTGGTCCTTCTGGGACAGTGTCTCTACAGCCAAGACAAGGGAGGAAGAGAGACTTTCTTCGTATCACTGGAGTTGGCCAGCCACTTCATCCACTGTTGATCCTTCTTCACCGTTCCATTCCATCACCGCCAGTGAGCTCGCATATGATGATGGTGCACTCTGTACAAACTTTTGCCACATGGGCCATATCTATTGGACTTCATCAGGAACTGTGGGTAACTGTGTGTTGTCTGGGCCATAATAAACCACCTCCCACATGGCTAGTTCCCTCAGTTAACTGGATACCTCTCTCCATGGTTGTCTGCTTGCTTGGATGACATACATCATCTTCACTGAATAGGTACCTTTCTCTCACACCTGACAGGAGCCACCTCCAGAGACTGAGGGCACGTGTCTTTTTCCCAATCTCCTTGTGAATGCCCCCTTCCCTAGACAGGGATCCCAGCTGCTTGGCTTCCCTGCCCTCTAATTCCAAGCTACTGGCCCTGTTATCCCAGCATTGGATTCTTTGTGTATTTCTTCTTCGGTATAGGGGAGATTGTTAACGGCGCTGGTTGGGTTTCTGGTTCAGCTGCAATGCCTGCTTATGGGGGTTTGAGTCACTGCAGCACCTGTCACAGGGGTTGGAATAGCCACCGTGTCTGTTGCAGGAGCTGGACTAGCTGCGGTGCCTCTTGGTCTGGTTTCCCCCTCTTTCCCCTGAGGGTGAAATATCAAGCAGTGTTTGGTAGATACTGGCCAGGGCCCAGCAATGCAGTAAGCTGTGCCTCTCTGAACAGTCACAGGATTTTCCTTTCAAATATTCTATCACTTTATCAGGGTCCTGTAGTTGTTTGGGGGTGAAGTCCCAAACCATTCGAGGTGAGAAGTTCTCAAGATACCTGCCCATATGCTCCACATGTCATGCCACCCAAGACTATCCAGCCCTGGGGGAGATCTCTGGGTGGTATTCTTAAATAGCTGTATAGCCCTAAACAAGACCTGAAACACATTCAGGAGACCTAACAATAGGACTGTGCTGGTTTGAACATCCCATGGATATTCAAAATTCTCAAAAGCTATTGTACCTGGCCTGAAGGAGAAAAGGGAGGTGAAAGAGGTGGGAAAAGTATCCCTGCCTGTTTCCCCCATAGATTGGGTGCAATTATTAATCAATTCTGAGAGACAGTGCCTGAGGTATGGGCAGGACGGCAATGTCACATAAGCGTACCAACATAATGGCATGAACAGTGGTGTTAACATATCATAAGTTGATATTACACAGGACAACAAAATGATAATCCTGATTCCTCTGCCAGAGGTGATAAACAGCATTAGGGGAAGTACATAGTGCATATAAGAATTTACATAACACAAACGTGAACAAACAAAGCAACATTGCGACCAGTAACTATTTAACTAATATAAATGCATATAACAAATTTGTTTTAACATGCTCTGGTCAGATCTGTCATTTTTTCGACCGTTCAAGCCCCACATTGGGCACCAAAAAGGACTGTTGTGGTTTATCCCCAGCCAGCAACAAAGAACCACGTGGTCATCGCTCACACACACTCCCCACCCCCAGGCTGGGGTGGGAGGAGAATCAGAAGAAAAAGGCAGAACTTGTGGGTTGAGATAAAGGCACTTTAACAGAACAGCAAAGAAAAGAGGTAAACAACAACAATAAGGAATATATAAAACACAATTAATGTACCACTGCTCACTGACTGAAGTTGGGAAGCCCCCAGTGGGCTCCAAATGGGGAGCAGTGATTTCTGCTCCCTCCCCTGGCCAGCTCCCCCAGCTATATACTGGTCATGGCTCACATGGTATCCTTTGGCTATTTTGAGCCACCCGACCAGGCTGTGTCCTGTCCCAGATCCTTGTGAAAATTAACCCTATCCCCACCAGAACCAGGGCAATCCCTTATTTTAAAGATAATTAAAATTCAGGATCATGATTATGAGGAAGCCCTACATATTAGATAAAGAATATTTTCTAGAGGTTTCAGAGGAGTTGACTCAAACAGAGAATTCCTAATTGATACTAATACAGAAAGCTCCAGTCATGCTGCTATGTCTAACTATATTAACAAGATACTGGGTAAATCAATTTGTGATGGTTAATATTTTTCCAAATGTATTACAAGCATTTCACTTTATGACCAGCAATTCAGACCAGCTATGGAAACTGAAGACTTTAAATCCCAGCTGCAATCAGGAATGGAAATTTGTTTCTTCCTTCCAAATATAGACAGTATTGTTATTGTGTACTTGCTATAAACCAGTGTAAATCAGAAAAAAAAATAGCCCATTTTATGGTAGTCTTGCTAATAGCATTTAACTAATTACATTCTGCCTATCTGCCTTTCTCCAGCAGTTTCAGCTGAATGTTTTTTTGTCCATGTCATCTATCTTAAACACCAGTGACTTCCCCAGATGATTCTTCCTTCCTCTTTCCTCACCTTGTTCAGACACACACAAAAGCAAAAAGCTGAGAGAATAAATGGTCTTGTACCATGTTCTGAAGGTCAACAGATACAGGATTTGTAAGTCCAGTTGAGAAAAAAATTCTGAAGTCAAGAGCTTTGGTAAAGTGTGCAACAGCACTTTAAATTGAACTTTGGCTCTATTTTAGCGTATATAGAATGGGTTCTGTTAAACTACATTTTTCTGGAAGAGAATGCTTTTTTCCCATAAACAGCAGTATTAAGAGCCTTGAACTCACATCCTTTCTTTTAACACTGCTGTCAGAACCTCTTCAAACCAGAACCCGAACGTTTTGAAAAAGCTGTGACTTACCGGGGCTACCATTTAGACATTTTAAAAAACAGTTCAAAAACCCACGGATATTTAGGACATGTTCATTTCAACAGTAATTCTTCAATATTTTTTTTTTACTTTCCGTCTTTAGCTCTCCATGCTTTTTCTCTTTGTGGCAACAAACATATATGTTTTGTGTTATTACATTTTGGTACCGAGGAATTAGAATTTCACTGTCATCTGTAAGAGACATTTCTGAAAGTGGCTGTTCACTGGTTTGGTTAGAAGAAGCTGCTAACCTGCTTGGATTTGTAATGGTACAGCAAATTAAGTTAAACACTTGTAAGTGTTAATATCAGGAGGGACAGAAAGAAGAGTGAAATCTTATCCCATGAATATTCTTAATAAATTAAAATAAATTTCAGTTTAAATGAGGAAAAAATAAAATTATTTCTATTTTTGTTTGAAAACCATATTATATTTTTATTTTCAGGCATTGAATTTTGGCAAAAAAAGCCTGGCCTTGGTCAGCTTTTCTGATTAACCTTGGAAATGGTATTAAGAGAACAGAAATAATTCTAGTAATATCTGTTTTGAAAAGTATATTTTGATTCTGTGAATCATTTAAAAATACATCCTTAAGAAATATGCTGAAAAAACAGCCCAAGGACAAGAAGTTAACTGCATGTTATAGTTATACTGAAATAGAAAGAATCAACAGAGATTTTAATAATATACTATCTGAATGTCTCCTGCATTTTGTGTTTCTTTTGACTGACTGAGATATTCAAGCTCAGTAATCACCAGAACACACTACATTTATGATATCGTCATTAAGATAATACTAGAAGTCCTCACTGGAAAGATTAGGTATATTATTTTAATCACTAAAACTTATTGTACATTTCTTCCAATGGTTTTCCTGACCACCTGGTTTACCCTGGTGAGCTAGGTTTTGCACATGTGCATAGGCAGAGAAATTAGAAATTATAATAAAGAATGTAAGTGCTTTTCCACACTAAAAGCATTAGAAATACGAAATAATTCTGCTGATGTGAATGTCCCTTTCACTTTTCTGAGGATTTCCACCACAAAGTTGTGTGTCTTTCATACTTCTTTTTTTCTTCCTTCTTTTCCCCCACCTCCTCTGTGCCAGGTCTATCTCCAGTACTTCAGGTTTTGCCTTGCTTTTAGTTCTTTATTTCTCAATCTGTTCTTTAAATATCCCTCTTGCTTTACACAGTCATTTTTTTTTCTTTAAATAGCTCATTGAACTGTAACTGTGTAGGAATTGATTGGGAGTACATCAATGGCTCAGAGCTCCACAGGGAACTACTGAGGGCCAAGTTATCACTATGCTCCGACACAGCTGGCTCCTGTTAAGTTGAGTCTGAGATGCTGTATAGGTAACATCAGGGTAGGTAAGCAGTAAGCAGGGCTATGAGACCTTTGCATCTTATGGCTTTTCTTAGTGTAAGGGCAACAACAGATAAAAACATATGTATAAAAAAACCCCAAGAACTACTATGGCTCATATCTCTGTAAGGACGGTGTAAATTACTGTAATCCTGACTATGTTACTTTGCATCTTCAGGTCCTAAGGCCAGACCACAGTGCGCACTGCAATTTGGCTGTAGGAGCAGCCTGAGTCTGCCTGTGCTGAGGTACCCCTGTGGCTGGAAAATTAGTGTGTGATGGAGTATTCACACATGCCTCACAAACACAGACATTATCGTCACTCCTTTGTGTAGACAATCACACCAGCACCTAGTTCTGGCAAAAGAACTTAGTGAGTCTTTTGGATTAGTGAGCAAAAGACAAGCCTTTTATAGCTGGATAGTACTTTCTATTTTTTATAGAAAGTTAGTATAGTATAGTATAGTATAGTATAGTATAGTATAGTGAGGAATTAACGATTATGGAGTAAAATAGAGACGCACAGAATAGTGCTGAAACCATCCCTCTGTAGTTTTCATTATCTAATCAAAAACTGGGCTGAGGATGTTAAATGTAGATTTAAATCCACAGATCATGAAATATCTGGTTTATCGGACATGCCATTTCAATTCAAATGAAAAAAATCAAATGCAATTCAGTTTCAGTCACCTCCAAAGTTGTCATTAGCACCACATTCAGAAATGAACTTGATTGAGTCAAAAAAAAGAATGGATAATCTCAAATTAAACTTAAATGAGCAGGACAGGCTCTTTAGTTCTATAGCAGTTATTACATTATGATGTAACCCATGGAGTTGGGACAAGAAACATGAATGGAGGATAATGTCTAGAGATTTCATATGATTTCTGGTAGCAGTCAGCACATCTACTGTCTTTAGAAAAGCCAGTCTTGATATGGAAGAAAAAATGACCTAATAATACAGTAAATATTATTTTCAAAAACATTACACCTGTGACAGATTATTTAAATAAAGCTCTGACCTACAGGCAGGAATGAAAGAAAGGAGAGTACTTGGCAAAAACCAGGTTCCAGTGAATGAAGGTTTATCATTGTTTGCAAATTGTGTGGAGGATGAACACTCTTCAGAAGATGCCATCGGTGTTCAAGGTTATTCTACAACTATGGAAACATGCTGCTCATTTGTCTAAATCTGGCTAATTTTGGTGGCTTGTTCTGAGGCTATTTTTAATTTGCTGTAATCTATCCTGCTTTATTGCTGCTGAGGATGCAGGCACGTATTCATGTGGAGCTCAGCAGGCACACCTTTCTTTATCTTCCAGCTTAATGGTGCTGCTTGAGTTGTGGAGATACTCATCAAGACAATGGAGAAGGAAACTGTAGTTCAGACAGAGACCAAGCTAGCCATCACACTTCGACAGATGAAACTTGGGAGCTCTTGCACATGTTTTTGCAATGATGTAAAGAGTGAACTGGGCTAATTTTATTTACAGAACTAACCCTTGATAGTCAAGACTAGAAAGTTGCAAAGACTGTCTACTTGCATTTGTCTGTTATCTATGCTTCTGCTTATCTTGGTCTCAGTCATCCAGTCTGCGCTGTAGCTGTCTTTCATTAACAGCTATGGCCAGTATGCAGCCCCATGCCTTTGCAAAATATGGTAAACTCTATTTCCTGCATTTCATGTCAGAGAAAACATATGAGGTGAGAGACATTTCTCTTATTCTGGCATTTGCAGTTTTCCCTTAATGAGAGTTATCTCTGTCTATACTGAAGGGACAAATTATAGAAATTAAGAGAAATCTAGTCTTAAAAATAAATTATGGAATATAAACCTATCATGACAAACTCAAAGTGCAAAAGGGGACTTGAAGAATAATTTCTGAATTTTTTGTTCACATGAAATAAGGAAAAAATAGGGGTTGAAAGAAGGGTGAGGAATTCCAGGAAATCGTCTGATTTTTCTTTAGAAAATGTTCTTGTACATTTACATTTTCTTGCTTTGTAAGATGCAATTGCCCATGTAAAACAATTTGTTATGAACATATGGCAGAGGAAGGACAGAAAAACCCACCAGAATAATTCTCTGTGTCACCGAGGGGATTGTTTGAAATGACATAATGGTTAACACCTAAGAAGGCAGGAAGAAAATGAAAGAATTCTGACAGACCTGGAAAATCCATCACGCTGCTTGTCAGAATCATTAACTTAAGTTGCTAACTTGCAAAAAGTGTCTCTAGATTTTAGTTAAGGTAAAAAATTGTGACTGTCTCAGGCTGTGAGAACACCATCTTACATAATCAAATGACTTAGAAAACAGCTTTTAAGCTGAGCTCAGCCTCATAACTCTCTACATGTACTTTCCTATCCATTCTAGCTGCGAGATGAAATTCATTAGCTTAAAATTCAGATAAGCAAAGGAACCAGCAGCTAACATGTTGTACTCCACCACTAGGAATCATTTAGAAAACAGAGTGTGTGTACAGTTCTTAGGTGTTTCAGTGAAAAGACAGGTATCTTGGTTTAATTTTTCTTTTGACCAAACTGGTAGATGTTGCACTAAAGTGCTGAAGTTCCATTTTGGCAGCTCTGATGTGGAGTAATTCCTGGAGGACACTGATGACAAATAAGTTGGAGGAAGTACCATCCTAAACTGCCAGAGTTGTTTGGCAAGTGTTTAAATGTCAAAGTCCTAACATCATTCACAAGGGTCTTTATGTCAGCTGAATCACAGCAGCTCAGCTGATGGGTAGTACCTTGTGTGACTGTCATATTTCATTTTGATTTGGTCATGTGCCAATATGCCTATATATACAGAGATAGACCTCAAGGATAATCATTGTTATCAAGGATAATCATTACTATTAAGGATAATAAGATGCACTTAAACTGCGTGGACAAGTTGCACATATAACATTTTCAGTTTGTCCCAGAGAATTTTTATTTCATTGCCTTCTGAAGAGAGCTGTCCTGATTTACTCATGTTTTAGAGAAGTGAATTTAGTTGCATTCAGTAATTCTTATTTATACCGGCACTATTCATAAGGTACATAAGACACTGGTAGGATTTGAACAAGCTGTCTTGTCATTAAATTCAATGAGAAACTGAGCTACCAAACACCTTTAAAAAGGAGCACAGCAGTTCAAAGACTAAGGATCTTGTCTGATGGGAATTTTTAAAAATAAAAACAATTATGTTATTGTTTGAATCCATCTTTGGCTAGTGAACATTTAGGGCAGTGAAGCAGTACTATTCTTTTAACTCAGTGATGCTGTGTTTAGGTTCTGTCTCACAGCATGTGAATGAATATTAAAATATTTTTAGTTTGTAGCATTGCAACAGACATTCTCTGCAATTTAAACTCACGTATTGTAGGACAAAGAAAAAGCATAATTTGAAGGAAATATTAAAGATGAGTTAGGGCATGTTGGCAGAGGCCGAGGAAGCTCCTGGCTCGTAGGAGCATGCTGAACACTTGGTCAGTTCTTGGGAAGAACAAATGGTCGTCGTCCTGCTCCCTGAAGAAAGGTGAACCCACACCTTATAGACCATTTCAGTTCAAAATACAATACAAAGTGTAATGCAGGTGACAAGCTAAGTGGCAGCAAAATCAAACTTACAAAGAGATATTTAAAGAGTGTTTTTAGAATGGCTAAAAAGCTAGATAGAATATTTTACGTTTTCCTGTTTTTTTTGTAAGTTGCATTAATAAGTTGATCTTATTTTCCCCGTAGTAACTGGGAAAGTTGAGTTAGAATGCTATTAAACAAGGGTTATTATTGAAAATCCATAAAAATAAAGAAATTAGTTGATTTTACCCTTTGAGATTTCTTGAAATACTGCTAATAATCTGCCTAGAGACTTTGCAGAAACTCTAGTAGCCTTTTTTATTCTCTTTTCCAGTTATTTTTTTCTACTGAATCAAATGCTGAAGTTTCAGTGAGCTTATGGAGATGACTACGCTGTGTGTTCACTTACAATTGCATACAGCATACTGCAGTTTCCTACCATAAAGCCATGCATGATATGAATTTTCTCTGAAAAGAAAAGTGTTAGTCTCTAGGGATTACAATTCTTGTAACTGTCAAGAAGTTTAAAATGTTTCTTAGATGAAAGCAGATGTTCACTTACACTTGAGGATGGTTGAATTTTGATGGATTAAAATATGTATTTTTACCATTTTCTGAAAAAAAACCCAAAACCAGCCTGTGGGTATATATGATTCTGTGTGTGTGTGTGCATGTGTAGTTTGTGTGCTCTGCTCTCATTAAGAAATCATAGACTAGAAATTGTAATGCCTGGCAGTGGCTTAGTTTTTACAAAATCCTTAAAACATTTAAACATAAAACATTGAATGATGAAACATTGTGAACTTTTTCTTTTGATACAATGTTTATAATATAGAATGATGAATTGGATCAATAACATTTTAATCATGTGAATAAATATGAACATGTAAATCCTTCAATGTACTGCTACTTCCATGGAAGAAGAGGTCACATGAAACATCATATTCCTTATCGCAGAAGGCTACTAGCTGTCTGTGCTCTCTTTCAAAACCTTGATTTTTTTCCTCTGCAAATTTGCATGCTCTTTCTTATTTTAGAGAGGTTATTTCTTGTGATTTATGACATTTAATGCTTTGATTTTACTTTTGACCGCACCAGATCCTGTAGTTATTAGCCAAACTTGGATGGTTTCATAAGCTTGTACACCACTGTTAGCCACAGATTGTGCTAGTAGGTCTTAGGTTAGCTACTCAGGATATATTTGTCCCAGGTTGTTCTAAACGTAAATTTTAGAAAATATCAAGTTATGACCAAATTTCCTGGACTACAGTTTTTCTGCCTCTGAAAGGCTTTCTATCAAGGGGCACATTGTTCAGTGTATTTCTTGATGTTACAGCTTTGCAAGTACCATACAAAGGTTTCATTGTTCTTTGTTATCCTATACATACAATTTTTTTAACTTTTTTTTTTTTTTAAATAAAGAGGTGTGGAAAAAGTGGTCTTATCTCTTATTGTCTGTAACTATTGTTGCACGCATGATTCCTTTTTTGTTTCTTCAGCAAACACTACCCCTTTCATTCGTGCATATTTTGTTACCCAGCTCTTCTTGAAAGAAATTTTGAAATTCGATTGACCTTATTAAACTGAACTGAAAATCTGAGAACTTAAATCCTAAAACTGTACAAGAATTCAGCTTGCCTAATTCTGATCTCAAAATTCTTGTTATGGATGATTCAGACTTTGCGAGGTGGACCGTGCCTACAAAAAACAAAAAATATTTCTTAATGCTGCTGCTGAATCCTGACTTAGTTAAAAACATCGTATCAGCATCCTGCTTCCCTCATAATGGTAGATTTTTCTGAAACTTTTCTCATTTTCTAATGTTAGAATCTTCTTTTTTTCTGACTCTTCTCTATCTGTTATTATAAAGCTGTTAATAAATCCAATTGTTGTATTCCCAAGACACATTCAAATGATGTAACTACCTAACAATTCCTTGTGCCAAAATCCTGAACTAACTGGATTTGAAATTTCAGGCCAGATAAATCATAAAAATAGGCCATAACTTTTTAATGGAGTTTAATCTAAATATTTTTCAACAGAAAAATACTGTTTCTGGAGAGTAACAATTTTTTCTGGCTTGGATTCATATTTATTTCCTTCCATGCAATGTAACATTTGCTTGGCTGTAGGTTAAATTGTCCTAAGAGAAAGAGAAAATGAGAGCTTGTCTTTCTAGTAAAGACTAAATTTGTATCCATAAGTGAAGACACTACCATAAGAGATGTCTTCGTATTTTCAATATTTTAATAGAAATACTAGTCTGGACAAGAAGAAGGGTCTCAGTTGATGTTCTCAGCATTTGTCTCATTCTGCTGTAGTTCATCTCTAAGTTGTTATTGTACATGACAATGATTGCACCTGAGCAGAAAGTGAATAAGCCTTCCCCAGTTGTCGGAGTCCAGAAGTGCAAGGATTACTTCCATGATGCAGTTATTATGGTCATCCAGGCAGGTAAAGTGAGAGATTGGATACGACAGTAATGTAATTTGACAGCTTTTTTCCTCTTACAAGCTTCAGTGAGATGCAGAAGGTCTGGGGTGTAATGGTGGAGCCATTCCAGCTTTACTGAAAATATTGGGAGAGGGGAAACTCAAGGTGACAGATTTAAAAATTGTGTCAATTAACTAGTAGACTTGACACAAAAATCATACAGATAGAAAGATACCTAAACCACTATCGTTTTAGGAAGAATTCATTTTGATGTTTCAAGAAGATACAAATCATCTCAGAGCAAATGATTGCAAAGTTAATTAAAGAGAGTGTTTCAGAGCAGAGTGAAAAGAAAGAGCAGAAAAATAAAAGTTGGCATCAGGTGATACCACTAGTTGAAATGAACTCTGACATTCATTAAAAACATTGTTTAAAGAATTCAGACACTTGCAGTCAGAAATAGATATTGAAATGACCAGTAGCAGAATATTTAAAAACCGAAACCAGAATAGTCCTGGAATAAATGCCTACAGGGAAATTCTTTCCAATTTACTGATTTAGGACAAGGAAGAGTCATTGATTCAGGATGCCTGTGAATGTGATACCAGACAGCAATAGCGATGGTGGGCCTGAAGGGTTCTTAGCTTAAACAAGAAATACAATACCACAAGGACCACACAAAAAAATTCTAACAAAACTTTTATCAACGGTTTGAGAAAAGACATATTGAATTAGTGGAAGAAACTCCATTCCACAATAGATTTCCATTAAGTTTTGGACAATGCAGTTTGTTTTCTTCTTCAATCACTCACGTGATTTCTGTGACACTGCAAAATGTGAGTAAGACTGCTTTCTTATTCTGGATACTGTCAGGAAAAATCCACTGGCTTGAGTCCTTGAGTGCTAGAGTAATGCCACCTATATCAAAGCATGAATGATAGATGGGTGAACAGATGGATGGATGGATGGATGGATGGATGGATGGATGGATGGATGGATAAACAGGTGGGTAGATGGGTAGGTGTATTACACAGAAATGGAAAATAATTCAGTAGGCAAAAGTGTATACTTATATGGTCCCTGCTGGAAGCCATGTTTCCTAGCCAAAGCCACAGCTAGACAGCTGCTCTGTGACTTGGTGCCACACTGCTGTGTGTTTTGGAAGCTGGAGTAAGTGAACGTGATTTCCAGTACAGTTAAAGGGAACTGAAAGCCCTGTGAAACTACAGCTCTTTTATTTAGATACTTAGATGTTTTACTTACAGTACTTAAATATACTTAAATTACGACACCTAGATGCTTTACTTCAAGTGTCTACTTGAAAAAACATTGACTGTAACTAGAGGAAAATCAAGAAATTTTTTTTTGTCATTTTGTCACAGGTCAAGGGCTGTAAAATTCAATAAAATCAGAATGTACTGATCTATTTCAAGTTAAAATCTTCTGAGATGTCAAATTACGGTACACACAGAGCTCTTAATTATGATATCTGAGCACTTCCCTGACTCAGCAACTCTCCGTTGCTGTTCTTGAGAGAGCAACAACTGTCCAAAAATATTCTATTCCTTTTCCAGAGCAGGGCACTTCACATTTCCATAAAAAATTCTTGACACAATGTGGAAATAAATAAAATAAACAGTAGAAAATAAGTATAATGAGTATAAAATAAGCACCAGAAAACTATTTAGACATGTTATTAACACTTCACAGTTCAGATTAATGGACTAATCTGTACTTCATCGTACCCTTCTCAGAAGGGAATCCTTGGCACAGGAATTGCTTTGTATTATTTCAGAAATTGCTCTAAAATGTGGAGTTTAACTTTCTTGCTATCAGTTTACCAAATCCTTATGTACCATTCCGAAATTGTAGGGGAAAAAAACTAAACCAAACCACATTTAGTGTTCTTCTACTTTTCCAGTATTCATGAAGTAATTATGGTGTGCAAAACAGTGGAAAGGGTACAAGAAGAGTTATCAGGCACCATTAAACAGTTTGAAACTTCTACAGCAATGATCAAAAAATATACAATGAATATAACAAAGTACTTTACAGGCACTTACTAGAAACCTAAGTCATTTGGGAAATAGGTAAAGGATAAATGAGGGTTGCTTCATATGTGTGCTCCTTAAAACATAAGTATGTGTGTGGATATGTGTATATATATATACACGAATACACATAGAAGTAAAACAACCTCTAGAACTGAGTAAAACTATTGTCTGACAACATACAGCTCTATGTAGCAATAGGAAATCATTATGTATCATATATATGTAAAAGCGCTGGGGAATTTTAATTAGACACAACGTAGTTATTTGCTTTGGAGTTCAGCCAGCAAACCGGCATTAGCGACTTTGCTCTCAGACCTAAATGAGCATGTGTAGGAATGTCTCTGTGGCAAAAAAAGAAAGCTACACTGCAGGTTAGATGCTAGGTCATACCACTTCCAATAACCATGTATCAGGCAGATGGGCCGTATTTTACTATCTCCTTGAACTGTATTTACGTTTATTTTTACTTGTTGCTAGCATTTGGTTGCACTCTGCATGAACAAAGCAAAAAAAAAGTCCTGACTATTAGTGACAGAGCATTGTTGCTTATTGGGTATTTTGTAACTACATTTGGTGATAAGCAATAGGCTCTAATCTTGGGCTTTAATGGAGTGGACAGAGCCTTAAAGGCAAAAAATAATTGTGAAATTTCACACTCAGCGCTATGTTATTTGCAAGTTGAGACTCTGAGTCTTGGAGGATTGGGAAAAAATGGAGGGAACAAATTTTGTGTTGCAAAACGGCAAGTATTAGCTTGACATCGTAAAGAAAATATTTTTTCTTGGGTACGACTGTCCACTGCCCTTTCTCATTTTGTGAAAAGACATCTTTCCTTTGCTTTTCAACTACTTTTGGGTTACATTTAAAATTTCACTTGGTGAGACAGAAGGAAATAATACTGAGCATGCAATTGCATCTAGTCACATTCCAACCTTCACATTACATATCTTTGGCAGTCAGTGATGCGCCATCACCCTTTCCCACCCTGACATCTGCTCTAACTTCAGAAGATAAAAGCCAGCAGACTTCTAAGATTTGCTCTGCCTCCCCAGTCAAACACCGTAGTATGTACCAATATTTTCTATTTCCACATATACCACCATTTCCACAGAATGACATATAGGTTATGTCATTCTGATGAGAAATCCTACTGGTTTGCATTCTGTGGTCCCCTTTTCATGTGATGCATACCTCCATCTTTGGAGACCTCACACTGAAGCAACAAAATACTGTGCAATGTCCCCTACTGCACAACTGACTTACAAGTATTTTATAATTATGCTGACATTTTGCATGAGGCCCAAGAAATAAACAAATGTCTTACATGTTTTCTATAGCTCTTCTCTCTTAAAATAATTAGTATGTTTTTCAATACTTGTCTTAGCCTCTGCTGATTGCTGTTCATTTGGGCAGTTCAGGATCACGAGTTTTGCTCCCTGTAAGAACATCTGAGATTTAGAAAAACATATGGCAGAACTGCATTTTTCGGAAGAATAGTCCTCTTTACTGCTCAGCCTTCTTCAAGCCTGGTCTCTGACTCTGAACTAAAACTTAAAAGTCCTAGAAAACAGGTAAGTGGAAATTTTTGCTCAGCAGGAATAAAGGTTGTTTCCAGTGGCAAAGCATGGATGCATGGCATGTCTTGAAAGAAGTGAGTCAGGCTTTCCAGTCAGAGCAGCTCCCAGGGCTCACCTCTTCCTTTCATAGATTCATGCTTTATGACAATTCCTGCCCTTGGAGCTCCACACAGATGATAACTATGACAGCAGTTGCTTTAACCTGAGATACGCACAGAGAAGCCATTTCCTAATAAATAACTATCACTTCATCCCGCCATGAGCTCCCATTGCAGTGCATGTTACACAGCACCAACGTTGTTGAACAAAGACATTCAAAACAAATAAAAGTTCACCTGGTAGGGACTTCTGAAGTTCCCTTTCTTGTGTGTGCAGTGGCTACCTAACAGCTGACCATCAGTGCTTAACCCCAATAAGAAATGCTAAATAAAAATCATTTTTTTTCTAGGTATGCCCACACGCAAAACCTGTTTGTGAGACATTGTTTGTTACCCAACTTCAGGCAGAGCAGTCATCAGCTACCTCTGACAAAGCTCTTTAGCTCTGAAAGGGCTATAGGTTTTACAGCACTTAGATAATTAGTCCATTTTTAGAGATACAGTGGTTACATGTAAAACAAGGTGCTACTTTATTTGCATTACAGCCAACAAGAGCTTTGCTTTTGCCTTCAAAGGGGACAAAACACTATCTATGCATCCACAGCAACACCTTCTGTGCAAACAATTGTAAACTTTCTCTGCTCCTTGAAAAAGGGAAATGGGAAGGGGAAGAGAAAGGGACCGGGGAAGGGAACGGGAAAGGGAAAGGGAAAGGGAAAGGGAAAGGGAAAGGGAAAGGGAAAGGGAAAGGGAAAGGGAAAGGAAAAACAGGAAAAAAAGAGGAATCTCCAATGGAGCCAGTTTCTATCATTGGCTCCCAACACTGTCTTAGTCATGCCTGGTAGCAAGTAGTAGAAAGGGAATGAGAAACAGATTTAGACTTTTCCAAGTTTCAATTTTTCATTTCAGAACAATTGAACTTTTTATAGGGTGACTGAAATATCTATTGCTGGACTAAGGAATCCAGAGTCTGGTCCAAAATCCCTTAGACTCTTTTCAGGTTCCTCCCCCAGTCCATGGGGTTTGGATCAGGCCCTCAGATGCCGTGCATGTAAAAGCCATTGTTGTTTTGGCATCTTATGTTGTTTTCCTACTTAGCACTGAATTTTCAGAAACAAGGGATTAAAGATTAGGAACAATGTCGAGGAAAAATGGATTGTACAAATGACAAGGATTGTAAATTGTGTCAGTGTGTGCTGGAAAGCTCCTCACAGCTCTCACATAAGCTACAGAGATGCAGCCTGCAGATCCAGAAAGCACACGTTCCCTGCCACAATTTTAAAAAGAGGCACTTATCAAGCTACACATTGTTCAATCACACAAATACTTCTCTTTTTTTCTCAGTTTCCAGAAAGATATTTTGCTCATGGCATATTAGAATGACAATGGCATCTAAGTCAAGGCTAAGCCCACAGCAGAGTGATGAGCATCTTATCTGAATGTGGTGCACATGTATAGCCATAACACAAAGCATCATTTTATCTTTGTACATCCCCTGGATGTTTGCTGTAATCATTCAGCAATACTATTTTCAACAGCAAAAAGAAGTAGAATAAACACTTGTAGATTGGAATGTTGCATTAAAAAAAATAAAAAAGAATAAGAATTAAAGCCTTTCTTGCATGCGTTGTAGATTTTCTACATGTGCACACATGGACACAGGCACAGACACACACACCAGGCGTTGAATAGGCTGTTTGATATTTAATCTGAATGCAGCTGTTTAGATATTTGCTTGGTCTGTCTCTGGATTTTTCATTAAAAATATGTGGTTAACAGCAGCCAACCTGATTTGCATGTGTGTGTGTCTGATTTGTTCACCGCTATGCCTCCTGTGTCCTACATCTTAATCACATCCAGGCACCCGCCCCATTACATTACCAGAAGGGAAGTGATGGACATCCCTTGACTCTCTTCATGACCCCCTGATAATCCTGTTTCACACACAGGCTCCCTGCTGTATGAAACACAAAAGCTGCCACTGTAGTTCTTTACTTCCAGTCGATATTCTGACAGACTTGATCTAGCAAATTAGTATGCTGTGGTAGGGGCACGACAAAAGACCCTTTTGACACACTCTGAATCGATACAAAGGCCAACAGAGAGCCATTTCACCGTAGTTCTGTTATTTTTCCCCTTTTGATGACCCTTCTTCTTCTTCTTTTTTTTTAGCTTGTATGACCTTGTCAGATTTAAAAACATAATGTTAGAAAAGTCATCCTTGCACAGGGAAAGAAAAATCTAAACATGCAGAAATGCAAGAATAACAATGTAAAATTAAAATACAGCTGGAATAGAGGAGCAGAGATTTTCTTGTGTGAATTTGTTTGTCCTTCACACTGCTGAAATCCCTACATGCTTCAAATGTCAGAGAGTAGAATTAAACAGACTGTTCTGGCCATGAATGCTGCGTTACATCTGAATATTATTATTCTTTCTTTTTAAAAAGAAGTATCTTAGAGTATTAAAAATGTATGTCTTAGTCATATTTCTTGGTATGAAGGATCTTGTAATAGCATGATGTATTTTACAATTCAAAAATTGTTGTCACATTTACTTAATTTCTAAGTGCTTATGCTGTGAAATTTAACTGAATCTACGCTGATATTGATCATACTATGCAAAGAACAATACTTTTCAGCATGTGCTCTATGTATAAAAAATTTATAAAGGGCAACTAAATGTGTATCTGAAAGTTTATCTGCAAACATTACACTTGTTCAAAATGGTGACTTACAGGCTTAATTGACTTGCATCTTTAAGCAATATTATTGTATGTATTTCTCTACTTCTGCAAGAATTGCTCATTTTGTCAGAGTTTAGGTTTACACCTGTACCAATTTAATTGGTTTTATGTTGGCCAAATCTATGTAAGAGATTTACATTTTAGTCTTTACGAAACATACATAAATGAGGATGAAAACTATTTATCTCATAATAGATACTTACTGTTACTATATCCAGGTACACATAGACACTACAGTTTTCCCTTATCATCATTTTAAGGGTGCAATTATGTCATAATAAGGCCTAATTCTTGTAATTTACATGCTTAATGTTGTTCTTAAAGAATGATCCATCCTCTTAAATGAACCACAAACACTCAGATAATCTATATTTTCTTTCTCACACTAACAAACTAAAATATACCTACTCAATGTCACTTTCTAAACCTAATCTTCAAATTTTAAGTTTTTTAGCTGAATGAAAACTTAAGTCAATAAAAAATGAGACATTCCCAGCTTTAGAAAGCACTTTACTGTAACTCACAAAGAAGCATTTTCCAAAAATACAGGTGCACAAATTACTCCTAGTATTTGCTGTACAGTATGTACATTTGACCTCTGCCTCACTTCAGCATTTTTCAACACATAAACCTTGTTCTCTCAAATAGAACTACTATATAGACACAAGGGATAAAGCATATTGTGTAAGAAATTCAGGCCACTTCAGACAACTCAACTTGAGAACAGAGGCAAAATTACACTAGCTCTTCCAATTCCTCTAGCAGCTTTATCTAGCCCAAGATTACCAGACTCAACCCCCTCCCCCAAAGCCCCCAAAATACAGGGTGACATACTCAGCTACCAGAAACCAGTGGCCCATAAAAGAACTTCTTCCATTTACACTAACTGTGATCCATGCTGACAGATCATTTTATTGGGAAATATATCATATTTCAATGAGACAGGGCATTCTTTCATGAGATAAATACAGCATAACTTTGTATGAAGCAAAAACTACACTTAATCTTATCATAGAATCTATATTCACACGATCTTTATGAAGTCCATACTTGCAGAGCAATAGATTGCATTGTAACTCCAAGCCATTAACACAGAAAACTGTTAATATGTACAGCACTTCTCTGACATACATTAATATTCTCCCTTATAGGGAGAAAAGCCTACAGTATATGGCAATCATTTTAAAAGAGGTTAGGCTAACAGCTACAGCGTGACTTCATATCCAGGGCAGCAATGGATGTACCTTGCCAAAGGGATCCTCTTTTATGTAAGTTGGGTGTGCCTTCTTTTCCCCCACTAGGCAATCAACCAAAACAAACATAATAATCCTCAAGTTAGGTATACAAAATATTGCATGGCAAGTATGTGTCTCAAATAAAACATGTCTACTGGTGGAAAAAAGAGTAATTACTTTTAAAAACCTTGTTTTACAATTACGTCTGCTTTTTCAGCCCAAGCAAAACCTAGGTTTATGGGCAGCTCAGCTCCGAGACTCGCAGCATGACAGGTGCAGGACTGGAGGCTGCCAGGATCTGGAAGGAGGGAAGAAAAAAAAAACAAAAGGAGGAGAGGTTGCCCTGACATCACTTCTTCCCAGTCGTGCATGTTATTGCACTTTGTTACATAGAGCTAATAAAGGACTAGTTATCACCACTCGCTTTGCTCACTGCTAAAATTTTTTCCTCAAAATTTGCCTCTAGTAGGTTATTCACTCAGAGCAACTGGTGTTATCCTGATTTCTAGATTTACAATTCCAAATCCTTCCTTTATCCATCTTTATTGCTGTTACTGGTGTCAAGATGCAATGCTAACGTGCTGAAACTACATAGCTGCTGGGACATTGCCCAGTATCTGCCCTATGTTTGTGCATCCTCATGGACTCATCCTCCCCTGGAGCCCTACAGGCTGGGCCCTATTTTTCAGCTGTGATTTTGTACCACAAAAAATATCCTTTAGCTCTGCCTTTGACAATTTCTATCACTCCAAATTCTGCCACCTCCTTCAGATAGGACAGTGTCATATTTTCCACCTGTAAGGTAGGACCAAGCACCCCTTCATCCAGAGGACTAAGCCAAAAATCCCTATGACTCCCACTCAGTTCTCCCTTTCTGAGATGCAGAGGCGCGAGCTCTTTCTCGGTAAATCAGATGGGCTGGGTGCAGCTGGAGCAGCAGTCTTGCATTTCATGAAAAGCTTTTAGGAGAAACAGAATGCAATAATGCAGAGACAACATCAGGGTCTGGAGGAAGAAGCAACATCCTGAACATCAGTAAATCTCATTCTATTAAAGATTATGTTAAAAGTTTCTGTTTGTGCTAAATACTTTCTGCATAGTGTGCGCAAGTTTATTAATGCATATTTTTTTTGTTACAAATGCATGAAAGTCTTCATAAACAGATAAAATACAATGGCTAGATCTGTACAGTAAAGAAGGATACAAAAATACTAGTAACTTAAAAATGTCTAGAAACTTTTTCTGGAACTGACACCAGCTGTGTGGAACCGCAAGCCTCTGCAATGTTCAGTCCTCCTGTTCACCAGAATAGGAAGGTAACATCCCGACTGTCTCTGGGAAAGCTATCTGACCATTGCTTCCGTGTCGAGGAATTGTTGGGATGTATTTTGTTGCCATGAGCCAGAACTATAGGAGGGACTGTTGTAACACACTGCCAGCACAGGTGCTGATGAGTTCCTGTGCCTACAAGTATACCTAAGCACTGTTTAATAGTGTAGATATCATCTGCTGCTCCCATAACTCAACTGATCCTAGTCTTTTCCACTTCAAGTAATACTTCCCAGGTGGCTTTCAGTGTCTATTCTTCCATGTTTCAGAATAAAAAATAGGAAATCTGCCTGGTTAAAAATGCATTCGTAGGTCTCACTGTGATTTAACAGGAGTTTCACATCTCAGTAGCTCCACTCACTGCAGGACAGTCAGTTCTGATTTGTGTTCGCTTGAAATCAGAGTCAGCCTGCTATGCATTGACTAATACCTACCGCATGAACATCAATTTTTAACTTCTGCAAAGCAAACAGTAGACTCTATTTTGGAGTTTATCTTCTCTTAGACGAGTCTCTGACCTCAGAGAGAGCTTCATCAAAATAAAGATAGAAGGATTTAACCCAAGAAAAGTGAAACCTTTTATTTCATATACTGGATAAAGGCAATGCGGTGTGCTTCTCACCCATGTATGTATTTTCAAACTAGTGTTATTTATTTGCGCTTACAGTTTGCCTTATCTACTATATTATTACTACAATTGTCTATCTGTATGTTTATATTCCACTCATATCTACCTCTCCTAAGCACATCATAGTTTACCTTTAGCATGCTGCCTGCAGAAGAGGAAGAGAAATCATTCCAGCTTAAATCTTTCACTTCTTGCAAGACTTTTTTCTACAGCTTCAGTAAATGAATCATGATGTTTATTTTATTCTCATCCAAGAATCTCAAGCAACTGACACAGTGTGTAGTCAGCTAAATGTCAGCCTCTATTAATAGGAACATGTAAACATAATCCAATATTTAAAAAACAAACACTCAAGAATTGGTGTCTTGCTGTACCTCTAGGATCAGCTCCTCAGCTGGTATGAATCCACATGGCAGAAGTACTAAACTGTGGCACACAATGTGTGTGTCTATGAGGATGGCAGAATTCAGATTTCTAGTCGATAGTGGACCCAGTGTGCTTCACTAGAGCATGCAAATGAAAGCCTCAGGCTGGCCAGATGAAAGCAGGAAGAGGTACAGTCAAAGCATCTTAAAAAGGATAAAGTGTTTAGTCCCTTCTGCCTATCACTGGGTGTGAGTTTTAGGTAGCATGAAAGGATGAAATAGAATGACATATAGTAACGAAAGGGAAGGCAACAGTGATGATTTCTTCACAGTATTCTCAAGGATTCTTGGCTGTTTCTTTCATAGCTCATGCTCCAGTTGCCTCCTTGCCATTATCTAACTGCATCAGACCACAGTTTGGATACTGGTAGCGTGTAAGACTCTTGTTTCTGACATTATTGCACTACCTTAGAATAAAATGAAAAAAAAACCCTCCTTGTCCATTCTAGAGAAACTGTTGAGTTATACTAGGAAATGTCAGTAGTCAACATACAATTTTTCTGCCTAAATTGACTACAAACACTGGGCTGGCTGAATTTGCACTGATCTGTACTGCACCTGCGCCAAGCTGCAGACCAGAATGAGACCTGGGGGGCAATTCCAGTCACCCATCTCTCACCACTGAACAGTCAGAGGTCACAACATCTGAGGGGGACAACAAGGGAAAAACTCGGTGTGGACAAGGGTAGGGAAGAAAATTGCAAAACCAAAGATGAATGCAAAAAAAGGGGGAGCTTCTAGACAAACTTCTTTGTCTGCATTTGTCTGGTCAAATTAAACATTTTTTTTTTAAAGGATGATTTCATTAAACATTTAACATCCTTCTCCCTTCACAGTATCTTCCTGTCAGTTGCTGGCAAACCCTGCCTGCACTCTCCTGCCCCTCCAACAAAATGAAAACTAATATGCAACAGGCTTCACATTCGTTATATCTTCAAGAGTAATAAGAGAGATAGAAATCAACGATTTGTTTTCACATTCTCAGAAGCTGAAGGAGAAAATAAATAAATAAATAAATAAATAGCCTCAAGACTCATTTCAGGGAAAATGAACAAATCAACATTCCTTGCAGGTCACCTTTAAAACTTCAGGCTGCCTTTTATACTGAATTGTACTTATATTCGCTTACTAATCTCCTCACATATTACAGATTTCACAAGTGACTTGTGATGCTGAATTGCTATAGCTGTTTGTACAATTCCCATGTTATTCATTGTTTGTCCGTTTGCTTTACCCAAATTGGAGAGAACGCATTTTTAAAGTAGCTGTCAAAGTGTGACTCATCTGGCAAGTCAGTAATTACTTTTCATAAAGTAATATGCCAGAACACACTGAATTCATAAGAATTGTAGAAGGTACTGGGACATATGAACATAGATTCCTACCTACCACTTTTCACAGTTCAAACAATCGTAAAAAAACGTTTAAAGTATAGAACCAAATGCATAAATTCACCCCTTAAGTGCAAAAGGAAAAATACCGTTTTCAGAATATATGTTTTTAAAAAGGGTTTTCAAGGAAATATTGGAGAAAAAACATACACTTTTAAGCACATTTTGAAGTGTATAATATTAAAATAATTTCTTAAACCTTGTTTTGCTTTAGTTTTATGCATCCCTCTGTATTAGAAGCATAGCTGCTCATTGCTGATATTGAGACAAATATTGGAATAATTTGGACAGAGATGACATCTAGAGAACAGAGAATTAGTAGCTTTAGTCCTTATCTTTTAGGTAAACCATTCACAGTTTCCCTTTGTAACAGCTTCTTAGCTCTACAGTTCAGCCATAGACCACAAAGCACTAGAGCATGTATTATTAGGGAGTTACGCAGCCTTGCTTCCAAAAGGGAATAACAAATATGAGTGTTTTCTTTACATCTGTGCCTTTAAATGTAACCTTAGGGTAGAGGTGGTAACCCATTTCAATAATTGGTTTTAGAAATAAATAGAAAACAAAATACATATATTTACTCTTAAGCAAAAATAAACAGTTTTGTAACAAATCCTGCCCCAATAAACAAACAAATTGCATTTTGCCTCAGTGGACTGGCAATAGCAAAGTGGACCTGCTCAGTTACATGCTTGTTGTGACATGTAATATGCATCACAGGGGGAAGTGTTAATGGGTATTTAAGGGGACATGACAACCCCATTAACTTCCCTGATAAATCTGCCCTGGAGTAAATGACAATCCTTGCCATGGAGATTTCACCGCTGGGCAGAACAGCAAAAAAAAGAGGAAGTTGTGAACAGGGCCAGTATTGGTGAAGGTTATGCCAAATCAGAGATTCTGATTGTAAAGAGGTGGGAAGCCCACTGGAAATTGATAGCTTTTAAGTTTTTTTCTTACCATTAAAACTGATCAGACTTTGACAATGCAATGATCCAAACCTTCTCATCAGCGTGATTTTCCATTTTGAAATTTTTCTAATTCAGAATCACTTGAGATTCTGAATATTCTTAAGTATGCAGCAGTGAAAGCTTGCAGTGAAACCCTGAAGAATATAACTACGGGCCAAAATAATATTTTTTTTTCATTCATCTACACTATGTTAAATCTCTTTAAGCATGGTTGTATTTGTTTGTATAATTATACTGCTTTTATTTCCCGGAAGAGGATCTTTAGCGCCTATGGCAGTGTGTCTGTTCATGTATCTACACGGATGCTTCTGATCTTTAAATCTCTGTTACTTGCTTGTATGGCTTCTTTTCTTCTTCTTCTCTGTCCTTGAGCAATCAGGTCAATAGCTACAGCCAAACTTGGCAGCTGTTAGAGCAAGATGTCAAATGTTGAAATATATATTCTTCCTGCAGTGGCATCATGGCCTGTGGCTAGTCCTTTGTATGGATTCACTGCCAGCAACGTGGCTGTGTTCAGTGCTGACTGCTTGCGGGTGTAGAACTGCCTGTAGGGTTATATCAAAGTCATACTGTTATGTAGCTGACTATGTTGCTTTCAGTCCTTAGATGGCATCATTTTCTGGCACTGATTTAGCTGCATGATATTTTCTCACATCCATTTTCATACGGTGTGCCAGACCATCGCCCAACCCCCATCAATGCATCTCTTTAAATTAGTCTTGCATTATTCCATTCCCTACTTCTAGAGAAAATGTTATTAAACCTGGAATGATATAAATAAAACCGGGAGAACAAAGAAGCTCATTTTTAAAGGCTCATTTTTAAAAATGATTATGTGTACTTCTGATTTTTAGCCATTGTTTTCACACAGACTCCCATTTCTTTTGTTCAAATATTTTCTACTTTGATGTATAATTAGCAGCCAATATTGCTTGCTTTAGTCATGCAAAAGTGATATACCCATCCAGATTACTGAACTAAGGTGCACTAAGCCTAATCCTCGTTTTTTAAGCTTCTTGGAGCCAAACTATTTTTGAAGTGTCATGAATACACCCAGGATCATATGAATAATTAACAATATTCTTCACAGAAACTAATAGATGGCATTGAAAATTTAACTAAAATCCACATACTTTTGCACAGAACCTTAAAAAAATCATGTTATTTTCCCTCAGAATCTTTCAGAAAGGATGTAAATACTAATAGGGCCAGAGTTTGTCTAAGTTCTGTTCTGAAAAAAATTGCTTTGGAAATGTTTTTATGTCTGGGGTCTATTTGCTGCCTGGAGAGTTCAGTCAAAAATGCAGAAGAAGAGCAGCCACATGGCGCAGGGCACTTCAGGAACACTAGAGATGGAAGGTAACTCTCCTGAAGAAGAAACAAAAGGTAGGAAATCTGTTAGTCTGTCCACAGCTATTTTCATTGCTGATATGCTTGCGAGACATGTATGCACATAAATAGTCTTATGAGTAGACCCTAAAATCAATTTTTACAGGCTTACATTGTGTTTATGTGCTGATGCCAGAGTTTGTTCTCTACCAAGACAAAGATTTTGGGGGATAAAAGTAGCACAACTTTCTTCCCTTTAAAAAACACTTTAAAAATCTATTTTTAGGAACCATAAACAATAGGAAATCCAGCTAATCCCATAGACCATACACAGACAGAAGATGATATGTAGATGAGGGTCCTGGACTGGATAAGAAAAACATGTCTATTTGTCCCAATCCTGACGTTTTTCTTCAGAAAAATACATCTTCATGGCAATTAACACTTGGGAAAGGAATGCAGAAGAGAAACCATGGTGTGAAAGATTAAGCATAACAGGAGTTGAACTTGTGAGCTGGTTAACATGCTTCAGTCAGGTCCTCTGATAAGAGTTTGTTTTTTTAAAATTATTTTTTTGAAAACGTTGCCTGCCTGCCAAGTGGTTCTCAGTACTGTGGCTGTTGTTGGTAAAATTAGGAACATTTTTTACAACGTAGGAACTGGATTTGTGCATACAAATTAGAAATCCACAGCCTGGCATACAACTTGTAGATACAATTTCTGTAGGAAAACTCTTTCTTCAAGATCAGTTTTGAAATTATA
Source organism: Himantopus leucocephalus (assembly GCA_003993805.1). Taxonomy (NCBI): domain Eukaryota; kingdom Metazoa; phylum Chordata; class Aves; order Charadriiformes; family Recurvirostridae; genus Himantopus; species Himantopus leucocephalus. The sequence goes on from RSEF01000031.1 coordinate 15,530,872, forward strand.
GCTCCAAAAATGAGATCGCCCTGAAAAGACTCGATCACGCATTGCTCCTTTGGGAAAGAAGTTTTCAAAAACTGAATGGGGAAAGCACAGACGGCAATGCTCTTCCTTCCTACAGAGCGCGTGTCTGTCTTCTGGGTACATCAGGCAGGTGGAGAGCTTCAGCCCTGGATTCTCTTGCCTCTCACTGTGTTCATCTACCTTAAAGGCCACTAACAAGCAGCGGAAAAGGAAGGCTCAATGAGATATTCTATTTACTACTGTATTTCTAAAATCTTTTGTGCACACAGAGATATTATGAGCAAAAATAATAAGAAAGATATACCAGTAAAAAGAAATACTCCCAAGTTTGCTTCTGTTTTGGTCAAATTCATAGCTGAGTAGGCAGAACAGCATTATTATTATCCATACTTTTTTACCCATGTCAATAATTTGAACTAATATAAAACTTTGATACAGACAGTTCCATTACATTCAATTATGGATTGTGTGAAACCTGGTATATGAACTGCACAATGTAACACAAAATTAATAGAATAAAAAAAATAGGTTTTTTATTCATTATTTATATGTATATTTGGTTCTCTTTGAATGATCAGCATTCCCCCTGTGAGCAATTTCACTCAGTCAAAATTTGGCCCTTTGTTCCTTTGTTCTTTTAGTGGTCTGTGTTTGTGTATCTCTATGTTGAGCTTGCTTTATGCATCTCATTAATAGGGGCAACAGAGGAAAGCAAATGTCCAACAAACAAATTTGTTAATAACATATTCATTTATCATGTACATGAATTTTAAAACTGCTGAAATCAGCTAATTTACAAAATGTGACCATGAACTATTTTATTCTCTTTTAGAAGCAAAAATAGCATTGGCATTTTTTATATTTCATCTCAAAATGCTACCATAGGGATCTGACCTAGATTTAAACTCTTATCTCCAGAGATGTAAGATCTCCACAGTAATCTATTGTTGCTCAAAAAAGTGGCTTTACATATATCAAGAGGGGGACGGCTCATGAAGTTGAACTTCAGTTGCTTATCTTTTGTTCTTCACTACAGCAGGGCAGTGACATGATCCCTCTCCTTTCTCCTCCCCTCCCCCAAAACAGGAAAAGAAAAGAAAGAAGCTTTAATCCTCTCTGGTACAAATTTCCCTAATATTCAATAATCACTCCCTGTCTCCTTCCCTGTGGGAGACGTCTGGTAGCATCTGTGCCAGCATATGTTAGACATCTCTGAGTGGGTCACTACCTCATTTTGTCACCGACTCCTCTATCACCTAGAGAGACAGCAACATCCCTCCACAACACAGTGCTCCACAAGACACAGCACTGTCATGTCTCTCTCAATAAACTTGGTTCAGTACACTTTAACCCGCTCTCTGTACACTTTAACCCACTAACTGTGGTTAACCCACTCTTAACTGAATCCTTTTCACAGTGTGGTTAATATGAGTGAAAGAAGCGTTATCATGTGTGTTAAAACAAGCAAGTCCTCCAATGTTAATTTCAGACCTGTACCTGGGAAGAAAGGAAGGAAAAACAGGTCCTTATAGGTCACTTAATATGCTTTAAATGCTTTGTAAAATACACATGTAATTTGCAAATAGGTAATATTTCAAATCTCACTTGTGATTCATTTCTATGGCAATAGATTTTATAAATGGCTGTGATAAAGTCTGCTTTTTCTTTCCTTAATTCAACAAAATTAGACTGAAACATCTGGCTGCATTAGCTTTTAGAAGTTATTTGAGAGTTGCTTTTCTTTTTCAGTTTGCGGTGCAATGATGTATTGTAGGGCTGTTTTCAGCAGAGGTGCCATTTCTGAAGTGTGCACCCAGGTTTTTCCAAGCTAATGACTCTTACATCTGCTCTTTATTTCAGGCCTGCCTCTAGTTTTTCTGTAATCATGGCTGATCCTCAGAAAGTTTCCAGGATAATTTTCCAGGAACAAACCTAAAAGTAATACACAAACCCATTTTTTAAAGCCTCAATATAGTCAACCTGTTATTAGGATTGATCTGTCGTTATTTCTTGTGTATAACTGACGCAGGACAGGAAAACCTAAAATATAGTAACTGATGATATACTATGACAGAATATTCTTTTTTTTTTTTTTTTGNCCTGCCCTTTCAAAGGACTAAAAACTGCTAAATGATGAACCTGTTAAAATTTCATTAAAGTCAGTTTAATTTTGGGTGCGCTTAAATCATGGTTAGGAAGAAGTTATTTACAATCAATTTCATAAGAACAAAATTAAATAACTGTTAAAGTGCTATCCTCCAGGTTTAGATCCTGATTCAAGGGAATTGAAATAAATGATCCTCCTTTTTTAAGGTAGCACTAGAGTAACGTAAAGTTTTACTTTTTCTTTTCACACTGGTCAGAAAAAATGTCAAATAACTGAATATGGGATTCAACAGTCAGTTCAGATTTATCACCCTTAATATTGAAAATACTTTCTCTAGGCTGGCTGACCTAGAACTATAACATTATCTAAAATGGGGGTTTCTAGACTTTGAAAGATGATTTCCTAATTAGAAAAATGAAACCAAATACACCTCCTCCCATCCCTCTGAAACCATACCATATGTTGCTAAATCTCCATCCACTTCATATATCATCAGTGCCCCTCTGCAAGAGCTAGCTCTTCACTGCCATTTGGACAAATTATCTGGCAGATAAAGAAATGCTGATCGAGAGAAGTCAGTTTTCTTCTATATAATGATGCAGTATAAAATGCCTAGCAATTTTTTTAAGAGTCATAAAAACTCCTCTGACACACTTACAGACATGATAATGATCAAAAAGTTTTTCAAGTGCAATATCTTCACCCTATAGAGTTTAAACATAATCCAATCATTACCATAATAAGGGGCACTGTAATACGTTCTTCCCCTCTGAAATCTCCAGATTACTGAATCTGTATTAGGAGACTAGAAATGTCTATTTCATGCATTATTTTTTAACAGAATTATTCCTATAAGATGGCAGAAAGTGGAATGGAAAGATTGTGCTCAGGTACTATGTTATGAGTCCAGATTTACAGCAGGATAATTAAGAACAGAATATGGCTCAAAGTGTTTTAAATATATAAACGTTTTTAGGATTCAGAAGTTGAAGGACATCTGAACTCATGGGTGCCAGGCTACTGCTGAGTTTAAAACCTGTGACAGTAGGGATTAATAGTGGAAAACCTGATAGACCTGTAAGTATAGTAGCATGAACAACGTTGCTGTAATTGCATTTCTTTTTCTTTCCTGTTAGACAGAAATTAATCAATATCCCAGGAGAAGCAGAGTAAGAAATTTTCAATAATTTGTACTGCTTTTCAACAGGAATATGACTTTTTTGACTCTTCAGTCAATTGTCTGATTCAAAATTATTACTGGACTATTTTCTAAAGTATGCATTAAAATTTGTCTGAGAAGGTATTGCCAAACAAAGGATATTTCATAGTGTTTTCAGGAGCATGTTTGAATAATCATGCAGAATTTCTTTTTGCTACTGAGTACCTTAATAAAGAATCAATACTGCAGCAGGCCTCAGAGGAGTGAATCTCCACACAATCATTTGCTTGGTTCAGCTGACACTGAGAATATCATGCAAAGATGTGCACAAGCATTTCAGCTGGCTTGTCCTCTTACTGATCAGACCTAGGGAGATATTTGATTACAGAATAGACAGGCAACATGGTTTGCCATCCTTTCCCAATTTCATTTGCAATTTTGCTACATCATAAGATGTGACTGACAAGTCATTAGAGTTTTGCCTTTGGAGGATAAGGTATGAGGTGAAATAAAAAATTAGAGAAGAAGAATGAAATGCCAGAGAATAATATCCTCTTATCTTCACAACTCTAGAGTACTGTAGTGGCAATCATATCTGATGAGAAGATGTTTTGAGTGAAGACATGGCCTGACTGTTATTATAAATAGATTGGAATTGCCATTTATCTACAAGATCTTGTTTATGTCTGTGCTCTGCACTTCGTTAAGTCCGTACAAACTCCTCAATGGGAGTACTTGAGGATAAATTATTGAAAATTAATTTACATAGTTTTAGCTGTACCTTGTCTTCTCTACTTTGCAAGCCCTAAACTGAATATTTGTCCACACATATTAGAGTTTACAGTCTTATAAGACTGAGAGGTGTATGTTCTAAAGGACTAATCAAAGAGTGGATGGTAAGATGTCAGGATACGAAATAAAATAGAAAGAGTTTTTGTTCTACCAGTCTTTAAACAATCCTTCTTTTCGCCCAGATTAATCATACAGGAGAACATAGGTTGCAACAGGGAAAATGTGGAGAGATGATATAGGAAAGAAGGTATGTTTTGATGTAGTCAACTTAGCGTGATAGAAACACAGGCTGCAGCCCATTGCTCTGACTCCATGGGCCATCTGTGGTGAACACAGGGAGATAGGGCAAACGCTGATGTGGCTGAACACTGATTCCACCCAAAAAGGACTAAATGCAGGTTCAACTAAACAATCCGAAGAATTTGGTTGTGAACAATATTTCCCCAACACAAAGATGAAATGAATAATCTGATAGAACTTTTCTGTGTGGAATTGCAGAATTCTGCAAATGCTTATGTGGGTGTAGATAAGGCCTGTGTGCACCTAAAAATTTATTCAGACCCTTTATTGAATTTTCCATTAGCAGCATATCACATAATTTACCAAATTTACCCAACAGAGTTTTCTTTTTCCTCCTCTTTAGAAAGCTAGGTATACTAAGCAATTCATTTTTGTCAAATCTTTCAGTGCTCTCTTAAATACAAGTTTTTGTGCATGAAGAAGGAAATATTACTACTGATCTCCATGTTAACTTTCTGTTAACAATAGTGGTATTGCTCTTGATGGTCATAAGTATATTTTCACGTATTTCAGGACCATTTTCTGTCTGGCCCTTGCAAAATATAACCTCTTCAACTTAAGAATAAATTAGCGTATAAAAATTTATTGTTTGGTTTAGAAGTCAGAGAAAAGGATTACTGTTATGAATGCTTCCTTTCAGGATGCTGTGGTTGTAGATTTCTACACAATGTCTATGTAATGTACTCTGTTTTCAAGATGCTGCTTTAAAAGCATATTGTGCACTAAGTAATTGCAAATAGCAGAGAATTAGAAAATTGAGAGCATTCTTGTTCCTCACAGTTTTTTTATGAAATATTCCACTAACTGCAGAAATATATTAAGAGTACGTTGAGTACTCATTATATCTGCAAACAAATGAGATTTTTTTTTTAATCCCTGAAGAAGATTTTCTTTGAAAGTTTCCATACTTTTATCATCCACTCCAGAACATTACGGTTTAGAATTGAATTTTCCATCCACCTCCCACCCAGCAGAAGAATTTTGTCTCTTGTGATTTGCGCTCATTAAGAGGCAGGAGTGATCACTCGCTCTGTGTGATGGCATTACAGTAACCACAACCCTTACAAAACATCACTTTAGCATTGGGGGTTGGGAAGGAAGCATTACATTCAAAAGAAAAATGGGATTTGTTAATCTAGTACATAACTTTCAAAAAGAGGCTGATACTTACACTAAAATATAAGGTTTTATACCACATTAGTCATAATATTTGACCATTGCATGATATGAGATTTTTATCATTATAAAGAGTATATAATTCAAATTATCCTTATGGCATTGTAGACTCCTCGTGGGAGAAAAACAAACAAACCTACAAAAAAACAAAACACCATGTCCATTCCTGTTTTCTTTAACTTTGTAGATGTATTAGTGCTCTATTATTGCTTTATTAGTGTGTGGCAGTGACATATACACCAAACAAAAATCCTTCTTGGTATTATAGATACTCTTTAAGTCCAATGACCTTTTCTCTAAAACGTTTCAAAGGAGGTAGGTATCTACCAAGCAAGACACAAAATTTCAATATACATGTTCTAATGTCCTAGAATAATAAGTTATTTTTTCCTCTTTGCATTATTTACATAAAACAGAATAACACACCACAACCACAGGCAGCCTTGCATTGGTAAGACTGTTCCCAGAATGAAGATCTCAGCATAAGACTTATGGGTAGGTTCCTTAGTATATTACTTATACCACTGACTTGCACAAAAGAAATGCCCCTTCTAGAACTGAGCGCCTGTGTATAGGACGTCCTTGCCCACCAGGTATTTGCCAGTGAAACAGTAATTAGAGAGGAAAAGAAAAATGTACAAAGAACATGAGGGTAACAGTATTTATATACATGGTACCAAATGTTATCACACAGGGGTGTCTTCCCACTGAAATCAGTAGGAAGGCTCACCTGAATTTAGAGAGAGTTAGATTGTGTCTTAAATGCACAGTGCACAACCATGAGCGAAATGTTTGAGGGGTGGAGGCAGTTAAACGTGGCTGGGTAGAAGTGGCTGTTGAAGGCAACTGCCAGCACTTGCCACCTCCTGCTTTCCCAGGAATCTCAGTGACTGATCATCCTTACACACTCCCTATCTCGCATCCCACCACCCACTCCTGCTCACATCCCTACCTTCTGTCTTAGACCTCAATCTCACCTCAGCTCACACGTTCATGACCCCAGCCAAGGTTTGGCTATTACTAATTTGGGAGTAGTCTACAAATAGGGAATTGGTGAGAACATCCCTATGCTGTATCTCTACGGCCTCCTTTAAAGCACTGTAACATTGGCAAATGCAGAACCCTGCTGTTTTCAAGGCAGGGCTCAGCAGAGCTTTACACCACCTGCACATTCCCTGCTGTGACTTGTACTCTGCCCATGGCGACCACACTCCACTGCAAGGCTCCATCTCATAAAGGTCCATAAATCACCATGAAGTCAAGTGATTCAGGTTAATAATAATTAAAAAGATATGTCCATGTGTAGAAGAGGGTTCACAGCTTTTTAGAGTATGGTTTGAGGTCTGGCTTGACTTTAAGACTGTTTGAAAGCTTATTGAGTGAAATTTGAGTGGAAGATCCCCAACACTAGGATGTAGTCATTTTTGATTACCTGTAAATTCCAACTATGAAACAATAAGGCTTTCAGCTTAGCAAATAGTGAAAATTTACACTCAACTCACCAGCTTGAAAATGCGTCATATTTTTCTCATTAAGGCCATGCTGTTTTGTCAGAGGAGCTTTTCCATTTCTGCTGCCACTTTTAAAACTGCACTGCAATGTTACACCGTGCCTCAAGACGACTGATCTGAGAACTAAGTAAGAGCAGACCTTGTTACAAAACTTTGCTTCCAATAAATACATTGATTTACCCTAAAACTCTCAAAATAAGAGAGAGAAAGATGTTTCTCAGAAGCCAGGTAACTCAGGAAAGTGGGATAGCTTCTTCCACACTATGTCAGTAAATTCAGAGATTATAGATACTATTTTCCAGCCAAGTTTGTGCCATCGTATTCTTATCTGTCCAGTACTGGATAAATTGTGTCAGAGTTCTTAGCTATGTATATGTGTACATGTATGCATATAAATATATATATATGTACAGTGTTCCATGCTTTCTTTTCTGCATTTTCATGTCTGTGCTCATGCATTTTCACCTAAGGAGCTTTTATTTCTCTGTCCAGCACTGAAACAAAGAGGGTTCTCAGGGATTAGAGTCTTGCCTGAAATGCAGAAGGGTGACAAGAATCTTTGTTCATTTGCGATAAATTATGGTAAGTTTATAATCTTGTGTAGTTCCTACTCAGGTATGTCCAGAATTTCCATGCAAAGTGAAAGGTAATATGCAACACTAAACTCATGCTAACTCTGAATATGCATCCTGTAATGGTACATCTTAAACCAGGATCATAACCTGGTTAACAGGAATATCCAGAAGGTTGAGAAATGCTCAACAAAAATTGTCACAGCTGCCTATATAGCGCTTCTTAAAAGAATTCTTTTTTTTTTTTTCAAATATGAAACACCACAAAACAAAACAAAAAAAAGCCTAATTGTGCAAGCTCACCAAACAAGATCTTCCTGACAAAATGGTTCGATATGACACAGCTTCACTTCAGTAGTATTGACAAAACAGTGCATTCATCAATAAATATGTCATCTCCTGTGCTCTGTGATTTTGCTGTGCCTGTAAACATTTGGTCTCCTGGATGAACGTACCTACTGAGGGACTGTATTAATGTTCTTCATTCAGAAGGTAATCGTTAATCATGGGTTGTAAAAATTGCTTAGAAATGCATAATCTCTTAAGACTCATACCAAAACGAACCTTAAAAGTTAGACCAAGTCATACCTGTTAAAATTATATTGCTATTATTTCTTTTATTTCTTTAGTTATCATTAATAACACAAAATGCTAGCCATCTTCCATATAGAGGAGAAGCTGGTTCTTCCACCAGGTCTTCCCAGTCTGAAAGAAGACCAAATGTGGACAAGGCAGAGGGGCAATATGCTTGTTAAAGTGATAATGGATTGGGAGTGTTTTTCTTCCACTGCATACAGGTTCTGTAGCAGGACATGTAGCATCTGTTATCCACCAAATTTCTTCATCATCAGAAGCAGTTTCAGAGGAAGAAGCTGAGTAATGACAGCTTTGCAGTCTGATGGAGGTTTGTCAAAGGTACTGTTTTTATGGAAGGCACATGAAATATGGAGCTGGCATTACCAACAAAGCAAAGGTCCAGAACTGAGTCCAAACTAGACACTGTATTTTATATGTAAATGTCAGATAATCCTTATTCTTGGATGGGTCTTATTAATGTCAGAATGAAGGATTTGAGAACTTCATTTTTCCAATTAGTAACTCCAATTATTATAATAATAATATAACTCACACTGGAAGCCAGAACTGACATTTTCCTCATTTCTACGTAGCTAACTTGTATTCATACATTGGAAATCATGCATGTAGAGAAGTTTACATGGACTAAAATTAATTTTCCCAAGCATGTCTGACTCTTAGGTAAACTATTATCATTAATGTTAGGCATATGTATCGCTTTCTCATATAAAAACAAACTGACATGAACAAATTTCTCAGATATGGCTTAGCTTTTGAAAAACACACATAGACTATAACTTTGCTGATTTTAACAGGACAGATATTATAATTATAGATAACTAATACCTTACATTTTCTCCCTGAGTTTCATATATATATGTATACGCAAACACGTAATGGAGAAGGAGCATGAAAGAGCAACGGGGAGAGAGGGACAGACAAAGAGAGAAGACATCTCTTACTATCTTGGTCAACATGAAGAAACCTGACACTACACCGTACTAAGTCAGCATAAGTCTGACCTTGTTTTTAATGCCAAAATTTTTCCATTCATTTTTCATAGCAAAGGATCTGATTGACTAATGGACTTGTCTGCCAAGTCTCTGGGACAACACTTAAATTTCCTTTGAGAGTGTTTGTAATGGTGATGGAAGATGACACTGAAGCTTTATAGATGAATTTGAACTTCCTGGAATGGGTGAGTGAGAGCTACGAAGAGACATCCCATAAAATTATGTTGCCCAACTTCTATTTTTGATATGACTTACATAAAGTCTGAGTAACTAGCAATTAGTAAAAGCAAGGGTTCCCTGTGAAAAAAGAGGCCTGAATTATGAAAATAGGAGACTGTAATTATCTGCTGATAATTCCCAAGATAAAAAATGTAGCTGGTGATTTAAGGTAGGGTTATTAATATTTTGATATACACTTCAATTGGGGACAATTTAAAAAAAAATAAATAATCACAATGTCATTAGCTTTTGGAAGTTTGATTTTTTTCCTATGTGCTATATGTTATATGCTCCTTTCCCTTCTTAGAAAATATCACAGTCTTAAAGTTTTCATTGTCAGGACGGAATAAAAGAGCCTTAGAACAAAAGTAAACCAGGCTATTATCTCTGAAGTACAGTACTAACAAGATGATAGTAAGGAAGGAGGCTAGGAACTCAACTGTGAGTCTACTTACACATTTTCACAGGTAGATTAGAAGATGTATAGAGCACCTTTTTCTTCTCTTTGAGTTTTTAACATCTGTTGAGCATGTTTGTAACTCACGGTAGAAAACCAGCTGCCACACAGTTACATCTCCTCTCACCTCAACTGTGCAACATGTTGGAAAGTAGGCAAAGGCTGGGGAATCTTGGCATTGTCAAGACTAAAAGGAGTTCCAAGAAGATGGTGATCAGCATTTCTTCCTCTTTCAAATCTCAGAAAAGAAGCAGATGCTGGTTTTGAGGTTGTGGCAACCAGGAATTGCTGGGATAGCCATTTCTGTTTGCAGACCAGCACCTTGGTCACTCAGTGGTGCCTGTGGCAGCATAGCTGGGGAATAAGGGAACAGTGCATGAGCTGTACAACACGTGATGGAGAAGTTGTGTCCATACTTGGTGGCTTGCCCATTGCAAGGTGCTACTGCTAGCAATCCCGAGGTTAGTTAGGTTATAGTTGACTTAGAAATACCAGCATAAATTGTAATGTCTAAAGACACCGAAAGAGAAGTAGCGCTTGTTCCAGCACAACACCACAGAGCTGCGAGACCCCCAGAAGCTGTCTCAGAGAACAGTGGTGAATGCCAGGCTGTCTGCACACACCTGTGAAAATCTGCTCCGAGGAAACCCCAGCCTCCTGAGCGGGACAGGGTCCAATGCATGGCAGGGCAGGGGAGCAGGAGAGGCGGGAAGGAGTGTACTCTACATGGCATTTCTCCCCCTACACATCTGGGCAATTTCATCAAGGAAAGAAGTGCTGACCCTTCACTTTTGGAAATACAGTTAGTTGCTTCTGAGCAAGTCAGGATTTTAAATCCAGTGTTTCTATTTTTTCCTCAAGTTCCTATTTTTTCCTTTGTGGCAAAAGGCTTAGTTTTGAATAGTAATAATGATTCTTTTAGAACAGCTTCAGCGACTGCTTTTTGGAAGAGGATGTGAAAATGTAAGACTGGTATAATTTTGGCAGTAAAATTACCAGGAACTACATAAAATAAATGCAGCAATATCAATAAAAAGAGAAAAGAAGCAGCAAAATTTGTGTCTGGGGTAGGAGCAAAGGCCTGAGGCTGGGGCTGAGGAGGGAGAGTTTTGTGTGCCAACGTCTTCCAGGATCGAGCCCGAACTTACCCTACAGCAAATCTTGTCGTAAAACTGACTTTGTAACAGGCTTTTGTTACTCTACTATTTCCAGCAATTGCCTTAGGGTAATTTGAACACTTCAGCTCCTGGAAAAATAGCTAACATGATATAATATATATTTATTAGCAGACAAACACTGTAAATTGTTGATATTTCCACCTTTCATGACAATTGTTAAAAGTGAAATAACAAGGCAGTCTTGTCTTAGGTGTGACAGTTTCAGCTCCTGGCACACTAAGCTCTTGTTTGATAAGCTATGTTCATTTCATATTTGTGTAATACCCTGGAAGAAATTAGGTTGCAATAAAGTCCATTTTTGTCACTGCATGTAGCAATGAATATCACACCCAGCAGGGTACAGTGGCACCTGGCTGTCCAGACCCAGTGTAGCACAAAGCCATCTGGGGGTAATTACAACAAGGTATTCTTTAAAGACCAGATGGGACCAAGGAACAGAAGCCCCTACCCCTCCCAGTCATTTACAACATAATTCCTTTCAATGATATACTTAATCCTCCCACCAGCTACGCTTTTCAGCTTGCTGTTGTCACTGTTCCTTTATGTTAATTCAGTTGAGAGACACAGAAAGAGAGAGAGAGCGGAGAGCGAGCCACCGGTGCCTCAAGGGACTAAAAGAAATTATTCATCCTTAAATTGTTTCCACTACACCAAGTACAGTAACAATTTTTTTTTTCTTAAAGAGGGCTGAAATTATCCTAAAGAAGGTCAATGCTATAGCCCTGTGCAACACCAGCTGAGTTTTATTCAGCCACCTGTTAGCTAGGAGGGTTCTGCACACGCTCATGATGCATTTAACCAGTTTAAAGGGTCTTTTTATTGACTGGCAGCCTCCCTACATTCAGAGTGCTCAAGACATGGCCCTGCTTTGTGATCATATGTGGCACACAAGACTTAATTCAATTATGTTGTAAGCCTATCCAGTTTGTATCAGTGCCCTTTCACTTTTGTGTCATTTGTCTTGTATCTTGTAAAGAGTTGTATTTCTTCTTTTTTTTTTGAGGAAAAGGCATGCACTAGAAGAAAACTGCCTTTATTTCATCATTCAGATTTGCGCTGCAGATGTACAGGCTACAATTTAAAAAAAACACAAAAAAGTATTTTTATTAATACAAAAGTGGCAAAACAAAAGCAGAAGTCTTCTACAATTTTAAAATCAAAGATATACCTATGCATTTAATTTTGAAAGACAGCCAGGCGGACAACCCAGACATATTTCAAATAAGAAACAAATAGAGAGATAAGTAAAGAGAGAAAAATAAGCAAGTGTATTTAATAGCTTGAAAATTACAAACCATGAAGGCCTGGATATTGCTGTCCTTTCTTTAGAAGTAGTTCATTCATTTTAAAGAAACTGTACAGAAGCAACTTCTCAATAGGAGTAAACTTGAAAATATTTGAAGATATATAACCCTGGAATTCATGATCAAAGTGCAAGTAAATTGCAAATTTTCAAATAAAGTGGTGGTTTTTTTTTTTTTTCTTTTTTTGTTTGTTTTGTTGTTGCTGTTGTTTTAAATGCAGCAAGGTACTGCTACTATTTATTAAATCTGTATGAATTCTACAAATGAGAAAGCAAGATGCCTTTTGACCTTGAGTTAGCTAAGTGAGACAGTCCTGCAGCACAAAATCATGCTATCATCTGTTTTACTTTCAGTCACTGTTCCAAGATTCTTACCAAACATTTAAGCAAGTACCAATCCTGTAATTTCAACAAGCCACCAACCATGTCCCTATGGTCATTTAAAATAGCTTCAAATGCATATCAATGTGTCCCTCACAGAAAAAGCTGTAAAGGAGGAAGCTTGCTGCATACAGAGACCACAAACTTAAGCTGACATCACACTGTGAATACAGTTCCAATAACAGTGGAACAGGCAGAAGGGAGATCGAGCTGTTTTTTAAACTTGATTTATAAAGACTAGATTAGTTTATGCTGGAAGCTGAAATCAATAAAAATAAAATGTGCTATGCTGAAATGTATCTTTCACCTTTTATAATGCCTTTTACATCAAACATTGATGGTGTGAAATCACAGTTATAAAATCTTACCTCTGCTCAAGGTGTGTGTGTGGATTCCATCATAGTAATAGATAAACACATTTTTGTTCAGCTGCGATAAATATTCATTGATATCTCTTCCCTCTCCTTTTTCCACAGACCAAAAGTCAGAGAAAGGGCAGTAGTGCCAAGTTACTTACCAGTCTGCATGGCAAGTAGGTATCAGTTGCTGATGTATCAGCCTCAGCACTGAAACACTGACCATGAAAAATGTTTTATTTTCTGCCTTCATAATATTTTCCCTCAGAGTGGTTAAAAGAGCTTGTCATAACTCTGAACAGTTCTTGTCTTGCATTTGATACTTTTCTGACTAACATTTTCCACAAATGGATTGTTGTTTTGTCATTTTCCCCTACTAGTCCAAAAGATTTGAGAAAGATTTTGGAAGGATTCCCAAAAATCTTAACTGAGTAAGGAAAAGGGATAAATACTCTGGATAATACCACCCATTCAGGTTTTTTTCAGGGCTCTGTTAGTAGCACATGCACCCCACAGACACAGACCACATAACAGTATTTCTAGTTCCTCATCCAACAATTTAACCTTTATTACGGAAAAGAGCGCCTGAAGGAAGAAATGGAGTATTTAATTTTTCAGAAAGAATGAAGAGAGAATTACTAGAAAGAGCTACAGCAAAGCATTAAAAATCTAATTTCACATATGTGAAGACACACATGGATCTCAGCATTAGAATGAAGCTGATCCTTCCTCTCCTTCAGAAGTGACTAACATGAAACTGTCAGATTCTGATTTCGGCCTAATCTCCTCCCCAGCAAGTAGATATATATATATATATGTGTGTGTGTGTGTGTGTGTATATATATGTATATATATACATGTAAAGTATAGATAACCTGGCTACATGAAGTTGTACAGAAATCAGCTTATTAACATGCAAATACCAATACCAGAAACTTTAACCCAGGTCCTCGGGCAAGTCAATGAAAAACAAGGACCGTGCTGATAGCTTCCCACCTTGTTTCCATTCTGCTGTATCACTTCTCTAATTATGGACGACTGATTAGGTCACATTTATGCATTTAATTTCCAGCAATACCTCTGAACCAGATAGTTCATGTATATGAGTAAATTTTTTGCAGTTAAACCATGGTCTTGATCACAGTAAGCTGTTATAGCTCACAAATGTTTACTTTTTAATAAAGTGCAAACAAGGACAATATACCTTATGTCAAAAATCACCAATATATATAAAGGATGGATTAATGTAAAAAGCTTCCTTATCATCTTCCCAATCCCTAAAGACTCCTAGCAATCATTTGGTTTTTTACTTCCATGTAAGGATGTGCTAACTGATTTAATTAAAATAAGACTTATACTAGAATCTTACGTAGTTTCCCAGCACAAGTCAGTTCACTTTAAAATGCAAACAATTCCAGTGCAACCTCTTACTTCTACATCTACCCTGACATTTGCTTCCTTCATTTTTTACTTTTTGATAATGTCAGTTTAGTTTCCTGTGACGTTTAGTTTGCCTAGAAGTGCCTTCATAATGCACAGTGTTGATGAAAACCTCTAAATTATGTGGTGTCTGGGACTCACTCCTTTGTGATACTGGGAAATTGTGTACTATCTGAGATACGCTGCCCTTGCACCAAAGGGACTAGTGCAAGAAAGCCCCATTTTCACACATCTTAGGAAAACTCAGTGGGAAAACAGTCATCAAATAGTGAAGGAAAAAAAAAAGAGTCCAGAAATACTGAGAAAGTAAGACCATGTTTGGTCCCATGAAAGAAACCAACCCTTTATCTTTTGCATTTAGAGGGAAGTTGTACTTAAACAAAATCCTTGAAAGGAAACCTTCCCCCTTGATAGCAACGGAGAGCTTTTCTCTCCTCTCTGTTGAAAAGGTATGCAGACAAAAGAGGTTGTGAATCGTTTTTCCTCCGTCATCCCTTTCTTCTTCTCTTGCAAGGGTGTGGTGGTTTTTAAAGTGCAAAAATTTCCACAGAAAAATCATTATTGTTGTTGCAACCCCACAAAGAAATGAAAATTTCTTCCATCATAAATAAAAATGCAAGATTCACAACAAAATATGCCTTCCGGTTGGGTTGAATGTAGAAATATAAGAAAACCGGCTGTATGAACTCACCCCCGTGCCATATTTAGTCTTTTGAAGCCTTTATGTTGGCTTCATCTTTATGGAGCCAAGGAGTTATCTATGGTGAGAGGAAGGATGATAACAGCTGAGTAAAGCATGAAGCTATTGGGCAAATTTATAAAAAAATAAATCAATAATGGTTATTAAATACAGAGACACTACCAGTGGCTCAGGAAGTCTGTGAGACAGGTCTTTGGAAGAGCATTCTATGTGAATACCAAGATATATGCTTGGTAGTATTTTCTTATTAGAAGTTCTTATTGCCCTTGTTGGCTGCTGCTCACTTGTTCTTCTGCTAAGGAAAGCAGCAGCAGTATCTATAAGCCCCCTCTAAGCAGATACCTGACTGGACTAAATAAAGTGAAGGAGGAGGAAGCAGTCAAAGGGTTAAACACAAGAACAGGTAACTGCAAGAGGACACTGAGCAGAGCAACCCTGAGAGCACCCATCACTCCCTGATAAGTGCAAGCAGACCATGACTACACTGTGCAGTCTGAAGTTATCACAGAACATGAAGACAGAAATAGGCTCTTCCATTAACTGGTTCACCCTCATCGAGCTTCCTTCTCCTGGTGCTATGGATGACCATAAGGTCTCTGACCTGTTGAGGCCTCGGGGAGGGTGAAATGCACCCTGAACCTCAATGAGAATTTCTGAACTCCTCCAGCAGTCCAGCAAGTGGATGGTACAGAGCACAGCATTTCCTTCCTGCTGCAGCACAGCCATGTGGTGGATTTTTCTTTCCACAATATTTGAAGTGGGCGTTCACCTTGGGTCCTGTTTTTACAACTGTCTTTGAAGAAATTATGTGTCCTTTTTTTAAGAAAGTTATAGATTGCGAACAAACCTGATGATAGTGCCAGGGCTGTGCAACGTGGGTATCAGTTTGGTGGCTGCTCCCAGGGCATCTGGAGTGATTATGACCTTTAATCTTATGACTCTTTTCACATTTTAAAAGGCAAGTATGTGAGGTAGCTTCTCCAATGACCATGTAACGTGGGAGATAAGGAGGAAGGTTGCCGACAGCTCTTTTCCTCATTGCTCTGTGCAGGAATGTTTTGTCTGGGTTCTTCTTTCTAGACTGGGGGGTATGTCCTTGGTTTAATATGGAGAAAATTGGTTTTTATTTTCAGTGACTAGACTTGTCAGTTTAGGAATTGTCAGAATCATTCAATTTCTCCAGCTTATTGTGTTTTTTCAGATGCTTTTTGGCAGTAGAAATGTTTAGATTTGAAGATATAAGCCAGTGTAAAGAAATGCTTTTAGTCTGAGATGTGTTGAGATGTTAGGATGTCATGGAGAAAAACTGAGAAGTCATAAAGATAACATTTTGTTACAGAGTTAGATTTGACCTGCAGCTAAAATGCAAACATGTTTATCTGGGTAGAGGGAAAAACGTACAAGACGAGAGAGAGAAAAAGTAAACCAATAGTTTCTTTGTGACTTTAGTGAGGCCTTTTTGGCATTAACTAGTACTGAATTGAATGTAAGTTCTGCTTGATGTGATGGATCCTTGTCTTGGTGAACCCTTTCGCATTTTTAGCTTACTTAGTAGTTGAGCTAAATCAGAACTTCAAGAAAAAGACGGGGAATTGTCAAGAACATGCAAAAAACTAGTGAAATGATAGCAGATTTCTGAATATTTCTATGCAGATTAAAAAAACTAGTATTTCTGTACATCTGTGTTACTGTATATTCTGTTAGAACATAAAGAGTTTTGGTATTTGATTTTGTAATAATGTCTTTCAGTTTGAAATTAAGGTTTTCTATTAAAAAAATCATATAGAAAAAAATGAGGGATTGCCTAATGTTGTCACCAACATATCTCATAAAAATGTCCCTAAGTCTATCGTGTAGTTACATATTCTGACCTCTGTTTTCTTATATTTTACACTTTCCAGCACACAGTTGCCCCTCAATGCAAGATCCCTGGGTGGCATCCATAACCTGCTATATTGGTAATATAAAATTCAACTTGAAGAAAAAAAGCAAGTCTGAAAGTTCTCAATGAGTAGCACCAAGTCCATTGCTTGATTGCTTTGGACAGTAGTTAATTCAGATGAAAATCTAATGTAGAGTATAGGAACCTTTAATGATGATGAGGCAAAATCTACACTGATCTTTTCTAATCACATCATGTATGCAACAGAGTTTAAGAAAAGTGCAAGGTTCCCAATTTCTGGATATGGATTTAATTTATTTAGCAAGCTAAATACAATTTCTTCTAAAACTACTAGATGACCATTCACATTGCTGTTGCAATATGACATTAGAGGGATTACACTAAGTTTCTTAAGAAATGCTGGCTGAAGGTGGATGCTATTCATGTAATATAGATCCAACAGAAGAAGCACTGCATGTACTCAGAGGTATTAAGTCAAGGAAGGGATTCATAATGACTGACTTTACCTTCATGAATAACATAGGCAATAGAATTTTAGTCTTTCCTTCCAAAATCTTTGATGTTGACTAACACGGCAAAGCAAAATGGTTTGGGTCTGTTTTCTTCTAGATTTTGAACACTGCCAAGAGCAGTATAAAGTATCCAGGAGAAGACGACTGTAGCTATTTCAGTAAATTAAACAGACCCAGGAAATGTTTGCAAGTGCTAGAAAATGATTCCTTACACTGTTAAATCATTGGAGAAGTCTCTGTCTGTCTTTGGCAGCTAGCCCTCTCCAAAACAATGTAGAGGGGCAGAAGGTAGCATGGTCCAGGCACCAGCCCCAGCTGGCAGAGAAGTTTAAGCTATTTTTTTCTGCAGAGGAAGAGATTTAATAGTATGGATGTGGGTTGTTCTGTGATGAATGTCTCTCAATATGATCTTATCAAATGCACAACACCAGAATCCAAAGTGAGTAGTGCATTTTGCATATTTGAGCTCTCCGCTTTGTTGCTTTTCCTTAAACAGAGTACTTAGCATTCCTTTTAGTGGGAGGATTCTTTCAAAAGAAAAGACAGTAGCCCTCCTTCATTGAGATCTTTGGTTATATATGGAAACTAGAAATAATTGTCAGATGCTTGGTAGCCTACATAAAGAAAATCTACCCTCCCCCCTGCACTACTGTCAGGGAAAACTGTGCTTACAGCTACCTGTATGCAGATAATGACAGGTCTCGAAGAAAATGAAGAACAACAAAAAATATTTGTATTCTGACAATGTTGCAGACTTAGGATGATGAGATGGGAACTAAACACATACTTAGGAAAGAGAATGTGTTTTAGAATACCTGTAAGATTAAATGGTTAGATTAGGGCTTAGTGTTCCCCTACAAAAGAAAAAGAAAATATATAAAAGAGCTTGAAATCTGTAAAAGAGAGGTAATGCAAAAAACACAGAATGGTAAAGCAAAAAAATGCTGACTTGTAAAATATATAAACTACTACCTAATAATAATAAATATAATCTTGGCAAGGGTTGTATCTGTGAGCCTTCTAAAGCAGTAAATCTTTGGGAGATACGTGAATGACCAGAGAAGCAGAGCACTCTATGGACAAGGGGCAAACCGGGAACAGAAATAGAGACAGATAGAGAAAAGAAGATACAAAATAAGATGATAAGCATATAAACCATTTTCCTTTTTTGTAAATTAAGTAGTACGTTTTAAAAAGTAAGTAAAGTAATAAATTACGTATGTTAAGAAGTAAATTTTAAATAAAAAAGAGAAACCAGAAAAAAACCTGACCAAAATTATGTGCATTTTTTACTACATCTGCATACAAATTGCTTATAGTAATTGTTTTCTGAAAAGTCATCAACAAGCTGGATATGCCAAAAATGGGAGAAAACCTTAGCAGTGTAGTGTTCCCAGTCACAATCAGGGAAGAGTTATCAAGGAGTGGTGGCAACTAGCACACCATTTTATATTATTTATTATACAGTTTTCTAGTGGGTTCTTGAGGCCTCAGAGTTCCCCCACTTAATGATATCGATACGTCACTTCACAGCCTATGTGCTCTGTTCCCTTCTCAGCCTGGTGCAGAACGAACACTATGGGTAAGGAAATAAAACATCCAAGAATTGCTCTGCTTTGCAAAGTCTTTCCTGACACCTTGTTGGTGCTGCAGGACTCCAGCTGGTGATAGTAGGCATCACCGCATGCTCAAGCCGTTATGGCCAATGGTTTGATATCTCTGCCATCTTCTGGACCATAATGGTTGCCCTGGAGCAGGGCGATTTTGACCCATGAGTAGGATCTGTGGGTCAAATTCTACTGTTTTCCACATGGGTTTAAAGTCAGACTCGATAGGGAAATTTTGCCTTTGAGCTATTTTAAATGGGACCAAAACTGAGGCCAAAATATATTGTTACTTTGAAGACATCAGTCACGGGAGGAAAGAATTGTTGCTGACAAAACTTACTCAAAGCAAAAGTTTCCCTTAAATTTTACAGGCTCTTTGGATAATCATGCTGTTTTCTTTCAGAGTGTTGAAAGCGATGAAATACCATAATGTTTAGCAGCAGAAATGAACATTTCCTTATGTATTTAAACTCTGCAATTCATTAGCTTTCCTCTAAGGTGCTTCTACATATCAGACAGTGGGACTGATGTTGCAGGCCCTTTTTCAGATCAGTATTCTCTTTTCATATTTATTTCCATGGAATGTTGGTATAAAACAATAAATGATAAGAAAATGCCCTTTATATCTGTTCTCACTGATGAAAAAAATATTCCTGGAACCAAATTAATTTTACTTCCCTGAGAATCTGAAAGCATGTCTTATCACGTGCAGCCATCTCTACAAACCACCCAAGGTGATCTGTTTGATCATATTTCTTATAGTTGCTTATTCGTCAGTTTATGAGAGAACCTGCTACTAGATAGCTCATGAGAGCATGCCTGCATTTCTGAGTGATGTGCCACAGAGACAGCGAGCTGGCCTTCAAAGAGCTGCCCTGTATCCTGCAACGCAGAGCATGGCAGTCACCCCGGCTAATTTACACTGCTTTTTGTCTGGGGGAATTAAGGCATCTCTGAGCTCCCCCCTGCTTCATACAGATTGCCTGCATTTCTTCCTCTAGTTCTTTTAAAACACTGGTTATCTTTGTTCTCTGTTCTGTTTTGCAGTATAGAAAAATAAGTATGTGAACCAACATATACAGATAAATACAATAATGTCCAAAAGCCACAGGAACCAACACTGTGAAGTGCTGAGCAGCCCTTTGCAGCTTCAATGGCAATATAGGATGCTCTGAGCTTCCCAAACACCTTTAAAGCCTAGTCCATTCAGGTCTTTTCATTGGCTTCAACCAAAGGATCCATCTCTCCACTATTAACCAAAACTAGCTTTTCTTCAGTTGATAACATGGGGGTCGTCCAATGAAAATTCACTACTAATGTTTAACTAGGTATAACAAAAATGTGGTTTTGCTTTACTGTTCTCTAGAGGACACCCCTCCTTTCCTCTCTTTCCCCAATTTTTTTTATAGTTCCTTTGGCAACAGCTGAAAATTGCACTTAAAAATGTTATCATAGTTTAAAAGTTGATTAAAGTAAACAGACTTTTAAATGATGTTGTTTACTGAATCCATTAATACTTGGTAAAGGGAGAGCTCAAAAGGTTCTTTTAAGTGGTAAATGTATAAACCTGTTTTAGGCTTTGTAAACTAAAGCGTATTGATACGTATCTTATTATGCAGTTTTTCAATTGCTGCAGGGTGGGTTTTTTTAATTTTTGTTTTAAGTACCTGTCCCATAAATATTGAAGCACATGTCTCCTTAAAAGAAAAAAAGGAAAAGTGCAATCTGGATGCTAGGACAACTAGAAAGAAGCAATAAATTATTGCTGTAATGACATGCTAATTAAAATTTTGCTTGTAACTCATGTAAGAGTTTGAAGCCCAGCAAATTTCTCTTTTCATTTGTGAAGTGTGAAGGTAAATTGCCCAGTGACAGTGGGACATCGCTAACAAGTACAAATTGAATAACATGCTATCTTGCTCTATTAGTCCTGACTAGCATGTCTGAATTAGATATTCAGCACACTCCCCATTGTAGGCCTGATTGATAAATGCTAAGGAGAATTTGTCAAAACAACAGGGGCTACACCCAGTGGGACATCAATATGCTCCATTTAGTCACCCGCCCGGCACTTCCTACGTAGGATTGTCACATAAAATTAAGACTAGCCGCTAACCAGCCATCAAGCTTGCAGCAGACATCAGGCAGCCTGTGTTCTGTATGCATATTAGTCACATGCTTAACAATTTGGGCTGTCATGACTGAAGCATGCGGTGACCTCTGGAGCAGAGGTTGAATTTTGCAACTACACTGAGACATCACGCTCAGCTGTTCAAGATTTTAGGCCATTTCCTGCCTGATCTGTGCACAGATGCACTGCCCTAAGCTATAATCTGTGGCCTAGTCCAAATGACAAATGGCACAGCGTAGATTATTGCATTATATATTAAGTACTACAAGTCTGTAAATTATAAGTAAACTACTGTTCAGCCCGAATGTCTCCTCCAGCTTTTAGACCACTTTCCTTCATAAAGCCTCTCATGTGCAAGACAAATAAATATTTGGAAAACCAAGACATCAAAGTTTAAAGACTGAAATGTACTGTTTTCCCTGCAATTAGCTGCTTGCATATGAAACAGTTTTGTTCCAGCTGTAATTCAATAAGTCATTGCTGGAGTTGGCTGTCCTCTGTCCCTCCCTTTTTCACTGAGAATTATTAGGAAATTAAGGTTTTCTGTGGGCTCTATATGTTGAACTGTTTTTGCCAGATAAGTGTTTGAGGCCAATATTGTTAGCCACTTTACATAGTTATTTTAGTATGGATTAGACATGCAATATGGAACACTAATAAAAATGAATAAGAAATCTAAACATCATCAGTTCTGAGGGATCTAATTTGTCATTCTACTATGCTTAGTCTCTGTTTATGCACCGAAGTTCTTGTTTATATGTGGAACAGCTGTAAAGAGTATAAAAAACCAAGCTGGAAGGAAAGTCGTTCACTTCCTTTCTTATTACTGAGCTGTAAAATTTCAATAGGCTAAACAGGATTTTTGTTAGAATATGATTGTGTGCTTCCTATGTGTAGTTATGACTCCAGTACGTCAGTTATTTAATATGACCAACCAAATTCTTGGTGTTAGGAAGAAAAGAGGGAGGGAAGGAAGGAGGGAAGGGAGGGAAGGGAGGGAAA
>RSEF01000031.1:15553384-15632406 GCA_003993805.1 Himantopus leucocephalus
GGAAGGAAGGAAGGAAGGAAGGAAGGAAGGAAGGAAGGGAGTCACTTCTGTTAAGACAGGAGAAGGATTAGTACCCAATTCTACGACACCATGCTGTACCAGTCTGTAACACAAAGGTACTCACAAAGTGAAGGAGCAGGGTTTGATTTGCAGCCCTTCTGGTGGTAGGATCAAATATCCACATGACACCTTTATGAACTATGAAGTTGATGGCTGTAGGTGTTCATGGGTACAAGAGGTTGCTGCTGGAGAAACCTGTATCTGTATTCCAAGTGGCATATGCTGGGAAGATCCTGGGTGAGTGACTTGGACTTTGAGTCCAGCATATGGAAACTGCTTTGAAGAGCTCAGGGAGATACCTCACTACACCAAATACGGATCCAATGTTGGCACCAGAAGGAAAAAAAAAAACCAACAAACCTCCAATTTACTGAACTGCTAATGCAGATGAACCTCTTGTTTCCCAAAACTGCAACTGAACTAAATATGACCTTTCAAAAGACTGTGGTAATTTGTGTTATATATGAGAAGGTTAAAAGTCCTGTACCCCCCTCCTGTTGCAATTTGTAGTTTCACAAGTAAGAAAATGCTCATATGGCTTTCTGGTCTTTAGAGTAGCACCTTACATCTACGTTATGATAACATTTCCATCTGGAACATAACAATGCTCCAGCCTAAGGTGAATTCTGTTGTGTCTTCTTGGCTAACCATATCGTGGCTTGAATAGCAGATTTGATATAAATATAGAATAAATCACCTTACACTAAATGAGTAGTTGGGATGAGGGCCCTTTAGATTGGTAACTGGGTAGCACCTTGTCTTTTGTTTCTCAGTGTAATAGCCTACAGACCAACCGATTTCCATGACCTTTAGAGCCTCACTGCAAAGTAACTGGTGACTTGTCATCCTGATATCTTCTTGCCATTTTGGAAGTTCTTTAGTTTGGACAGAAATCATGTCAAGAAAATAATCTTTAACAACCCCAAATAATGGGAAACATTTTAAAGGATCTTCTAGAAGTGTTTCACAAAGTTATGAGCTGTTTGACTTTAGTTCATTTAGCCAGTGGTAGAAGATACAAAGATGATAAACACCCATTTAAATACTTTTCTCAAGGATTTCATTATATAACACTAATATATACAAGAACAAGGGGAGGGTCCAGAGAAGAGCCATCAAGATGATCAAAGGTCTGGGAAGCCTGTCATGTGAGGAAAGGCTCAGAGAATTGGGTTTGTTCAGCCTTGAGGAAAGAAGGCTTAGGAGAGACCTCATCACCATGTTCCAGCATTTAAAGGGCGGCTACAACGAAGATGGAGACTCCTTTTTTACAAGCAGTCACATAGAAAAGATGAGGGATAATGGGTACCAGTTACTCCTGGGGATATTCTGATTGGACACAAAAGAAAAATTTTTCACAATGAAAACAATCAGCCATTGGAATAATCTCCCCAGGGAAGTGGTGGATTTCCCAACATTGGACACTTTTAAGATTCAGCTGGACAGGGTGCTGGGCCATCTTGTCTAGGCTGTGCTTTTACTGAGAAAGGTTAGACCAGATAATCCTTGAGGTCCCTTCCAACCTGGTATTCTGTGATTCTATGACTGGTTCCATGAAAAAGGTTCTAATGAGATAAATGTTCCTAGAACTTCAAAACATGTTAGCCACTTTTTTGTAATTATTAAATCTAAAATAAATTGTAGAAAATATATATACAGAAAATATTTAACTAACATGGTACTAAAAATATTGACTCCATTCCCTATTGCCTTACTGCCTTCATTTCTCTGGGCATCAGTTTTTCAGTACTGAAAATCAGTGGAGTGTTTAGCTCAAATAGGTACATTTTGCCTTCTTTTTCTGAGGTGATAAGACATCTAATAGAACAGTTTACACAAGTTTTCTCTTTCTCCTTTGTTTGTTGGACTCAAAGTGGAAGATGAGTAGAAAAAAACTGGGTTTAGGATAGATACAGGATCTCGCACAAGGAAAGGACTACAAAAGGGTAGTGTAAGTCTGAAGTTATTAATTTTGATGGGGTTCCTTGAAATTTACAGTATTGTAAGGAAGGAAATTACCTTACCCTGTCAGAAAGTGCCTTTTCTGTTTGCTCTTCTGGTGCTAATCTTTTATTAGAAGACATAATGATCCCTTAGCATACACTGATCTTCAGACAATCAGTTATGTTCAAGTTAAGTTGTATGTATTTGCCTCTAAAGAACACAGTTTTGACCTGCTCCCTCTGATAAACTCACAATTCAAATGCTATCTAATCTAAGTGAATTAGTAAGTGAATTCTCCAGTGATACTGGACACTGCGCAGTGGAGGTGACGGCAGAAAACATCTCAAGCTGGCATTTAGCTAGTGAGCTGGAAAGGCCTACACAGCCTGTGAAAATGACATTTGTAAAACTTCTGCAGTCTAGTGATTTGAATATAAGAATAATCCATGTTACTGTCACATACCAACTGATCATCTAGTTAAGTCTCATTTAGACATTAGTGTCAGACTAACAAAAATGAACTTGTCCTGTCTGCCATGAAGATTCCACAGGAAAGAACAGGGATCTGAAGCAGTGATTGAAGTTTTTTTCCTAAAATATGCAAGAACCTGCTTATATGTGTTGGTGCAAAGGTAAAGAGAATGTATGGGAACCAAATTACATCACCTGGGTGTTACAAATGAATAACAGATCTTCAGAAGCAAAGAAAGAAGGGACTATAAGCATGCAAGTCATCAGGAAAAAGGGATGATCAGGATTTTTTTCCAGGAAATGAGAATCATCATTGGGAATACAAGCTGAGGCACATATGTGAAGGAAGGCTTGTCCAATCTTTCCTAGTAGGATCCAGTTCAGAAAACTGTGTACATTATTTCAACTGGTATGAACAATACAGTTAAAAATACTAAATAAGTTTTCAGTCCCAACTATAAACAAAGTCTGTAGGTTAGGCAATAATTCGAAGAAAATGTTACTCTTGAGTCCTGGTCCTGGCTGTTGAGTGTTGGGGGGAAATAATACTGGGAAGAGATGTCCTATTGAAACCTAAAGTAAACATTATCCTCCAGTAATGATGCAAAAACATGTGGCATGAGCTCTGTAGTCAGCATTACATGTATGCATGCATGCAATAGGTGACATCTATACAAACATGATCTGTAATGAACAACATGTATTAGTTTTTTTCTAGAGAAATATACACAACCATTAAAATAGGAACTGGTGGCTCATGGTGATATTATAAAAAGTTGAAATAGAAGAGAATGAGAATTTTTACTGACTACTGGATAAACAAATATCTCTATAACCTGTTAAGTAATTAATGTAACTACTCACTGAAAAAAGGAAAATAAAATCAAGTGTTGTTTTATGGAGGTGACATCCTTACAATGGGCCAACAGGTAAGTTTGCTTTTCAATTGTTGATCATTTCTGTACTTGAAGAAGGTTAGGAACTAAACTTTTTTTTTTGTTTTAATTGACACTCTCAATTTACCACAGTTTAGCATCAACTTTTTATATGAAATGGACTTTTATATGAAATATACCACACAAAAAATAGGCTTACTGATCTACCTGCATATGCATTCATTCCTACCCTGAGAAACAAAGATAGCAAAAAATTGTTTTTTCCAAGCCCTACTGACAAAAAGTTACTCAAGGAGTTTCACCCCACAGGAAGGCTAAAGCTAGTCCATACTAACAGCAGCTCCACTGAAAACAGCAGCCTGCTCACATTGCCTGGGGCAACACACAGATGATGGATAGTGTAACAGATGAATCTTCTCCTCATCTCCATTCTAATCTCACTCTACTAATTGTCATCAATATCATCAGTGTCAGTAGCCTAAGCTACTGCTCTGAGCCTGTGAGCTGCCCAGAAGCACTCGCCCTGCTGCTCCTCCCGGGGTTTGCCCCTCTGCCTCTGCAATCTGTGGCAGTACTTAGCGCCGGACCCCTGCTGCCAGTGCCCAGGGAACAGATGATGGAGATGGAGCCCAGGTCTAGGGCCTGGGCTCTGGAGGGTGGCCTGCGTCTTGCTGATGCATGAGTTGCAACGTGGTAGGAAGGTTGTTGCAGTTGATGTAGCGTGAAATCAATGTTGTAAATAAGTGATGAATAATATGCCAATATTGCTTTATGTTTGTAATTTCCTATGTACACCGAAAGATCGTTATGATTGTAGAAGTCAAGCACTCATTTTGAACTCATTAGGAAATACAAAAACTGAGGCAGTTCTGCAATCTGAACACAAGCCCTGGTATGATATCACTGTTCATTGCAGAAACACAGGCTGCTTTCACAAAACGTATTCTTGGTGAAGCTCCAGGATAGGCAGGAGGCCCTGTCTATAGTGTCAGAACTATCCTCACCATCCATCACCTTGTTCCATGGACCATTTACTGGTCACTGTGCAACTAGTTCAGAACACAGGATTGTTAATTCCCTCTTAGATTTCTCATCTATGATGAGACTTTAGCAGGAAGTGTCCACAGATATCAATTAATAATTCTTCAATATCACTTTAAAGTGAAATGATGACGAATCTTTTCTCAAAGAAGAGGGAAACTGAGACACAAAAATATCAGTGTCACTTCATATAACTTTGTCATATCTAGTTTGGGTCTGTGTTTTCAAAATATTTCTTATATTTTGTCATATAGGTGTTCCCATCTGGACAGCCACAAAATTATATGCACTGAGTTAACACAATACATAGTTAATCCAGTTCAACTTCACATCAGAAGTAGGTGGCAGGGTAATGACATATATACATAAAAAAAACTCCAACAATCATAGAATCATAGAACAGTTAGAGTTGGAAGGGACCTTAAAGATTATCTGGTTCCAACCCCCCTGTCATGGGCAGGGACACCTCCCATGGGCAGGGACCAGGTTGCTCAAAGCGCCATCCAGCCTGGCCTTGAACACTTCCAGGGATGGGGCATCCACAACTTCTTAGTGTAGGCATTTTCAAAGTGAATACTATTTTGCTTTATGCCATAGAAAAAGGATAAAGATTCAGGCTGGTGTGAACACATGAAGTTTCCTCTGAAGTCCACAAGAATTGTCTCCTTACACCAGGGTTAAATTAACCAAGATAGTGTCTACGTTCCAAGCAGAGGTAAAGTCACAGACCTAGTTGTGACTCGCTCACTGCACATTTAGATGAGGTTGGAGATGCTGATGCAGGTGTGTGCTTTCTTGTTACATCTCTTTATGCCTTAGTCTACAGTTTATACTTGAAGTATCATATTCTTTGTTTCTTCATTACCACAGGCTAATTGTATTCACAGTGCCTTCCTCCTGCATGCAGCCAGGGGCCACCCTTGCCACCTGCAGAAACAGCATTTGGTCTGCCATCTTCCCCACACTCTCCCATTCCACTGTACTCTCCATGCTGTGGCTTGAATGTCAGTGGAAAACAGAAAGCACATGGATAGGAATTTACCATGAGCTCAGCATCACATCACTGCTAATGTTCATTCTGGACAGGCTGAACTGGTATCTCTAGAGATCGCCTCGCCAGGTCGGCAAGTTAGGCAGCTGCCACCTGGACCTTAAAATAATGAAAAACTGATCAGTGCAGATTTACTGAATTCTGAACCAAAGCAGTGATCAAGATCAAAATATTCACAAGGGAAAGGGTCATAACAGAGCAATTATTTTGATAGGGAATTGGTTTCAGTTAGGAAGATAATGCTAAATGGCAGTTCAAAAGTTGAAGGACTAGAGTAAAACAATCTGTCTTTTGGTAGCAAGGTGCTACCTAGAGCTGGATGAGAGCAAAAAGAGCGAGCCAGGAAAGGTGTGTTTAGCTTCCAGGAATGCCTGTGGAATAAAGAAGCTAAGGAGTGGGAGTGGAGAGAAAGATACTGGCAGCTACTGGTGCAACCCATGCAACAGGCCACTTCTAAGTAAGGGCAGGAGAGTCTGGCCAGAGTAAGAGTTAGCACAGGCTGGAAGTCCTCCTCTGGGGAGCAACGGCCTGAGAATGAGGGGCAGTGTGAATGAGGGGAGAGGCGATGGATGGGGAAGTGGGAGGGGGAAAGCTAACAGGTACAGCTGGGGACTGTGCTGAATTCTAGTGGTGCATTTAACTTCAGAAGTTTGGTGTTAGAGGAGATAAAATGCTGCAGCATGTTAATGGCCCCTGGAGAGGGGGAAGAATAAATGACCTGTGGATTAGTTTATTGGTAAGAAAAGTTTAATCTGCCATCTATAGAAACATGGGGTGGCTTCTTCCATACAAGGGTTAAAATTTACATCACTACTGGAGATCTGTTTAAGAGTGTGTGTGGGTTAAATACACTGAATCCTCATCCCATACACAGTAAGGCAGCTACAAGTCAAACATAATGACAGTGCTGATTAATTAGGTACTCCTACCCCCAGCACTTGAGAGTGATTTATTGAGACACATCTCTAACCTGATCCATTGTGCTGACTGGATTAATGGAGTGAGCCAGAGAAATTCACTGGCAATGGTAGATACAGAGCAGGAAAGCATTAACCCTTGGAGCTTTCTTATCTAGCCTATTGACAGAATATTAATTATGACAAAACATACATGTCTCACCTAATTATCTTTTGATAGCTAAGCATATATTTTTATTCGTGCATGATGAAGATACCGGAGTGAAAATCATTTGCACATAAACATTTTAGAAAAATATGGAGATAATGCTGAATTTACAGGGTCCACTGTAAACAGGAGGCTATAAATGTCTTCCTTTAATTCTTGACCATTTACTTTAGATTATTAAAACAATTGATGGAGCAAGCAAAAGAAGTTATTTTGGAATATAAATTGGGGCATCATTAGATTGCATATATACAAACACTCATGATGCATTATAAATGCTGTGTTTTTCCTGGACCCCTGTCTCTAGCAGGCTTATCTTCTCAAACTTGGGCTCGTTTCTGAAATCATGCAGTTAAATGGCATTCCTTAAACTACAATTATACTCCAGGTTACAGGCTTACTCAGAACTTCAGATATCAGCTCTGTGCGACTGCATGTCGCAGTGCACAAGCTATTTTATTACTCAGCAGACCCAGGTATGGGAGCCAAAGCAGGTGCATCCCGCAAAGCAAGAAGCATGAGCACAGTCTCCAAGCAGCCTTCAGTGGCTTCAGAGATTTTGGTCACTTCTTCCTAGGGGAGCAGGATCACTGTACCTCACACAAGAAGTGTTTGCTTCCAGCAGTAAAAAGGTCTGTGAGTGTAGTTGTTTTATCTAGTATTGCATATGATACTTCACATTTGCAGGATAATACTCTCCAGTCACTGCAAGTAAATGTGAATGACTACTTATTCAGTAGACGTTTCACAAAGTTGAAGGATAGTTCTGTTCAAAAAAAAACAGATGGGCAAGAACAAGGAAGAGAAAAATTCCCTAATTATTGAAAACATTTTGTTTCAAGATTTTCAAAATGAAGCATTGCTGGTTTTAATTTTGATTTGACAACCAGAAGGAGGGAAAATAAAGTAAATAAAACTTTTAATTTTGTGCCAAATACATATTAAAACCACACATAATTTAAACCGTCAGATTTAGGGATTTAATTAATAAAAAAAAAAAGGAATAAAACCATTCTATTTAGTACTACTTGAATGGAAGTTATGTTCAGTTAATGCAGAAAGCCACTATTGCATAGCTCTAATCACTCTATAAATTTTGGCTGAGCTATGGCTAGACTTTGAAGCAGTTATGCTTTAATGTTGCAGTTTGCAGTCCTGTTTCCCCAGTTCTGGTTTGCCCTGATGGGGGCCCTGGCTGGGTTGCAGTGCAGGTACTTTCTGGGTTGCACACAGCAGCTTGCAGCAGTAGAAGAAAGGAACAGGACGTGCCAGGGTATTGCCCCTGTAACAAATGGGAACTTGGTGAAAGCCCAGACCTGGGAACTGGGAGGTGTTCTTGCTTCCTACAGTTCCCACCCAGACAGGACCAAGTGTCTATGCTGCTACTACCCATTTCATTCATAGAAAAGTACACAGAAAAAGCAAGAATATAGGTAAAACTTATCCTGCATTGTGTGCTGTCATTGAACTTCTGCTTCTAAGGCCCATTAGAAAAGGTCAGTTTGCAGCCCTGCTTGCAACTCTTTCCATGCTGTTTTCTCCACACAATCTCTGCAGTTACACAAAAGACCTGGTACGATTACCCAAGGTATATCCTCAGGTTTCTCCTGTAACATTAACATCAACAAGAAGCTCGGTCATGAAATGTAGAGTGGAGCTTATCTGTCTTTTCAGGGACACTTTGTAGAGCCATTCTTAACCTCCCAATGCAATTAGCAGAGACATTTCCAGTTATATCTGTTCCAGTTACACCATAAAAAACATAGATCAGCACCAGAAGGCCAGTCATTTCTGTTTGTAATTAAGCTGCTATTGTGGAAGGATATAGGGAGAGTGGCTATAAAACACAGAATCATAAAGTAGAATCATAGAATGGTTTGGGTTGGAAGGGACCTTTAAAGGTCATCTAGTCCAACCCCCCTGCAATAAGCAGGGACATCTTCAACCAGATCAGGTTGCTCAGAGCCCCGTCCAACCTTACCTTGAATGTTTCCAGGGATGGAGCATCTACCACCTCTCCGGGCAACTTCTTCCAGTGTTTCACCACCCTCGTGGTAAAAAATGTCTTCCTTATATCTAGTCTAAATCTACCGTCTTTCAATACAGAACCATTACCCCTTGTCCTATTGCAACAGGCCCTACTAAAAAGTCTGTCCCCATCTTTCTTATAAGCTCCCTTTAAGTACTGAAAGGCCACAATAAGATCTCTCCAGAGCCTTCGTTTCTCCAGGCTGAATAACTCTAGCTCTCTCAGCCTGTCCTCATAGGAGAGATGTTCCATCCCTCTGATCATTTTTGTGGCCCTCCTCTGGGCTGGGTCCAGCAGGTCCATGTCTTTCAATAACATCCATCCTCCTATTTCCTGCCCTGTCTCTCTTTCCTTCTCTGTTATTCCAAGAGTCTGCAATGTAATCACTTTTTCTCAGAGAAATAAATTATTCTATTATGAAGACTTTTTTTTTTCTGCAGTGAAATTTGTGCCTCCGGTAGATTGTTTGAATATAATTTGGTCATCTCTACTCTATGCAATACTCATTTTTGTGAAAACAGTGTAGACTTATTCCAGATAATCATTGTAGATGATCTAGTTCTGTATAATAATTTGTCATCTTTGACCACAAACATTTTTCTGTATAGCTTGAGGTTTGCCTCCCCAGGAATGTACTGCTAAATCTACTGCTATTAGCACAGTTAAGGAGAACAGAAGTCCACCCAGAATACTCAGATTGCTCATTATTTTCTGAGCTGGGGGAAAATAAATCCATTCCCCTCTTTGACTGCTCTATATAATACTTCACGTGAGGACAGGGCCACTGTGCCTTAGTTAATACTCTTATTCTGTATTTTTATACTTTGTAAACTGGCCTTTTCATAGGCTTTCTGTAGGCATATGGGGCCAAGGACAAACTATCATCAGAACTTTAGATTCAAATTACCTCTTAGAAATGCAGGACATTTCTAAGAGGGTGATGTTCAGTTAAAGTGACCACAACCTCACCATTGTTTTAGCCTTTTGCCCTCAGGAAATAGAAGAGGATGAAAAAAGTTTTCCAGGCTGGGAAATCACCCTTATTCCCCATGGCTGAGCCATCTGCCAGGCAGAGGAAGGGCCTGTGAGATACAGGAGTAATCACTGCAGAAGTGGTGTTTCACTGGCATCTGGCAGCGCAGCCCGGATTTCTCTTGATGCAAAACTCTTCAAACATCTACCGACCAGGAGTGAAGCAAAAGATTAATGTTCAGTAAGAAGTGCTTAATTAGGATGCAAAGGTTTGGTAACAAAACTGATTTATTTGCTTTTTCGTCACTCTCCATGCTCTGGACAGCATGACAATAAGGGGCAGTTCGAGGAAGCCAAGCATCAGGGTGTTTTTTAATTTAAAATAGTCACTGGGATTTATAATCTAGTTGCCTGAGACGTATCTGTACTGTAAATAACTATTTCAGTCTACCAATATGGAACAGCTCCAGGAAGAATAGAACATGAGAAAACATACATCAGTTTCAGGCACAGAGAAGATTCAGGTTAGACATTAGAGACTGGTACAAGTGAATGGCTAAATAACCTCTCAGGGTCCCTAATTTTTTTGTTGATTTTATGAATATTGCTTATACCTGCTGGTTTGGTTTTGTTGGGGTTTTTTTGCGATTTTTTTTTTCACCACAATAATAAGTATAGACTTTGGGAGAAAAAAAAAAGAGAAAGATGAAAATTGCTTGTTTAAATTATTTTCTCTGTTCAAAATCAATCTTGAATTATTCATAATAGGAATGGTAAAGGAAGAAAAGTAGAAGGCTGAAAAATGGCATGGTTCAAGCTGTGTCATTGTGTGTAATATCCTCTCTGACAACAATGCCAAAGGTAGGAATAATGCTGGTGGGACTGCTACAAGGAGAAGGGCTCCTTGCTGTGTGTCTTATACTCTTTCCCTAAGCAGTGTTACAAGTAAGAGTTAGGTGAAACAGGTCTGTTCTAGGATAGCAAAACTTATAGACCATAAGTAAAAATACTTTCAGGATACTTCTAGTCTGATAAAGTATATATATGTGTATACACATAAATGTTATCTATATATTGACACAGATACAGTGTAGATAACATATAAATCACATGCATGTTTAAGCAGGATGTAAAATTTGCATTCTAAATCAGCACCTTTTAGTTGGTGCTTAAATTCAATTCCCCTTACTCCGGACTATTTGGTATCTTGAGCATATTTTATACTGGAAAAATTCAGTCTGCAAGACACAATTACAGTGTCTTTCTCCAGATTACAGACTTCTTCCAATTTAGACTCCTCACTACCAGTTTTACCTTTGGACAATCCTGCTTCTGCATCTCCTCGGCGTATGGCCTAAGATATTCTCTAGACTACACAGGAACATGGCACATAGCCAGGTCAGATCTCTTCTTGAAACTCTGCTTATGCATCCTTTCTCCCTGGGGTTGTCGCCTCCAGGAGCAGTGGACACTGTTTAATACACTTTTAGTCAGCTTTTGCTCTCACAGCCACCCCTACACTGTTTTTAAAATAGTTTCTGCTAAGGATATCTTTTTGATCCTTATCTCACAGTTGTACATTTTGTTGTGGTTACATTAGCTAGTAACTGGTGTGATTCTTGGCCCAGCCAGAAGTACGTGAGATTGGGATCTTCAGCCTGAGTGAGCTGTGCAGTCGCATGTGACGAGGGCTAATTGGTGGCCAGCTGTATAGGGCAGGGAAGCAGAAAGTCAATAGATGGAAGGGATAGAGCACATACATCCCCTGTGTGATTGCATTTAGGGTGGGAGTCAGCAGCAGAAACACAGAAGCCAGGGCCATTCAATTATTTAGGGAATCTGAGACGTCTGCAGAAAGGACATAGAGGAGACTATATCCTTATGGAGCAGCACCTGGAGAGCAGAAGGTACATGCTAAGCATTTCAAGTGGGACTAGAAACACAAATTAAGTGACTGAATTGATCCTTTGAGGTCATTTACTGACACTATAGATACATATATATACATATCCATATATGTATGTAGTCAGTATGTTCATATATACGTTATATGTGTGTGCGTGTATATATACATATATACATATGTATGGTTTAGTTGCATATTCACTGTAAAGTAGGTCAGCTGGAGAGTATTTTAAAACAACCACCAAGTTTTACCTCACATGATGAGGTCTACAAGTGAGTAGAGGTTGGGACCTCCTGTTGAAGGACCTGGGGAGTTGGGGCAGGGTTTCACATTTGTGTAACTGACAGGGTAGGTTGGCAGATGGGACACACTCAAAAAGAATGTTTTTTGCATGTTTGCACAGTTTCTATCTCAGTGAGATTACAGTCATAATGAAGTTTTGAGCCATGACAAGAGCTCCTAGCTGCTGCCACAGTACAAATAATAGTACTTTAGAGAAAATAAAAGCAAAGATGGACTCAGGACCAATTTACTGTAGAGAGAAAAGAACATTTTGATTCTGACTGAAAATATGGAGCATGGGAACAAAACCAAGCGTTTTTAACTTACAGCACATCAACTATTTTATGATAACTGTCCATATGCACACATTTTCCCCACAGAAAATGCTTGGTAGGTTGCCCTTTTTCCACGGACTCAGGAACTATTCCTCATAACTTCAGTTTACTGCAATAAAAGGCTGTGCACACAGATGTTACTGCAGAATAATGAAAATTGTGTACATCTTAGCATAATTCTAATGGTAGAGTATTAAGGATGCACAACTGAGACTGTCGTGAGACACCTTGACTGATCCCAAATCTCAGCTTGTGGGAAATCATTGGGGGATAAACCCAGAACTAATGATATTTTGCATGGAAAGAACATGTCCGTGGAATGAAAGTCCATTTTCTGCAACTGGTCTGGTATTACTCCCCTCTGCAACCAGTGACCTCTTACCATTTTTGCTACCTTTCTGCATTTCTGTTATTTCTATAAGTAACAATTCCATGTAATAATTTTGTTTCTTCTCTGAAACAAACTGTTACATCCCTTTAAAAAACAGAAGCAGCCGGTGGATTGTTCTAAGCAGTTAATATCATGCTTACGTTTAAGCACATAATAGAATTTGTTGTATTCCTTTTAGAAAAGTGCTTGAGTTTTCATGAATTAAATGGGATTTGAGCTCTTACATTCTTTCCTGATTTGGAGTCTTTCTGAGATTTATTCAATCAAATGCAAAATCTTTATTCGTGCCTCTATAAAACACATCTATTTTAAAGCCAAAATGAGCTACTAGAATATATAGTCCAACCTGCTCTGTAATAAACCCAAGAACTCATCCAGATATGCCGATGTAAGGTAAAACATACTATATAAGCTACTAGAATAAAAGAAGTAAAGCACTTAAAGCAGCTGAGGAAGCAGAATCTCATTTTAACATGATACATTAAGGCAATATGATATTGATATAAAATACAAACCATATATGAAGCTCTTACTCAAGTAGCAAGGCATTTTCAAACAGTGAATAGTAATAATTCCTGGCTAAATGGAATCACTTTGCACTTTTGAAGCATTAGGAAAGAAAAGAACAGAGAACGAAGTAGCCTAAAATTCTTTAGTGGAGAGATTTCTTTCCAGATGCCACTGCAACTTGCTTTGGGGATCAAAAAATTCCCAACTGGTCCAGTATTATTTGATGAGCACTTCTTTTTTCTTCAGATTCTTCTAGAGACCTCTGTATGCATTGTTATAGGATGAGATCAGCTTCCAGTTGTGCAATTAGGAATGTGAATAACATCTGTCACACTTGGTTTGTTCACTCATATGAACACCCGAGGGAGTGGAATACATAGAGGATTGCTTTGTTTGGAGAAGGGGCAAGGTAACATATTTTATAATTTTATCATTTCAATATCTAAGGCTATATGTATATGTTAGAGAATGTGGGATGAATAAATGTACTTTGCACCTGATGAGAAAATGATACAGCTTATGAGATCCTCTGTTCTTGTAGGTTTTTATGTCTCAACCTCAGATCAGTTGCCTTCATCACCACTACATCAGGATAAAAGAGAAACATTTTGAAGGGGTAAGCAGTTTGTCCCAGTGCCAGTATCACCTGTTTTTTGGTTGGGTTTTTTTCCTGCTGTGCTGCAAAAGCCTTGTGGAGGTAATTCAACCTTCCATAAAGAGACAGAAATGAGAAAGGTAATGAGTTGAAGTTACAGACAACAATTTCAGAACTATTAACAATGTTGGTAATCTATGCCCTTTCCACAGACTCAGTAAACAGGTTAAAGAGAGGCTACATGCCATCAGGATCCATAGCTTTTGAATTAGTGCCAGACCTTCCATTGTTTCAGGAAAGGTACAAGAGGCAAACACAATAACTCTACCGGAATATGTATCCTTCATACCCACTAATTAACGGAGAAGAAAAATGAAGATGGGGAAGGTATTCCCACATGTAGGTGAACATTAATTTTTACTTTCTTCTTTTTATTTTTTTTCTAACCAACAAAAGTCTTCTGGCTTTTAATATATTTTTTTCTATATACATTCACATTTTCACTGCAAACCCCTGGTCAAATCAGTCTTAAATTTTTACCAGCAAATCTTTTCAATACTTTATCTGATTTTCAATTATAAGGATTCCATTATGAAGGTACAACACTCAGATCTGATCAAAGATATCAACCTCTGACGACAAGCAAAGCTCTAGAAATACTTTCACTGTTTGGCCTGTGCACCCACAGTGCTGAGAGGACCATCCTCCACTCAAGTACAGGACAGACAGTAAAACTCGAAGACTGCATGTGCATTTTATGATGGAATATGAAGGTGGAAAGACAGAAGTAGGGAACACACTGTCAGATCATCTCTGTGCCTGGGGCAAGGACAGCATCAAGGTCTTCATTCATCACATCACAGCCATGGGGGAGCCCCTGTCTTCTCCAAATCTGACAAAAGCCAATCTCTGTCTCTAGCATGATGCTACTAATGCAATCATTTAGATCATAGCAACATTCTTTTCTACCAAACCAACGGCAGTTAAAGTCAGGTCCACCACAAATATTTTTTCCCATTTACTGGTAATTTAGCCCTATGTTGGTATCCCAGGTAAGATTACATTTCTCACAGTCTTATGATTTCCGTGTGATTTTCAGGTACTCTCCATATTTTGATNTTTAATTAAAAAAAAAAAAAAAAAAAAAAAGCCTGAAGGACCCTTTGGTCATTGATAAAGCAGAGAAATAGAAACACTCAAAATAGCTGGAATAGTTCCAACTAAAAATAGAAACAAAGTATTTATAACCATTTTTTACCATTATTTAAAAATATGAAGGTTAACCAGTTTTATTCAGTGTATAAATGAGCTGGTAGTTTCAGGGTGTGACAGCAAGTTAGGAGATATAAATTTCATATATATTTATGCAGTGGTCAAATATCATTTGTTGTGGAATATTTGGCTCTCCCTCTGTCATAGTTCAAAAAGTGTATATGCTCATATGCACACACATGTTAATCTTAGATGAAGAATAAAAAGCCATTGCAAGCTAGTTATATGTAGTCCTTTCAGTTTTTTGAACACTTGCAGTGTACACCATGACATATTTTAATCAAATTTTGATGTGGAATTTTGAAAGTATGCTGTGCAAATATGATTCTATAATAAAATAAACAATGTGTGTTTAGGTTCTACCTGTAGTCTAACATTTTCATGATAGTCCCCTCTGTGTGGATAGAATTTAAATGCCTGCCTTTCAGGATTTTTTTGTATTTGTTCCTAATACTTCAGTTAATGATATCATCAAAGGTTTCCCCTGCATTGATATTTTATTCTGCAATGCTGAGCTCTACCTTTTAGTTTTAGGCTACTTGATTTCACTGGATGTGCTCTCTAGCCTTTCAAGTTTATTTGTATTGGGCAAGAAGCCAATGGTGTTAATGCATGGAAACCAGGTAGCTGTCAGGACTACTGCAGCAGCATGTCTAATTTTGTTGTATTAATGCTGTCACAAAACATTAAGTAAGAGATTATATGAAGTATGTGTAGGGCAAATAGTTTATAATGTAATAAACTAATAAAATTCTGAACAAGCTAAAACATGATCCCTTTTACGTTTTTTCCCTCCGTTTTTCCTGGCTTGCTCCTGTTGTTCCCCATTCTTTTCTAAATTGTTGCTGAAAATCCAAGTGGAGTTGTGAACACGTGTCTGTCTGTCTATCTATTTAAATATATTTATATTTAAAGTTTTTCCATGAATGACACAAAGATCCTTTATGTATTTCTGTTACCGTGGTTATCTTTTTAATGCTCAAGGGGAAGAAAATAACTCTGACAACATCAGTGTACTATGCCGAAAACAGTGAAGTTTTAATTTGCTTTGGTCCTCCAGATGTTACAGCAATACAAAAAAGCCATAAATGGAGATACTTCTTTGGCCCTAGAGTAGCACAAATACATTTTTAGCTCCATTTTATGAATAAAATATTCATCAGTAATAGAGTGTTATGCCATGTCCATTTCAGAAAATAGAAGCTACAGGAAACAGTACATTCTGTCTGAAGAAATGTGGAAATGGAAAGTGCTGACTTGATAGCAAAGATGAGACTGCTGTACAGATTCCCTAAGATGTCTCAAGAGGTAACACTTCACTGTGAAGCAATAAAAATCAAGACTTAGAATGTAGTTGCAGAAGCATCTATGTGAGAGTATACAGCTAGATATCAATGAATTTACCTACAATACTGAGCTGATTTGGCCATCCTTTTGTATCCATCCTACCACCTGGTCATTCACAACTCACATATATTCATTCTCCTGCAGGAGGTCTGGAGTGAAGGCTAAAGGAAAAACCCGGTGCAGGTTTGAAGACTGTCAAGATCCCACACACTTGCATCTCTGGGTCTGATCCAGTGCTTCACCATTAAAAATAAAGATACCCTCAGTGCAGACTAGAGGGTAGAACTACCCTCTATCTTAACTGACTCTATCTGACTAGAACTCCCTCTATCTTAACAAACTAACTCAGGTATTTAGACATTGTGAATAAACTTTCATTCCTCCCACAAAAGCTAAATGAAACAGGGACTGAAGTAGGGTGTTTGCTCCAGACTCACTACTGTTGTGTTTTGCTTTTGAATTTAACATGCAGATTTAGCCTGATTAACTATGATCTGAGGGTCAAAGACATATGGTGGCACATGAAAGGACAGCTGTCTACACAGTTTCAGTGAGACAATGTTTGCACGAAAGACCCCAACTGTGGCAGTGTTGCAGATCTTTCAAGGAGGCCTCTGCTTCTCTCTGTTCTCTGAAAGGCTTTCTCTGCAAATTCCTGTTAACCCTCACAGTTATTGTTAACCCAAACAGTACTGTTCTTTCCTTGATTCACTGACACTTTCGTCCCAGGTTCTCTTATATTTCAGTTCAAAAAGGAGGAAAGCTTGTGCTGTTCAGCCTTAGAGCAAGGGGGTGGGAATGTTTTTCTCCTGCCATATAAACCATGGTTTAAAAAAAAAAAAACTGCTAGCCACCACTTGCTTTTTGTCTGAACGTTGAATCTGACAATGTCTGCTGCGTGTACTGTGAGAGAAATGAGACCAAAACCACATTGTAACATAAGGAATAACTTGTATAATTCTTATTTTAAGTCACACTCTCTTCATTGAAAGGATTCTGGAACCCAGTAAACAGAGAGAGGGGAAAAAAAAAAGAGGAATTTACCTCCTTCATCCTTCCTTCATTTCTCTGATAACAGTATTGACTGAGTGGCAGCAGCTCACAATGGAGAAGTGGTGATCAGCTGTAATTTGCCCTAATTCTTCCTGCCTTCAAGAAGTGAGGCAACCCGGGCTGCCAAAATGTGGCCCTAGAGTTCCCCTGGGAAAGTCAAGCTGGAAATGCTGTAATGTAGAGTTGGGCTTTAAAAGTGTGAAGGAGATGCAAGAAGAGACTCAGGTGGAGGCTTCTGACCTGTAGTTTCGGTCCTGATTAGACTTGGCACAACTGTGGCTCCAAGCCACTTATACAGGTTCTCAGTAATGTAAAGGTACAAAACCAGACAATCAGAAAAATGGTAGCAAAAATAGGTATCTATAAAAATTTAGTCACTTCTAGGATTGCAAAACAAGACTCTTAAAATCATTGTTACTGGCTCAATGCATTTTTAGTTCAACCTCCACACAAGCACGCATTTAGAGTGCAGAATTTAGAACATCCATGGCTGGAGTTTGTTTCTCTTGTAGAATTTCTGGGAAAGCCTAGAATCCAGAGTCACTTTAATTTATCTGCTTATTTCCAATAATAGTCTCCCAACAGTGTTATCTAGGCCATAATTAATTACATGTATATATTTATTTTTCATTATTTTTACACAAACATTTAATAAACACTAGATCTGGAAATTGTAACTACAGGCTTGGAAAACATACTCAGCTGTACTTATTTAGGTGAGTGATTGGCTTTTGAACTCAGTTCAGTAACAGAAAAATGCTTCTGATAATGCAGATTTCAGAAATTAGAGACATGAAAGGGTCTGTCAAGGCTACAACAAGCCTGGTATAAAGAATCATCGTATCCCATTGCTGAAATAGTTAACAAGTAATTTGGCACACCACTGGGGAGTAATTTCTCCTATTTGAGCAGGGCTAGAGCTAGCATTCAACCTTGAAAAAATATTTAATTCAAAAATCTCTTCATAGACTTTTTATATTTAAAGGAATTCATAAACTGTAACAAAGCTATTTCAGCAGAAGTATTGAAATGGAAAAAGGGACTTTTCATCCTGCATTCATCTGCCATTGTTGAAATTCAGAAAATTCTTTACATTTTACTATCAAGAAAACTACATAAGTACTAGCCTTGTTTAGAAGAAGAGGACTCGGTGAGTATTATACAAGACTCTTGACAGTTTGTTTCCTTCAGGTACCATGATTTTACATTTGAATTTGACCCAAGTGATGTGCTGAGAAGTGTTCAGCTGATAAAAAAGAGTCTTCTGTGAAACTGTCATATTTTTGGCTCATTTTAATAGGCAGTGGTTTCATGTCAAAGAGACACTTCACATTTGTTACAATTGGCAGCTTTTTTTTTTTTTTTTTTTTTTTTTTCCTCTCTTTCCTCTGCTTAATGAGTAAATTTGTGACTTCTCTAGTACAGTTCACTCACTGGTACAAGGTGACNGATTGGAGCTGCAGCAAGCTTGTCACCAGAGAGTCAGACTCAAGCCCTTTCAGTCATACAAGCCCTCTGCAATTTGCTTGGCAGGAAACTGGCATGAAAATTGTGCCACTGAACTAACGAGAAAGAAAAACTCCTTGAAGCCGGTGGAATTTTGGACACCCCCATGTTAACTGTTCAGACTGAGACCACTACATGACCTTCCTTATTTCATATGCGGTTTTCAGTCTGATTCTCCTCAGAAATGTGGTTTATGCATTTGTGTTGTTTACCTGCTGGTTGCCCTATCCTTATACTTTTTTTTTTTTTTTAATTGGCCTTATTCAAACAAACTCAAAAGGCAGTAGGCGTGGAAAACTTGAAGGAAATTATGTTTCTGTAAATTTCATGAAAATCAATGTAAGTAGAGGAAAGATCTAAATCAGTGCTCCTACTGAGGAAAAAATATTATACACTGTTCTTGGCAGCAGGCTGTTTGCCAATTGGCACCATAGTGCTGGCCAGCTAATCAGCCCGCACACAGCTCAGGAACTAGCCGTAGCATGAGCTGCTACCTGTGAGTGAAGGCATCCTCGGGACTAGGGAGGGGAAAGCAGCTACTGTAGTTTGAGGCTATAAGTGAAGGGATTTGTGGGACAAAGGATAGAAATCCGTAAGAAATCAGGCTTTGTTAATTGCATTGCCCACCAACAACTTGTTTTATCTAGCCTTAAATGCATTATAGTAGAAGGAAGTTAAACAGTGTAATAAAAGGAGTGTGCAAGCTGAAATATTTTGACTATAACTGAAACAGGAAAAAAAAAACATCCACCCTCCCCTATTTCCATGAGAATGTGCTCAATTAAAAGAGAGAAACAAAATGAACTGAAGGTTATTCTCCTTTGAAGATTGTTGTCTTCACGCCATAGTTTTATTTGCCAGGTGAGCATTGGGTAGTAAGAGGTATGATTATATTAAGAGAAAAGTATTCATTTGTATTACTAATAATTCCTATATAAGCTATATATAAGATATAAGCTCTTCAGCACAGTACAGGGCTTAGAAATATTTTCTGTTTGTTAGATACTATGAAGTCAAAAAGGAGCTTCATTTGTAAAAACAAGTGGGGGATATATACACTGATAGGACAGTGGTAAAAATCTGCAGAGGCAACACACTCAAATATTCCCACATTAACAAGTGTTCCTTGTGCCATTTTCCTGCAAAGTCATTGCCTCCCAGGAAGGCTGTTCGGGCACATCGCTCAGGCAGAATCACTGCAAGTCACTGCCACTTGGCAAAGCAAAAGGGTCTAATTGGATGGCAAAAAAATTACCTACACTGCAGCTTTTGGAAAGAACGTGCAATCAGCCTTCTTGAATGCCTAACTAAGGTACTTGATAGCTCATTAGAAAACAGAACTATGTCCCTAATCCTCTTTTCACCTTTCTCGCTGATGACTGGAGTAAAATCTCACTCAACTCAGAAGTCATAGCCATGAACTTCAAGGCATTAGTCTGTATAAACATTTGCCAAAACTCTAGAACAGATATTTATGTGCACAAATTGCTATCATACATTCCATGATGGTAAACCATTACACAAATTCCTCCTCTCTGTTAAAGAAATAGGACCTTTTAATGTTAATATAAGCCTTAGGCTTTATTAACATTTAATGTTAGATGTTGTTAGTAGGTTGTTAGAATCACATATACATCTGCATGAAATCACTAGGAGTCATTATCTTCCAGGATGAGATGATGAACTGCTGAAAGAGGAGGAAAGAGTTGT
The DNA here is from genome assembly GCA_003993805.1 of Himantopus leucocephalus. NCBI lineage: Eukaryota > Metazoa > Chordata > Aves > Charadriiformes > Recurvirostridae > Himantopus > Himantopus leucocephalus. Next base: position 15,573,881 of record RSEF01000031.1, read on the forward strand.
TATGGATCTCAAATTTCTCTACACATTTTAAAAAAAATCCCACCACCAAATATGTAAAAATCCAATGAAAAGTTAGTAGGTTGGCTGATCTGATAAAGCTTTATTGTGAGCTTTGAATGAATTGATTTCAAGACTAAGGTTTGCAGGATACAAACCATAAACTGTTAATGACAAATTGAGAAATTACCCTTTGTTATTTAAACAGTACATGACTCAGTTTTCATTAGTGAGATAGCTGTTTCACTTTAAAAGTCCTAAATGATGTAAATGGGTATTTTAATCTTATTCAAATTTTTTTAAAATCCTAATTCATTTACCCACTAATTACTTAACAAATAGTATGCTGTGAAATGAAGAATGGGTGTTAAAACAAAATGGTTTATAATATCTGGCACAATTCCCAGAAATCAAGCCATTTCACATTCTTGATGCACTGCCAAATATGTTTTTGTTGTGTTCCTCCGTCAGTGTAAACAAACATGGTGGTGGCGGCTGGGGGGAAGGCGGAAGGGCTGGAGGTCGGACTGGCTTTGTCCTTGTCTACAGCACATCTCCACCCCCTGCTACTCCCAAACGCTTCTGCAGATCTGATTTCCCACATTACTGCAGCAAAAAGGAAGTTTAAAAGAGCTGCGTGTATACTTCATAGGAAGGTAATAAGGCATTGCAAGACTAACTTCACACTTCGCTCGTCTGTCAAGGGGGTCTCCCCTTCCCAACAATACCCCAATGTTTTGGTAGGCAGGCTCCAGCCCACTTAGCCAGCAAGGAGGCACGGGTGGAATGCCAGGTATGTCTACAGAGCAAAGTAGTGCAGGCAGCCTGACGCCAGGAGAGAATAGGCAGGTACCTATTGAGTTACAGGATTTCTACAAATCTAATCCACGTGTAATGTGAGACTTATTACAGAGTCAGCCTCTGCCAGGGCTGTGAAAAGTCTGGGGATATGAACAGCCCCAGAAACAATGATCCCAGTTAACTCATTGTAACCCAACATCAGTTGACCAAAACTAATGCTTTCTTATCCTTGTAATTCATTTCTTAAACAGCGATTACAAGCTGTATCTTATCAAGTATTTAATAGCAAATGCAAGAAATTACTGATAAGGCTGTAGGTGACATTGTGTCTACTGCAACAATATATATTTCTAATGAAGTTTATGTTTATTGACTGAAATGTGTAATATATGCAGATATAGCCAGAGCATTTAACATGGGAAGCATCTTCATACATTTGAAACAGTAAAACGATTCTGAACTGCCAATAATACAAAGGAAAAAATACCCATTTCCAAGTCTTATTACAGTTAAAAGACTGTTGATATTCGGGGCATATTGGGAATAAACTGCAGCATTTAAAAATGGCTGTCTGCTACAAATCTGCAAATTTCTTCAGTCACTATAAGGTTGGATGAGAGCTCTGATAACCCATTCAGTATCTATTCATTAGGCATCATTTTAGTCATGCACCTATGGTGTCACATATTCTCAGCTAATAAAGTCTTTCCCTCACTTGACATCTTCCCTGACTTTGTCAAATAATTAAGCACAGCCTTGCTCAGTCAATTCACATTTAATTTGGATGCTATTGACCATAAAGAATAAGTTGATTTTATATTTTTGTTGATGAATGCTCACATTTCTAGAAATGGTCTGAAGTTGTTCAGGTTATATTTGAAAGCCAGAAACTCAGAAATGGTAATAGATGATGTTGAACCCACACTCAGAGTTGCACCTTGCCACAGACTAGTGATTTTGCTCCTTTCCTCAGGCTGTTTAATGGCTACATGACACCTTTAGAAAAGGTCAACTGCTATGGGGTCTGATATTATCAGTTCATCAGTGATACCCATCTGGCTGTTTACTGACACATATATTCTACTCTAGCAACCAAAAGCAAACAAAGCTTTGGAAGAATAGCGGCCCAGTCATGATAGAAGTTGAAAGTTGGTTCAGGCTACATTGAGAATGATCATTTTGCCTGATTCGTAACCATTTTATGATTGATAAAATTAGAACTTCAGAGATCACTTATAGTTATGAGTTTCTCCTTGCTACTAGAATTGCAATGTAGAAATGCTTTGCTGATTGGTCCATGGAACGGGAATATGGAGAATACATTTTATATTTGATAAATTTGACTCAAGTGATGTGGAAAATTTATGTCTCTGATTTTTCGTGGTTCATATAATTTGAGAATCTCCTGTATCTAAAATTGGAGGAAACGGACAGAACATAAGGATTTCAAGATGCCTAACGGTAAAGTATGAAACCTAAAAATTGTTTTAGCTACCTGGGTGCCTAATGAGGGCACCAGCTCGGGCCAGATCAAAAAACAGCTTAAAATCTGCAGAAGCTAACATTGCAGTGCCATGTCTTGAGCACCAAGTCCCAGTATGGATGCAATCAATGATCACTGTTTGATGCTTGAGGAAGACAAAGTATATCCTAACAGGTTTCACAGGAGCTACCATGCTGTGGAGGATGTCATGTAAACCAGCCAGTTGGAAAATGTTAAAGACATGAGTTTACTAAATGCCTGTCTAGGATGAATCTTTGCTTGGTACTAGCTGGACAACCCACTTGTTCTGTACAGGCTGGAAACATAGTTTCATAGCAATTTTCCCACTTTGTTAAAAGGGTGGAACAAGTATTATTCCTTTCTTCATTCAGCTTCTTAGATCTGCCACTCAAACTAAGTATCTCAAAACCATCCCTCACATGTAGAAGCCTCCCATGATCTTTGACTGTAGGTGGTGACAAGCAAAGCCTGAACAGATTATGACATTTTGGAACATCATTTCCGTTGTTTACATACAGTTCCAGTATTTCATCCGTCTTAACTAACAAGAATAAAGCTACTTATTTGCTCCTGATCAAAAAAATAGTAGTGAAAGGTCAAATCAGTGCTGGTTCTTGATACTTAGATGGTGGTTGCAAATGCTTATATATTTGCTTTTGTACAATTTACTGCATTATCTCAGTAGAAACTTTTAACCCCATTTGCTGGAGATCTGGACAAAAGTTGATGCTTAACATTTAGGTTGTCACATGAGGTTTCAGCTTGCCTAGCGTTCTTTACTCCTCCTTTTGATTAGTCTTATCCCTGCTTAACCTCTGTGGTAGGTAAAAACACATTGTTAATCAATGCTTACATTGTGTAGGCCCCTTAGAAATAGCATTCAAAACCTGGGAAAGCAAGAATGTACAGGGTAATCTACAGTAATCTTCTCAACCCTAGGAACGCTTTTGATTGGAATGATAATGCAACTGAAAAGGTAGCAACTTTTAAGACAGTCTTCCTGAAGCTGTAAGCACATTAAACCAATGAGAGTGTCATTGCCTTTTTTATTTTAAAGTGACAAAATGGAGAGTTTCAGGTTCCACAAAATATTACAAAATGTTATGTAAACAGTTGACATCTGTTGGATTTATTGCAGCTTTGCCTTTCTGTTATTTGATGGATGGAATACATGAAATAGTATGTTCAAGTCTTTGCAACTAAATGGCTAAAAAATTTTCTGGATACATTACCCTTTAACACATACAAAAAAGATTAGCTTATTAACACATGCTTGGTTGTTTTCCACTTAAGTCTAGAAATTCTAGCCTTCCCAGACATCACGTACATTTATATAAGACACAGAATCATAAAATAGCTTGGGTTGGAATATTCTTCTTTTCTAAATAAAATATTAAAGCAAATCTAAGACTCATTATGTTTGGTATTTTGGGGTTTGTTGGGGGGGTGGGGGTGGAGGGGTTTGCTGGAGAAAAACTTTGTGACATTTTCATATTGACTTAACATCAAGTTTTAAATTTAGGTAAAGTGTAGTTACACTAATATTAACACGTGAGTAAACGTGTTTAAATATTCAGCTTCCTTCAAGCTTATTAGTTACATGTGCAATTGTTCATAAACAGTGTCCATGGTAATAATTCAAATTTGGTATCCCAAAAGATCTGCAAAATAAAGCTGTTAAAGAAATAGGAAAAATCTGTCCTCTTTAAATCATGCTCCTTAAAATACTGAAAACATTGTTTTCATATCTACATTTAAATTATCCTAGTTCTATTCTAAATTAAATTTGTTTGTGAGAAATTTCCTTTTTTTCTTTAGGATGTCTAAAAGAGATTTTAAAAACTGACTTTATATTCCTAAGCCTCTTGCAAAGGCATAGATGATAAATATCTTGCATGTTAATTTCCAACCCATACACGTTCTCTTTCCTGAAAGCCTCTGGAACCTTTCAAATATGTCCAAGATAATTTATAAATAACTCATCTAAATACTATTTAAAACACACATGAGGAATTTGCCTCAGTGACTATTATATACTATTGAGAGTATGTAAATGCATTGTTTAGAAGAAGTGCATGATAGTCAGGTCAGTGAAGTCCTTGTGAAGACAAGGGAAGGGCAAGCATCCCTGTGCTGGTGAGATCAATTAGTTGACTAACAACAAAGTACTGCTAAAAGTGAAAGCTGGGTTAAAGTAGTCATCAGAGCTGTTCAATAGCTGACCACTGTTTTGTGCTTTCCAGGAAATGCAGTGAATATATCAATGTAAAAAATATTCAAACTGAACACTTAATGCACTGGTACAGAAGGTAGGAATTTTGCTACACGTTTTTCACCCATCAGTCTTTAGAGGCCTTTGAAAGATAACTAAGAAACATAAGCCATTTGTAAATTCATTGATAATTCATTATAGGGATGCCTGCACTTCACTAGAAAATGCTTACATGTCTGAAAGACATAAGATTTAAAAACTTTTAAAAGTTACAGACATTTTTATTATTTCCCATATTCGTACTGCATTTATAAATTTAAGGGATGAGTTAATTACTTTGCAAAGCAGACAGCTAGCTGGAAAATCTTTTCCTGACAGTTTCCTCAATTCCTCACCAACATCCTCAAGGTCAAAGTTCAGGCCCTACTTTGGACACTTCTTGGCAGCTAACTGACACAAATCAACTGGTCTCACAGTCACCTCTGCTACCCAGTCTCTTTGCTGGGGTCATGCTTGTAAGAGCAGAGCTCTGGGCACCTGCTGACGAACTGGGCTGGTGGCACAGCCCATGCTCAGCTGAAGCTGGAGGCTGAGACCAGTGGAGACTATTCCAGGTCAGCTAGTGGAATCTGGTGCCCCCAGCTCTGCACTCTGGAGTTCAGGTTTGGGTGGCCTCTTCATGCAGGCCTGGTGGATCATGTGAATGGATGGCTACTTCATTTATGAGAGTGGCCTTTGACCTACCTGGCTTTAGCTGCATAATTGTACCTGGTAGCTAATATTCGTCCCTGGAGGTGTTCAAGGCCAGGCTGGATGGGGCTTTGCGTAACTAGGTCTAGTGGAAGGTCTCCCTGCCCACGGCAGGGGCGTTGGAACTAGATGATCTTTAAGCGCCCTTCCAACCTAAACCATTCTATGACTGTATGTTTTAATGTCCTGATTTACAAGTCTGCTGTTGTTAACAATTTTTTCTGCTTTACTGTTGGCAGAAATTTAGGGTCTCTGGGAGTTTCTCTCCCAGCAATGAAACCAAAGACTGAGGATCAGTGCCAACGTTCACAAAAGTAAGCTGTTTTCTGTGATTCTATGAAGTTGCTTATGAAATGCCTGAGAAATGTGTGTTTTCTATGATATGCTACACATGGCTTTAATTAGAAAACAAAAACAACTCCCCTGAAAAACTATTTTCAGTCACAAATGCTAAAACAGGATCAGAATGTGGTAACCCTGGCTGTGAATTGCTTTAAGCCAAATTATTAGTAGCTTCAGGAAAGCTGTGTTGTTTGAAGTCTGTGCTGGTCTTTGGCCACATTATCTTGGGAACATGTTCTACAAACAAGAAGGAAAAAAAGACCTCCACAGCACTTTGCTTTGGAGAAACCATCAGATCACTTCATTATTTTGGACATGGTAAATTCTTAGACACAAGAATTCTCACCACTTTGTTCTGAGTGACACTCTGATAGGTCTGTCTTCTTCAGCTCATCCCATGGAGAAGCAACCCAGTCTCCTCCTGCCTCAGAGACAAGCTGGGACTGCTTTGTGGTCTCTCCCCAGGGGTGTAGAAGGGTCTACACTACATCTCTGCCACACATCTCACTGGCAGGACAGTGCTCATATTCAGTTTCAGCTCTCAGGAGGAGCAATGGGTGCCAGGTTTACTATTTTAGAGAAACAAATGCCTAATCCATACTTTCGCATGCATTGGGCTGCATGCAGGCTCAGGCATTGATTATTGCTGCCTCAAATCATCTGATTTCTGTTTTCAGGCTTTGCTTTGCAACTGCTGTCCCTTAGCCTCCTTCCAGTTTTGTTGCAGGCAGAGATTACAGCAGGATCAAATGATTCGAGGAGCTGGGGATCTCAGCAGAAGTTAAAACGCCTTTGCCTTAATCTAGTTGTGCTTTCTCTTAACCCTGGCCGTTTTGCACAGACCCCGAGTCAGCTAATGCTCAGCTGTTCTGTCAGGAGTGCTGCCACCTGCCCAGCCCTGGCATCCTGAGCTGATGAATGTCACCAATTGCCTCCGGCGTAAACGAAAGGGCCACCTCCCAAATGATTAGCCTAGAAACCAGCTTATGTATGTTAATGGCATCCTAAAGACAGGCTTTTTAATTAGATCTTCTCCAAACTCACAGCTTTGTCTGAAATAAAAGTTGCAAATATTAAGTGAAAACCCAGCAGTAGCTAAATGTGTGATGCAGCCACATCCACCCCCAAATACAAGAAAGGGCAAAATAATGATTCATGCCATCATCACTGCCCAACATTTAAAAGGGTAGCATTTCTACTGTTCAGCTAACAGGAAATCTTACTTCAAGGAAGTTGTGGTAACCAGTTAGAAAACCTGTTCTAACAGTGCATGAAGGTATTGGCAGTCTCCCAGAATATTTCCAGCAAGCGTAAGACCGGCTAAACACCATGGAGAGGCAGCTGGAAAAGGCTAACATAAAACAATAACAGCGTATGAACTGTGAAAGGGAAGTCTCATGTTTATAAAGGTTAGTTGCAGTTATCTGTCCAAGAGTGTAAAGGTCGCAGAGAGTCTAACAGCTCAAAACCTGAAATGGTTTGTTAATTTATTTACTCATTCAAATGTACAGCTGAGTTTGGCTAGAACCTGATTTGCAGCTAGAGGGAAAGACCATGAGTGAAATATATATCCTTTTGTATTGGAAATAATGATAACTGTTAGGAAACTCTGGAAATAATGATAAATCCCTGCTCCAGACATAGCAGTGAGATCTGGTTTTATAATTAACTAAATAATTCATTTTGACTCATACAGATTGCTTCATTTCCAGACATAATTTAAAACTGTACAGCAGTATTATTTGCAAGTATTTGCAAATTAATACTCTCATTTTTAATTTGCTAGCACAATTGCAAAAATTGTACCAGAAATGTCTTCACCTTGCTTCTCCTGTTCACCCTTTCTGTAATCTAAAGGGAACAGTTCCTCCAGGTGTGAGATAATACATTTTCAGTCAGTTTTGATCCTATGTCTGTTTCTTATCATATGACTTCCTTTCTTTGGGTGGGGGATATTTTTTTGAAAGACAAAGGTATATTCTTTAGTGAAAACTAAACCAAAAATCTTTGTTTTATCAGGAAATACACTAATAAATTTGTTGTTTCCTATGCTTAATCATTTCATTAATGTTTTTTCCAGGTTTTTAAAATATTGGTAACTAGCAGAAATGTATTTATGATATATAAATATTCAAAGTAATTCACACAATGATATTGACAGGGCTAACAACTCTGATATTCTTAGAATTTCTCTTAGCATCATATTCTGGCCTGTTAAAACTTCTCCTGAATACAATATATGGCTTGGGAGGTTTATGCCATTTCCCAAAAGCTGAAGGCTGAATTTTTCCTCAGTTTACATCTTCATGATTGCAAATGGACAAAAAGCAAACAGATAAATACAGGAAAAAAATTTTCTTTAATGATGAATATTCATTAATGGAAGCAGATTATCCTGTCATGCATACACATCATCTAAAGGTACATATGTGATACGGACTTTCTTTTTTCAAATGTCTATTGCAAACAAAGCTGTTCAATAACTTAGCATTTGACCTGAATGAGGTTATTGCAACTGGAGCTGTGTTTTCTAACTGGAAAGGATCGGAATTTTTGCTATCTGATTTTTATTTTTAGAAATAGTTGGAATAGTGTAATTACAGACAGTGTATATAAGGTTCTGGTTTATAAGCAGTGGCTTTACTTTAATTTATAGAATTTTACAAATGTAACCCAGATGAGGATGTGGCCTGATGTTATATTTGTGCTGTTGGCACAAGTGAAGCAGACACTTCTTTAGGCTCTGTGGTGGAGAAGTAGACATGCCTCAGGCTCTGATTTTTCCTGTGTGCTGGAATGACAGACCGATTTCTGATGAGAAAGGGCAGGGCAGGGGGGACAGTGGCTATGCTGGGGTGAGTGGCCCCAACCCACTCTTCCCACGTCTTCAAGCAGAAAGCCCAACTCCCTCAACAGCTTTCTGTCCCACCTCCATCTCTCTCCGGCAGCAGTGGCTCTGCCCCAGTCTTGGGGAGCTGCATTCAGTTTTTACTTATAGCTGTTTCAGGCACTCCTGGAAATGCTATTGACTGCGGCAAAAGATTGGGCTGTTTGTTTGAACTGTCTGGTATGCACCTGAATTTAAATGTTTTTATTTCCTAAATAGCAGACTTTAAGACAAATACTTGAAACGAATGTTTGAGTGTTGGCTTCATCTTTCTGTCTCTTGCCAATGTAAATAAATAGTTCTTTTGTGTAGCTGAGGATGCACTATTACATTTAAAAATAGTTATGTTTCAAACTGAGTGAGGTACTTTTACTCTGAAGTGTCTGGGGAGGATAAAAAAGCAAAACTAGTCTTATGTTTTAAGCATTTATAATTGTACATGCACTTAATTGCTGTTGTGACTGTTCCACTTTCCCACTTGCACATACTGATGGGCCCATAGCTCTGACTCTGGCTGCTCAGCGGAGAGAAGAAGGAATAAAAAGCATCTGCCCTATATTTTAGATTTTATTCAAAGATGTTTCTTATCAGTGATGGGGGGAAAAGTTGGAACTTAAGAAGGAAGCGGCTCTTGTCTGCCTGCACTGCTTGCCCAAGGGGATGCTGAAGAACTCATGACGTACTCTAAATGAATCAGAGGTGCAGTAATCCTAAAATGCTGGCTGATTTCCTTCCCCTAACAAAGTAAGCTCTCCTATACCTCTTAGCATACTGACTGCCGCAGAGTCCCTAACCAGTCTTTGCATTATTGCTTGACCTTTCTTTGTTCCAGTAGTTAGTTAAAATACCAAAGACCACTTTAGGTTTAAAAAAGATACTCTTTCAAGAACTCATATTTTCTACTTTTACCATTAAGACGGAGTCATTTCATACTGTATTCTGTTGGGTCTCATATGACAGGTCTCCTTTTACCCACTTCACAGAGGAGAGAAAATATTCTTCACGTTCAGGCAGAATGCATTTAATTCAAATGATGACATCTCAACCTGTTTAATTCTGAAGTTTCTAGTTCAAACTTAACCTATTGGCCAAGGCTGCCACTGTCCCAGCATGGGGACATGCTGCTCCCCTCCCAGGACTAGTGATTCTGGGATCAATCTGTAGACCATTTGTGGATTGGATGTGATCAACAGAACATCAAGACATTTTCACCACCATAATTGATCCCTCCATAAGGGATATGCAGTTGCAGTGCGTCTGTTGACATCTTAGAAGTCATCCAGCCTAGGGACTCTGAATGCTGCAATTGTGTTTTATATATTCAGTAAGTTTGCCCACTCCTGTACCTGGGCTGGCCACGTGCACAATTCATACTTTGACATCCCTGATGGAGGTGAGGTTCTGCCCATATGGATGACTACACATACAAATGATATAAAGCGCGTGTTTCTTCCTTGCCCTATGTGGAAGTGAAGACAGTCTGAAGTGTTTCAGCTGAAGTTTTAATATGTTGCTTTTATTTTCCAAGGCCTCAGTAGAACAGCCAACTCTGTTTAACTCATTTCCTACTTTGATCTGAACAACACTGTGTTACTCTGTTGGGGATTTTAATTTTTAATTGTTTGAAATTAGCATCTAAATTAGCATGAGCTTTTCCATGGGACACAACAGAAGTAATGTTAGACCATAGTGAACACTGAAGACAACTAGCTTTTCTAGCAAACATGTAAGGAGGAACTTGCTTGCATGTTGCGCCTTCATAGGTAAGTGAAACTGGCATGAGCTGACAGTCCTCTGAATTTAAACCTGTATATTTTTATCAGTGTAAGTCCTTTTGTGATAGACTCTTCTTGTATGGAGATATAGTCTTTTTCTGTTAGTCAATGTGGCTTCCAAAACTATTTAATCCAAACAAAGAAAAACAAAAATATTCACTCATATTTGGAATAAGGGTGTCCAAATGGACCATCATATAGACACCAATATTACTGACAAAATTCTCCCCTGGAAAAAAAACATGCATCTTTCATGACTTAGAAGCATGTATTAAAATATTAATGGATGAGATTAAAATGTGTAAGTTTTAATGTTCTACAAGCATATTTTTTGGCAAATGTTATAGGTTATATCTTTATCAGATATCTGTAAGCAATTTGACATATTTTTTCTTAGAAATGACAGTGTAAATATTCCAAGATATATTCAAGAGTAAGAAAACATCTCCATGCTAAGTTTTCCACATGCCTTTCAGGGCAGTTTTAGTTCATTGCTGGTATAATCTAGTAATAATAGGACAAACAGCTTCTGAGATGCCAAAACATGAAATAACAACTAAGCTTGTGACAGCCATTGAATCAGAGGCCTCATACCTTTTTTGCTCTGGCCACCAATGTATGATCGTGGAAACTCACAGGCCTGAGCCTTAGCATTTATTCTTGAAGAAAAGATTGGGACTGCTAGAAGAAATCTCTCCTAGCGTGTTGCTACCTATAACCTTCATTAATAAGAAACCAAACTGATTTTTTTTTAATTGAATATAAGATTCAATAATTCACCTATAAAGACTTCATATTCCAAATCCTGCTGTCAGAATAGACAGAGCCAAAGCCATCTTCAGGCTTCAGAAGAGGGATATCAGTAGCACTGGACTATTGTACGACTTGTTCTTGTTCTTGAAAATTCTGCCCCAAAAGAACAAGGTAGAGGGAAAATTCAGTAGTATTCACATAGTAGTAATGAACTGTGTAAATACAAGCATTTTGTTTTTCTTATTTTCTTTGGTATTTTTGTTGTTTTAAATTAGCAGTCTAAACCGGATGAAACTCGTTTCCCTGTAGGATATTCTTTCTCTTTCTTTTGTTTACTGAGGGACCCAAAATGTCTAGCTCTAGAAATAATAATAGTGAAAGCTAAATAAATTACCGTCAATTTATCCACCTTAATTTTTTAATCAGCTTTGGAAAGATCTCCAAAGTAAATAAAGGTAGATATTTAGAACTCAAATTTCATATTTGTGGACATTTTGGACCCTTTTGGTCACATCTGTATTAATGAATAATTCCTTTTCAGGCTGTGACAATCTTCTCTCATTTTATTGGATTAATAAGGGCAAGAACAAAGAATAGGAGGCAGGATAGAACAAACTGAAATGTTTCAAGGAGTTGGAATTTTATAAGTCATCATGGTGAAGATGAATTGGTAGGCAAAGGGCAGGTGAGATGGTCAAAGGTGAATATAAATAAATGGGATGGTTCCACAATTTATCATGTGGCTATCGCCTGTACATACACGATATCTGTCCATCCATCTTGTCCTTGGGTCTGGCTACACTGCTTGTATATCCAGAAAGATAGGATGAATCAAAGGAAAAGACATCAGCTTGTAAATAGGTGTCTACTCTTTCTTATGCTAATCTTCTCCTGGGTCTCAATCCATGTCTACTCTGAGTAAGTAACAGGATAACTACAAAATAACTTTTAGCTACTATCATGCTTAGAAATCACTAAAGCCGGTCAGCTCATTAGTCTGAAATCTTTTAAGACAACAGTTCAGTTTAGAAAGACTAGCACTGAAAAATCTCTAATAATTAACACAATTATACAGCAGGAGTTAGTACTGAGCTGATTTGGAGACTGTAGTCTTTTCTAAGAAGATTTATAAAACTCTGCTGCAGAATCATGTTAAATTTTTATGCTCTCCTTCTCATAGTTTGAATTTGAAGTCTTATTTAGTAGTTGTCTATAGACAGTAGAACTGTCTTTAAAAATCAAGCCCAACCAGGATCTCAAAAATCTTGACATTTTCCCAAGTATCTGAAAAATATTTAGTTCTAATCAATTCAAACATATGTCTTTAATAGCCAATTACTTGAATTTGTGTGATTTCAAATCAGAAGCTATCTAGAATGAAAGTAATTCAATTTTTCATTTTCAAAATAACAAAATAGAACATTTCACTCTTACTATTGTTCTTCCATTCCAAATTCAAGGAAACAGTCCATTTTCAGCAAATTTTGTATGTATCCTTAGGGAAAAGCTGATTTTGTAAAAAAACCCATCCAAATACATACAGTTGTGATCCACGCTGAAAATATGCTTATTGACTTCCATGGATTTTTGGTAAAGTGCAGTAGAATCCAAAATCTAAATATTGAATTTGGTTTATTTCTTTCTCATTGTAGAGTGTGTGGAGCTGTCATGGATAAATGAAACTAAAATGAATCAGATGGACATCTAAAAGACTTAGAAATCTGACCTCTAAAGGGTAAGGCACAAAGAACCAAGAAAGATGATGAAACTATGCTACTCTATTACTGTCCAGCACAAGAACTGCTTTATCAGTAATTTTTGCAGGGATTGCACTACTTCCTGATCTGGGAAAGAATCAAAATATCTTTCATACAGAATTATAGTTTCATACTGCCTTGTCTAGCTGATACTGGGAACTCAAGCTGTTCATAACGGCCTTTGGTTGGTACTAAGACATTATAAGACTGTTACTAGGACAAGCTTCTTTGTAAAATACATTCTGCTCTCAAAGCCTTGGGCTGGAATTTTCAAAGACCAAGATCCAGTCTCTAAGACATGAGCACTAAGTTCCCATAGGTTACAATTACACAATTCCCCAAAAGCTGATCTAGGAATAACTGACTATCTGCATAACCGTTCTGATCCCAGGTCATGTAGGGAGCTCACAGGAAAGATTTATAAAGTGCCCAGGCACACGTTGTGAACGCATTACTGTCAGGCTCCTGGTGTAGTGAAGGTAGGCAAGACTACATACTCTCTGGAGAATGCCTAATGCTGCATGAAGGCCTGTAAGTCTGTTTTAATTGTTTGGACAGATAAGAATATTGGTACTGAGCACAGCCACAAAGCACCTCTCGTAGATAAGTCCAGGTGTACAACTTCCTTGGAAATATCTACCCACAACTGTAGGAAAGCACTGGTGTACAAGTCTGTTTTGGGAAACCAGCATGCTCTCATTTATTGGGGTAAAATAAGGATCCATTTTCAATTTATTTGTGGAATCATTCCAGGTTAGAATAAGATAAGAGAACATACAAAAATATGGTAGACATTATATTACAGACCTTACATTACAGGAACTTCTTCCTCCTATCAGGTAGCACTATTTCATAACAGAAGATGGGAAATCAAGGATCAATTCATTCATAAAGACCAGTTTCAAACAGAATAGTTTACATGCCCTGACGCTGACTGTTAGTTACCCTCAGTCTAACCATGCTCCTAAAGTGGAATGACTTTAGATTTCTTAGCTAGTCCCTTTTGTTGTGGTGTGAGGACAAGAGGAGCAGGGAGAGCAAGAGAGAGATATGGTCACTTACAAAGTGATTCTAACTTGCAAAAGTCTTTCTAGTCCAAAACATCCTAAGATTTGCTTAATATGACTTTGTGCACATTTAAATACTTAAATTGTCATTTAAGGTTTTGTGTTTTTTAAACATAACTGTTTAGTTTCTTATCATTTTCCTTGGCTTTAATGAATGGATTATGATGGTCAGTTTGTAATGCCATGAATGAAAGATTTAGGACCGCTAATCTTAAGAACACTGCTTGGCGCCAGTAGACAAACAATGCACTCCCCAACTTGTTATCTCAGCCATACTAAGCTTTCACTTCTTACCTGCTTTCAAAGACTGTCAGTTCACTCATGTAGTCCAGTAAGTAGTAGGCACAATCTTCTCAAGAAGGTGTTTTGTATTTCCTGATTTTTTGGGGGAGTTTATTACTTTATGATACATTTGCCTATGCTGTAACAAAGCTGAACTGAAATGTTTGAATTTGCAAAGCTTGAGCTGGTTTGAAAAACAATCTACTTTTATCAAGGTTTTGCAATAAAAGACAGCTTAATTTTAGTATAAATTTTAAGACTTTCAGTTCAATGGTTGTATTATGGCTTTTTTATATAATATTAACTCTTCAGAACCTTCATTGTTTATTTGGGAATAAAGTTTTCCAAAAAAATTAGCTTGATACACAGCAATGATATAAGGGAATGATACAAGGTGAATGTATGTGCTCAATTATAAAGATTCCTCACTTCTTATATACCTGGAACAGAACAGACACCTTGTAACAAATACATGCCAAAATAAACTTTGTGCTCTTATGTCATAAGCTGTCAAAAGACCCCTGCATGAAGCCAAGTGATCAATGGTACAGCAATGCTTCTTAGATGATCAGACCCTTAACACTATGCCCATAAAATAATGTCTTTCTTAAATGGTTTTGTGGTAATTCATTGAATAGCCACGTGTTTTAATGAGTTTTCTTGCAAATATGTACATTGAAGGAGAAACAATGACATTGAGTTTCTAAGCATTTTACTTCACTCAGCTGCAGTTTGAATGCATGCTTAAGCATAAGGACAGGGTATTTCATACCAGAAAAGGTAACGAAAAATGAAAACTCCACTTCTTTGATGGGAAAACTACAACAGCACTTGACTAAATATAAAACACTGCATTTTATTTTTGCATTAACATTTATGTGAGAGGCGTTAAGTGAATAAATAATATCCTACAAGTCAGTTCAAGACTTTGACTTATGAACATTGGAGACTTCCTTGGCCAGCCTCTTGTAATGGCTTTCCTGTTGGTTATTGGAAACTCCAGAATGGTCAAAAACTGGGTAATAAAAACACCATATGACATTTCTGAAAATTCAGAGGGAAAAAAAAAAGCAGTTTTATTTTATTATTTCTGTGGAAAGTGGCTATAATTAACATCTCTAAAATGTTTTACAACTCTACCTTTAAAAATAACGCAAACTTTGCTACATAGGAAAGAAGAAAGCAGGAAACTTATTTGGAACCTTTACTGAGAGTCTCATTATGTATTTCAGCTTTAAATTATTTGTAAATTACGTCAGTCTGAAAATCATAGCAGGGCTGCAGATAAAGTACCCAAGTACAAAGAAATTTATTTTACCTTAAAATGCATAGATCATAATTTTGTGTAGTCAGTGAGATCCAGTTCAAGTCCACAGAATTGACAGAAAGAAGGAGATAAGACTTTGGTACATACATATTCACAGGATAGTTTATGGTATATATAGATACATGCAAGATATACCTTAATCAAATTGATGTTACCCTACCTTTCCCACCCTCTTCTACTGCAGAACATGTGGCCATGTTCTCCATCTTCTCTGCTTCTCGTAGTGAGAAGCTGTTATGATTCAAGGCCATCCTGTGGGTTGCTACTGAGACCTTTTCAGATTTTAAAGTAAAACCTGAGGTATTTATTTCAGACTAATACCTCTGCCACTTTAATACTCGGTGTATGTACTGAAACTGTATCAAAGTAAACAATATTGCCATGGATATTTACTAATTCGAAATAGAAAACTCCCAAAAAATCTTTCCAGACAAAAAAAAAAACAACAAAAAACAAATCACTAATACAAAAAGAAAATTTGATGCACAGTCTAAAGATAGCATTCATTTAAATTATATTAGGGATCTCAGAATTACATTTGGGTTACTGTAAAATTTAATTATGCCTCAATCTCTTTATGCAAACCTGTGTAATAAATACACAAATAAAACTGAATCCAGAAACGTACATAAATTGAGGCTACATTGCAAAACCTTTTTTTCTAATATTAAGCTTTTAATAATTAGCTCAAGGCAGACCTGCCTGAGCAGGGGGAATTGGACCAGATGACCTCCAGAAGTCCCTTCTGATCTCTGCCATTCTGTGAGTCTGTGATTTTGTGAAAACCTTTGAATAGTTTTTTAAATAAAGTCAGTTTGATTTTAGAAGCCTGAACTCATATAGTTCCTATTAACAGCAAACATGGTCTGTTTGTGACTACCCTCTGAGCGAAGCTGGATCACTTCTGTTCAGATCCCTGCTTGAACTTAACAGTTTAGGTTTGGAAATCTTCCTATAGAAATAAATTACAGAAAGGCTAACAAAATATTTCCTATTCATGTCTTCAGGTATTCCTCTGCCATGCTTAGCTTGTCAAAGTTCAGAGAGTCCTTAGAAAAGCTTTTACATTCAGCACTGCCTTAGGGTGTATATATATTCAAGCCCAAAGCTGAAAACAGAAGGTGACTTATCAATGAAAAAATGAACAATTAAAAAAAAAGTTTAGTAAGCAGGTAAAAATATAGTTAGGGCCAATTCAGTGAAAATTTCCATTTCTTTTTAAATTCATCACTATGCCCTCTCCTCAATGTCTTTTCCTTTGTATTCCCATTTCAATGTTTCTTCATCTCTGTTTTTTATTTTCATACTTTAAAGGGCTGTGGTTCTATTGCCCTACTTTTGACTTGAGATTTAGTTTTCTGCAATAATCTTTCTGTAGCTTGTTCTTAATCATTATATCATGCCTCCTGATCCCTTAATGAAAAACTTGATTGTTGTTATTCACCATGAGCCAAAGAGGAAGGTAAAGCTTCATAGCAGTAACTGCAACATAAAGTTACCAAAAAAAAAAACCCCAATTTTTTTTTTCCTCACCAAATGAGTAATCTTTTGGAGTTACAAAAGTCACTCTGATTTAGCCTGCTTTGTGTAGTTTCTTTTCTGCTCATTGATTGTTGCTGGGCTGAATAATGAAAGTGGAAAGAGACGCCATTAAAAGGGCTCCATGAGTGGAACAGTGGCAATTTTGCAACTACAGAAATTTTCAACCCACTATTGAAATGAAGGTCTTCAAATGGAAACCAGAGTAAAGCTCTATGGAGAGCCTGAATCAGGAATTCCTATGATAGATAATTTAGAATGAGAGGCAGGGAAGGGAAAAAAACCCAGGTGTCAAGTGTTTATATTAAGCTTTATTACCGACTAACTACCCAAATCACCTTCTGCAGAATTTTGCTATTAAAAGTCAATGAACCAATATGAGTATTAGTACTAATCTTCTGAAAAAATTGAGTTGTCTGGCTATAACAATAAATGATTAATTTTGCAACTTCTGCTCTTGCTGGGTAGTATTTGGGAATTCAAATTATTTCTAAGGATTTCATGAAGAATGAATATAATTTTATTCTAATTGAACGGCTGCAAAACCCCCAATATTTGCATCAATATTTATGATGTCTATGTTACCTCAGTAAACTCTGTGCTGTGGTCTCTATCAGACAGAAATGTCATGTCTAGGTGAGCTGATGGAGGAAAGGGCCAATGGAAGAGAAGGATAAGCAGAGGCTTCTTGCAGTAGTTTGGGGACAGGGGGCTGAGTGCCCTGAGGCCCCAGTGACATGAGCTCCAGCGTGGCTGTAAGATGGGGCAATTCCTCAGGTCTAGGGCAGATTTCTTAAAATGGTTACATGTCACATTTTTTACCTTTGTAGACTGCAGGTAGTAGTTTCTTCCCTCATGCAATTAATGAGAGACTACTCCTATTAAAACTGTATTGAAAAGCACAGAAAGAATTTTAGTACATAGAATACAGGATAAGTAGGTTATAACTTTATTAATATATTTTTATATTATATTTTTAGATATGTATATTAATAACTTTATTAATTATCAATTGCATTACTTTGCAACAGTAATTTTTCCTGCATACATAATCACGTCTCTCCTGCTTTCATAAAAATAATTGAGGCAAAACAACATTTGTGCAATTGACCATCCTGTTTGTCTCCTTTCATGCTGTTTTTGCAGTTCCAGTTCTTAAGCATTAGCCTGTGCAAAGCATAATGCCCACTTCTGCAAGGCTACCATAGCACAGGAATTGCCATACAAGTTTGGACCCAAAGGAGATTCATCTTTATAGCCATCTTCAACAGTCAACTTCTTCACAGTCAGCATTTGTAGAAGAAATGTGAGAATATTTCCTGGGTGTATCATTCCAGCCTTGCAACTTCCTGAGCCAGACATTATATCCTTGTATCTAATGTCCTTAACAGAACTTTTTAGTCACTTTTGCCTATTTTATATTACTTGGGTTTGGCTCCTATTAGCACTCTGTACAGTCCTCGAGTAGGAAACTATCAGCCAAGTCTCCAAGTCCTTCAGTCACTCAGAGGAAGAAGAGGTATGGAGAATAAGCAAATCTTCTCGCTGATTCACTGGCAATTCAGCTTGGCATTCCAGGTCTTTAACAGACAGCACACATCTCTACATCCAGTTCCAGTTCTGATTTCTCTAGTGGTGAGGCATTCTCATAGAAAAAGTGTTCACTTTCAACCCTGGCTTTGAGATGGGCTGACTGGAGAACAGACAATCTACCTTGCAAGACGAGATGATGACTGTTCCTTTGTTTAACCTAGGAAAGCTAAGGCTGAGGAGACAACATGACCATTGCCTACAAATGTATCAGAAGTACAAGTGTCAGAGCAGAGAAGGCAGCTGTCTCAGCTATAGGGTGCTGTGATTGAACAATTAAGATGACATAAGGATTAAACCTGGTCTCTCTCTAACAGGACCGCTAAATAGAAAAAGTACTCCTTTCAGGAAGGAAACAATTTTTAACAAGCCTTTGGAATATATACAAGGTTTGCTGAAGGCAGATTAATTTCCATCTACAGTAGTGGCCATTTAAATCCCAACTAGTTCTCAAATTGGTTTTAAAAATCTCTCCAGTGAATTCTCAGCACTCTGCCTCTCCTCTGGAAATCAAGCTTCCATGCTACTTCATCAAGTAGCTCTTCTTCTGCTTTCCTCCACATGTGGTGGTTTTGACTGGGAAGTCCCCCCTTGTCTCAGCCATAGTCCCATTGCCATGCTCGTGGCATGTGTCACCAAGTGCTATTACACTGATAAAACACATCTGTGTACGTAGAAATAATTAAACTGCTTATTCTAGAGCTTGCTCTCAGTCAGTCACAAAACTACTTCTTCCTTCTTGAAGTTCAGAGAAGGTCGAAATCCTAAATCGACCAAGGGAATTCCTCCTCCACAAAGCCACTCCAGCTGTGAAAGTGAGTTGGAATAAAAATACAGGTGGCATAGGGGTAGAAATGCCTGTAAACATGTTTTCAGACAGCACTTGGCAAACCACATCAGTGTCTGATTGCATAACCCCAAGTTACGGTCCAACATCTACACAGACTTACACACCACAAAACCATATTAAATCTGCAAAAATCTTGGCCCCCTGTCATAAATTCATTACATGAATACTTTTTCAAGCCATAATTTACAGCTTGCTTTCTTAGTTTTAATGCAAAACAGTTCTGATTCATCACTGACTGACTAATTGACAGTAACTTTGACATGCTAAGACTCAATTTAGCAAATATCACATATGTAGACTATTTTTATATAACAAAGGGTTTTCAAGTTCAGTACAAGTCAATATAATGTTGCCAATATAATGGATAGTAAGTAATTACGACAGCATGTATGGCCTTTTTGAGTATGTGCCATTTAATGAAAAATACAAACAATCATTATATTGCTTTTAAAAAAAGCTTCAACTGTGTGGACATATTTTTAATATCATAAGAGCATTATGGGCGTAGCTACTGCTTCTAGGAGACATACATCCTTTGTCACTAGAGCAATAAAGTGGTTAACTGTATATTTGTTTTTCTTGATGTTAAACTCATTCTGGCAGAACAGCTTTGGCTTCAAGAGATATCTACTTTATCTTCAAAGCATCTTGCTTTGCTTCTTTTCTGCTAACATATTTCTAATGCAGCAAGTGGTCTAAAAACCTACCAGAATAAAGATTTGCCAAGAAGGATCCAAAAGCTGACATAACTTTCCTTTCCCACAAATGCAGTAAACATCTCTCTGTCTTCTAGATTAAGATGGGGGGGTGAGGGTGGGAATCCACATAAGACACTTTACAACAGTCTTCCCTTTTCCTTTTTTTTCCCCATCAGCAAAAATATGCCTTGCCAGCTGACCAATGGCAGCACAATGTTTCTTTTCCAATGTAAAGCTTTTTCCCTTCAGTTCTGTTTTTGTTTTTATAGGAAATTGTTAGCTAATGTGTGATTTACACTCTGGCAGTTACACAGATCCTTTTCCCCACTTGTTTTGTTCTTAAATTCAGCAATAGATATCTTAACTTTCTTCCAATTCCTTGATCTTAAGTGAATCAGCATAATTAAAATGATAGGTTTCAGAGTGCGCACCTACCAGAAAACATTACCTACTGCCTTTGTAAATACTACCACAATAGTTTGGCAAAATGGATTTTATGCTGTGTAATGACTTTTTTGACTCTGCTTTTGGAGAGTTCACTTTCTGAGTAACATGACAATAAAACCTTATTAATTCTATGTACTTACTGATTTGACAGAGGGGAGACAAAGTGATGCAGGAGAACTGGATATTTGTAATTATAATAAATACAGGTAGCTCTTATTTTTCCATCAAAATTTTCTTAATTTTTAAATATGCTGGTTAGCCAACACTGAAGCAAAGCCATTGCAGTGAGTTTCCTCAGTGCAGAAAAAGAAAGCCCCTCATAATTCCTCATTTAATAAACATTTATGATAATGAAGAAATTTTACCTGTCATGCCATCAAACTACTTCTATATTCTGACATTATTTCTGAGATTACTGCTTTGCAAATTGGCTTGGAGCATGATTTGCTATGTGGATAAAAGCATGGATAGTCACTATGTGGTCAATAAAGTCTCTTCTGTCACATTAAACTCCACTTGAAGTAACCCAAATACCTTCTGAGTATTCACTATATAACTCAGGAACTATTATTGTCACAATCACTTCATGGCTTATGATCTAATTGACTTACTTTCTTGATGGGAAGGCAGGTTTCCAGCAGCTTCTTTTTAGAATTGTCTCTGCTTACTCAGCAAATACAGGTTATGCACAGATGACCCAGTACCTAAAATTTCTCTTCCTTCTTTTCCTTCCTGTTTCCCTCTCAACCAAGAGAAGGAAATAAAAACACTTACTTGTTCTCTCAGCAGTTAATTTATGCTTCTTGTATGCTTTTTTTTCAGTTCACATACCAATTGTTTGAATGAGATTTGAAAGAGCTCTCTCATTAGGCCTTCTGAAGATAATTGCATTGTTTCAGAAGCTCTGCTCATTCTGAGATCCAAATTGGCTTATGAAATTTTCTGATAGCTGGGTAGGTAAACAGTACGCGGGTTTTTTATGTTAACTGTTGATGGGACAGTGCTATTTTGCTCATGACTTATAAAGCTTGGTACCAAAGCTTATTAAAGGTGCAAAGCTCTCCTGAACTGTTCACTGTGGCTTCAGTTACAGTTCTAAAGCTATAAAGATCTAGTTATTGTATTTTTGCTTTCTAAACAATCATTCAGGTTTTATTAATGTAGTGTAAAACCTTTTACAAATCTTTAAAGCTACCTCTTCATTATTTTCTTTGTGTTTATTTCTCGTATATGTAAGGTTAGTTAAAAATGGAAATGTGAGTTGGAAAAATAATTCAGTTTTTATTTCTAAAGCCTAGCAGTTTTAAATTACTATATTCTTGCATAGCAGAGTTTTTAAGCTAGATGAAAAGAAATCATAGTACGCTTGTGGTACTGATGTTGAAAATATTTTAGCAAAAAAAGGAGGGGGAAGGGAGAAAGAGAGGGAAACAGGACTTTAGACCAGGTGTTTCACTTGAGACTGACAACTGTTTTTAAAACACTGCTGACCCTTTAAGCCCGTATCCTAGCATAATATATGTTTATGTGATACATTGCAAAGAAAAAAAGAGAAGATTCTCTAAATATTAGACTAAAATGGGAACTTACTTAGACAGAAATATTATAGCAAGATTTACCAAACAATGTCTGAAAAAAGTACTGTGACTACTACAGTGTCATGACAGAAGTGGAATAGTTTTATTTAGAGGGGCATATTTTCCATATGGACTTGAACTGAAGCTTACTGAAGTCAATGGAAAGACTCACTTGAATTTTAAATATGGGCCTGCATGAGGTGCTTTTAACAACTTAAAACGTCCTAGATTAAATAGCTTGGTTTCTTTATTTTTGCTGTGAGCCACAGTCCTAACTTTCTGTATTTGCTTTTTGTCTAATTACCGAATTAGGGTGAGATGTGGGGGGTTGAGACATTTTTAGATGTTATTTCTATGCTCAGAGAGGAAAAATAACATCTAATTGCTTACAACTTGACAAAAGAATTTTGAGTACAAATAATGCCCATGGAGTAAAAATAATGGTCCTTATTCTGCACTAAACAGATTGATTTACTAGAATTTGTTCATGTACAAAGACAACCTAAAAGTTAATTCTGACTTCTGTGAACCTAAATTTCCCTGCAGTTGTGATGAAGATGGCCTTTATTCAAAGAGTGGCATTTAACAGGAAAGTCTACTTTGGTATGGCAATTCTGTGTCTTGGAAATGGCTTCACTAACCTTGATGGTTTTAATCCTGGGATGAATGATGCTGCTTGTGGCTGTGCTGATCACTTTGAAGAAAACAGAATTTCATCCTCGCAATGATAGAGAGGACCACTAGTAGAAACAAGCCTAAGGAAGGAACTATCCACTGCAAAAACTCTGTTAATGCAACTTATTGAAAATATAATAAGAAATTGTTATGATTTTCTTTCTCCAAAACAGTAGGTCACATAGTCTGCCAGTAAAAATTTTACAACACTCAGAACAATTTCTTTTGTGAGCTTTTAGTGACTCCAGTGTTTTTCCCCAGAATTTTGCTGCTAGAAGCATGCTAGGTTTCTGCTGAGTTAAAAAAAAGAAAAACCCAAGTACATGACAAATGTGTTTTGAGGCCAAGAAATAGTGCCAGCAAGTAAGTGAGAGACGTGTGAACAAAGAAATCCTGGCTTGCGTTTGCTGCATGTTCCATGGAGCAAGGGTTTGCTCACTGTACTGTGGGCAAACAGCTGGTGAAATTACTGAAAACTAATAATAATTAGTGCTTCAGAAGTTCATTGCACAGAAGACAAAAGAAAAATTCTGTTAATTATCCCACAACATAACTAACTTTGTGATATTGTATATGTACAGATGCATAGATTCAAATACACCATGTATGTTTTCTTTTAGGTCAGTAAAGAATTCTTTAGTGTACATACATTCACAAACTGAAAACCCAGCATGACTTTTGTGGCCAAATTTATACTGCCATTGAAATTTCAGCTTTTACAATCCTCAATTTTTTTATTTGTTTTCAGATTTGAAAGACTGATGGCGCGTAACCATATTTTTGCATTTTTTTCCTATGTTTATTTTTTAACTCTGTGGGTTAAAAGAAGGACAAGACAAGGGTTGATGCATTACATCATTTCACTCACAGTCAGTACAGTTTATGTAGAGGATCCAAAGGATGAAGTGCTATACTCATTCTGAGTTGGTAAATCAGGCTAGCATGCATCTGGCATGCCAGTTGTTGTCATCAGTGGTATACAAAATAGTGATCTGGTTAGTGCTTATATCCCAAGCCCTGGAAAACAGATGACTAGTTGCATCTGGATCAACAGGTGGTACCATTAGGACAAGTCCCACAGAGGTTCAGATGCAAGGTACACACCTCTGCAAGGTATTTTGCATATGGAAAGCCAAAGTCAAATGAGAATGTAGACTTGGATATGGCATAGACTAAAATGGATTTTTGAACCACAGTGTTTATGCATTAATATATTCAAGATGCCAGTACCTGGGATGAGAGTGTCATTTGCTTCAGTACCTTCAGGAGTACCCTCACACATGTTACATACACCTCGCCTCGTCTCTGCAATGCAGCCCCTTAAATGCAAAACCAACACGCTAAAGTAAGTTTGCCTTGCAAGGCAAACTGACAGAGAAAGGAAACAGATGGTCACTCATTCTGTAACGCACCCCATCTTATGTAGACATTGCAATCCACACAGTACCTTCAAATCATGTAGCAGAAAATTTCCAGAAGCCTAAACCAGACGGACAGATCCACTGACTGAGTTGTGGGTAGGAAGTCTGTTTGCCTGAAACACAGAGCCAAATTCAGAACCACTGCCTTGAAATTCATGTTAAAGCAGCACTCAGTAAGTAAGAAAAACCTGGAAAGATTTGTTTTGACTCGAGTCAGCATTAAATCGAGGGAAATAAGTGAGTAAAAGATGCTTCCCAGAAATAAAGCAAGTGTCAAAAAGAAAAATAGTTGCACACACAAAAAAAGTTCAGGCTTCACAACTGGCTTCCTCATTGATTTGTCATTCCATTCAGTATTACTTCTGGTGACATTTTTGGGCTTTCATTCAACATGTTCCAGAGTTTATTTGCTCTGATGAATGACTACACATTTCCTAGGGTGCATTATGTCTTTTATAGAAGAGATAAATAAAAATATATAACTGGAAGTCAGCCTGAAACCTCAGAGGTGAATTTCATCTCTGAGTAGGAGGGCTTGCTCAGGGTTTAACACCTTGTAGAAGCTTCATGTCATGACCATGGGATCATATCTGTGAGACTGCCCTTCATTATGTAGCAGTGGGGCCATATGCTTGCCCCACAGAGCTGAAGGATGCATATTTATATCGATTCAGGGCATAAGTGAAGCAGAAAAGGGGCAAATATTTCTCTCACTGGCCTGTTCAATAGTGGGACAATGGTGGGGGAAAAAGAGACATTATCCCTGTTCCTCTCCTCGTATTGTTGCTATTTTTTCCCCTCTGGAACTCATCTGTATCACTGCTTTATACATTTAAATTACTCAAGGTTTATGTGGGAGAACTGGATTTAACCGTAGTTCATCAACAATCTCCTGACAGCAAAAATATTTTAAGATAACTCTACAGGTCATATGTCTGGATAATTATGGATTTTAAATTTATTATTTGAGAGGGAAGGTAGGTATGGAAACTTTTAAATGGTCTAAATATTTTGCATTTCAAGAGCTAAAGTGAAAAAGTTACCAAAATTTTTGTAAAATAGATTTTCCTAGTGGGACTTAACTTCCCTGTTAATTTCGGGGTGGAATCAGATAAACAATAAAAATGTGATTTTCCCCTCTTCGCACAATAATCCCCTACTATTACTTAGAATCAAGAGCTAACTGGAAGGTCTTTCTTTTTTCCTGAAAACTTAAGAACAGCTTTTCAGTGTAATTTCTTTTCAAATGTAGAATTTGCTAATTCCATAATTGTATATTCTATACAATTACTGTTCAAATGTAAGCAAATATAATATACAGTGTTCAATTTTGTTTATAAAAGTTTTTGTGATATTGTCATGTTTACATTTCTGGGTCACTTCAAACTTACTAGAAACTTTCACTTCTGTTATGCTTTGTCAAAACCAAAAGTATTTCATTTCAATATCTTATCAGACATGTTCACTTCCAGATTTTCATTACACTTACTTGACCTAATACGAAAGCATGCTTTTTCCCTTCCCTCTCCTAGCTATCTAGTTACCACACCTCTGTCATCATCATGGAGACCTTAACAAAAATGACCCAGAGAAACTTAACAGAATTTTCCTCCTTGTGAAGTAATCCCATTTGTATAGCCAGCTGTGATATTCTGTCAGACACACAAACCAATTCTAAGAGCCCACTGACAGCTCAAGGTGTTCCCTTTTACCACCACATTTTGACAAGCTAAAAACAGAGTTTAGCTTTTAGTTTGAAGAATAAAAGTTTATCCCACCTGATAAGTCACTAAGGACTCCCTGTTAGTGTTTCAGGGATGAACGCTCTCCACGATATTAAGAATTCTATCTTTCGACAAATCATCAGACCCATTCCATTGCAGTTATAATTCTAGTTGTTTGGAATTTTGATTAGAAAATATTAATTTCATAAGAGTAGAGATTAATTCCACGGAATACAATGCTGCTTCTGCTCTCCAGTGAAAGTCTGAGGTCAATTGTTCTGTAAAAGTTTCTTCAGAGCTCCTGTGATTTGTACTGAAATATTTCTGCTTCTCAACAGTGTATTTTAGAATGGACTTTAAGAATAGGCTCTTAAGTTCCTAGACTATGCTGATGATGGAAGCAGTATGCGTAAGTTCCACAAATAGTTTATTTTTGCAGCAAAGACTTTTATCAATGGAGAAATGCTATCTTGCATACAGGGAATTGGAATGTTGCCACTGAATTTAGTGGAGTTAGGATTTTAATCTTGATACATTTTATGGGAACTGCAAGGTACTGAATGCCATTTTCTCAAAGAAGCTGAAGAGAACTGAGAGAACATAATACCTCAAAGGATCAGAACTGGACAGAAAATGCAATACGCGTGTAAAAGAGAAGTTGTGGTGGTATAAGGATTCAGTCCTGAAAATATTGGCTACATCATTCTTACTGTTTCTTTAGTACTATTCATGGTGGTAAACACTACACTCAGAAATAAGTGTTAACTGGATTAGGGAACAAAATAACCTTACATTGTTCATTTATTCCTGCAAGAATGGACTTTAAAATCTTTTAATATACCCTGGATAACTTTTATACGCAGTGCTGAAGCAATGTATGTTTTCTTGCTACTAGATTATTTATAAAGCTTTCTTATTTGTACTCTGTGCAACATCCTCTTTGCTTCTTGGGGTGGTGAATACTGAAAATGGAATGGGGGTGGAAGCAAACATATTTTATTTCACTTTCAAAATCTAACATGTAATGATTTTTGTAGTGCCCAATTTTTAGCTGTACCAAGCAAGTCACACTAACTTTTACTGATCAGCAAGCCTTAAAGCAGGTACCATTACTAAAACTTCTCTTTACTTATCGAATAACATATCAAAATGTATAATAGCCTCTCTGTCCTTCTAGATTTTATGATAATGGGCAAAGTAGCAAGCATTAGGCATATCTTGCCCAAACAATCGATCATCTGCTGGCACATATAGTCTGAGGAAAACGTACATGGAAGCATCATACATAAAATATGACACTGGGGATAGAAAAAAAAGCCCCTTTGTTTTTGATAGTGAAGCAAGTCACACCTTTTAAAATACCCATTTGTCTTCTATTTCTTATTAATGCACCATTTGCTTCAGTGCTACTTTCTTCTTGATCGTATGAATGATACAGAAAGGCTTGTATTTTGTAGTATATTTCCACTGCGGCTGAACTTGTAGATGTTCAAGCCTGAGTTGCTACTGGAGGAAAAAAAGAAAGAGCTTGTTTAGGATGACAAGGATACAGAAAATAAATCCAAGAAAGCAACAGATTTGAAATAAAAATGTAACACCTGCCAGGCAGCTCACACACAGTATAAACAAGGATTAACACCAGTAGTGGTGCAGCAAATACTGGTCTTAGCACACATATGTTTAAATATCACAACCTGTGTACAAGAAAAATTACTTCACACACTTAGTATTTTGAATTGCTTTTGGATTCAATAGCTACTCCTAGAACAATAACTATACTTGATACAGGGGCAGTGAGCAGATTCAGTTCAGAAACTAATTAAGCTAGAAAAGGAGTCTGACAGCAAATAAGCTAGAAAATTAGTTTTTCTACCTTCTCTTTGGTTTTATCATAGAATATCATTCTAGACAAGGAGAAATATGCGGCTACTACAACCTAAGCAGTTATTTAGATTAATCTGTTTAATCATTTGCCTCCAGGCAAGTGGGTTTCACAGATTTTCCTGAAGCAATTATTATCTTTCTCAGGGGGATTTATTCTTCCCTGGAATAAACAGGTTACAAATAAACATTTTAAAAATCAGCTCCCTATCCATTTTAAAATCAACTGAAGCTCAGTAGCTTGTGATCAAGGATCAGATATGACTTGAGGAGTGGATGGTCTCATTGCTGACTTAGAGCTCAGGCTGCAGGCATATGGCAACAGATGATCACCATTAGGGGCGTTAATATAAGGTTAATTGTCTGGGTCAGGCCTCTGCTGGCAGGCACTGGCTACATACAGCTGTGTATACTATCATCAGCTAAACAGGAGCCGACCGAAACAATCTGTATTCTCTGCTCTGACTACCTGTCCTCCCTAGCACAGAAGGAAAACAAGCCGATGAATGATTATTGAATTTGAAAACACTAAAACAAAAACCTTTTGGTATTTGTATCCTCAACTGGCAAGTGAAAGAGAGATTTTTTTTGCCTTTTGACAACCTAGTTTTTAATCCGCGATAAGGGATCTCAAGCATCATTCCATAACTTCTGCCTCTTTCTGGACTGGAAGCAATAAATAGTACCGTTAGGGTTATCTTTTCCCCCTTCTCCCACTGGTGAGCAGGCAGGATGGAAAAGCATCCTCTGAACAGATGGCTCTGCTGGTGACCAAATGATCCCTTTGTACTGAAGGGTGATAATAAAGCTTTAACTCTCCCTTGCATAGAGAAAACTGGAAATGGAAGTGGATTTAAGGGGCAGTATTCAAGTACTAAATGAAGGAATGGAACACAATTCAGGTAATTCTGTTGTCTAACCTGTTTAACCCTATTAAAGGCCACAGAGACAAAGGCAATCATTCACTTGATGGCAATATTTAAGGAAAGAGCCCCGATTGATAGCATTCACATTATTATCCACAGCTTTTAGGTGTGTTGATAGAGTTGCTGGCTATTCCAAACACATTTACCATGGCTTGCTTTTCTTCCCATATTTCTGGAACACTCTCATAAGGGCATAATTGAACACAGGAGCAGAATAGCCACCTAAAATATTACCTCAGATCCCCCGTATGACAGGTCCACAAAGGTCTCAGTTCTGAATGTGGTTTCCTGAAAGGAAACATGGAGACAGAAGACTGCAGTACCCTAGAGAAAATTGGTTTGAGATCATCAGTGAATGCAAGTAAGTTAGGGTAGAACCACAGAAATGACAGTAATGATTTTTGAAAATGCTGGAAAATCAGGAATATCCTTCACTACATAGGTGAAACATATTCAGTCCTAAGGGTAAGTAAAATATTTTACTCCAGCTCAATGGGGACGCAAGTCAAAAAGTAGTCATGTTAGAACAAGAGAAATTAATCAATGGTAGCAAGCAACAATGCTTCTTTTTCCCCCTCCAAAAAAAAAGTCTTGGGGTTAAATTAATTTTGTTGTTAACCTATCAAAGTCAATGACGTTTTATCAAAGTGTAGTGTGGCTTGTTAGAACCACGTAGGCAGAGTGAATCCTACCATCCTGTCAAGTATAAGGATGTTTTGAATGTTACCCAGATAGACTTTGAACACAGAAACTATCTTTGTAACATGCTGAGGGTTCTTTGGTGGAGGAACAGATTATATGCTATTGCTTTAAGCTTTTGGAATTTCAGCTAGATAGAATTATATTTATTTACTCAGTATTGTATGATGTCAGCTACACTTCAGTTATAGGCTGAATTTTATGCATCTCTAGTCAGTCCATTCCAGCAAAGAGATAAGTTTAAGGGGAAAATAACTGTGACACATTATTTTTCTTTTCTTTATTTCCAAATATTTTTGACCCAAACATTAGCCTCTTTATGTCTGGCTCTTTATAAAATCTTTGATCTCCCCTTGGCGTAGACAGAGTATTGACTTTTTTGCTCCATGCAAACCTGAGTAGTGTTGCTAAACATTTTAGTCATGCTTACATAAAATCTCCCAGAAAGCCTAACCTGAGCCCCTTGAGTTCAGGTGATGCCTCTTCTCTCTGACCTCTTCTGCCAAACAAAGGAGAAGGGGGAGGGATCCCTTAAAGGAGTAATAACCACTTTCTTTGAGCCTAACAGGAAAGCGTACCTGGTGTTTTAGGCTGTGAAATATGCACCGGCAACCCTGAAACATAATGTGTTGGGGAGAATTTTGGAAAAGGATCCTACAAGTGCACATATTGCCTACAATAATGGGAATTGAACATCATTCAGCGAGAACACATTTGTTAGAATCTGGACGTAAACTAAACACACTAATGGGAATAAAGCAAACAGGGAGAGAAGGAGGAGAGGAGAGGAGAGGGACAGTAACAGCAAGACAGATGTCCGATTGCACATCTCTGGCAATAACTCATGTTGTTAGGTAAAAGATACAAGTGATTTCAGTAATCCCCTGAAGACACCATTATCAACTGACAATTTGCTACAGGTACCACAGTAGTCCAAAGAGTTAAATAGCTCCAAAACTAACAAAATCAGTCAAATTCTCCCAAGGAGCATAATATTGTTCTTCTGTGTAAACAGTCCTCTTATTCCTTAGGTTATGAGCCAGGTGACTCTCATTAAGTCAATCATCATCAACTGGGCTTGACCAGCAAGTAGAAAGGAGAAGGCAATCTACCATTATGTAGGCATTGAGTCTAGACTGAACTATTATCTTCAACACCCTGTAGCTCAAAACATAACTACTTCGATTGCTCAGATAATAACCATGGCCAGCCAGCCATTTGCAGTGGCTATAGCTGCCGGCTTCAGAAGGTAGATAAATATATTAAATCTCTATTAGAGCCTTCCATCATAAAGTGCACTCAGCTGCAATACCCTGTCTTTTCTCTTAACACCTCTAAAGAGATGTATGAATGCCAGCCTGCGCTGTGGCATGGATGGTATTGTCATTTCATTATTTGTGGCTGGACCATAATGGTAAGTAATTTATATCAGCTACTGAAAAAAAACCAATACAAATAAAGATAATCAGTAAATGCATAAGAATCACACTGTTTGTAGAACTGCTGTTCAGAGTAAATGTATACTTTCACTGCTCCTTAACACCCTGGGATGTTTAATACTGTGTCCCCTGCAGAGTGACCTTACTTTATTTAGTATGACTAATTTGAACTGGACAAAAGCACAAGGCTATATCCACCTATGGATGGAACCTATGACATTCACATCTCAGGTACTTTAAGGTAGATTTGACTTAGGTTATCAGAAGTGCATGTGTAATGCTTATCCAAGCGACTACAAAAGAGTTAATAACTGCTTTTTTAAGGCAAACTGTTTTTCTTTAAGCAAGCAGAAGTGAACAGCTATTTTGCATAAAATTGCAGAGATTTATACTTTCAAAAATCAGTTTTGTTTCTGATACTAATGCACAGAAAACCTTCCTCGACATCTTCTTTGTTCACTCAGATACTTTTTTGTTAAATAAAATACATACGTAATCTCGTTTAATCCCCTCAAACTCAGATCAGAATATTTATTTGGCTTCACCCTCATGAAGACAACTCTTTCAAAGTGAAAGTTGTGTTTGAAAACATCATTCACATAGGATTTCCCCTTGCTTGAGGAAACATTTCTACTGCAAAATATAGCATGAACCACTTCTCTTCATGTCATGTTTTTTTTTGTATGATTGTTGATCTTCAGTAAGGAAATAATATAAACAGGTAGATATTATTTTTTTTTTGGTAAATTTCCTCCCAGCTGAGAGGAGCTAATAGGAAATATGAAACAGCAAAATCACCATCCATTCTGTTTGAAGGAATTATTTTCACGTAGTAAAATCCCATACTCCTTATTAAGCTATTATTCATATTATCTTATTTTCCTAAAAGAAATAAAGCCAGAGAGGAGGAATTAATCTATCTTGAAATAATAGATACAAACACTCAAATTATTGGGTGGCTCTATAATTTACAAAGTTTGGCACCACAACATTATAGTGATGGGTACTTCAGATATGTAGGCAGCCATCTAGATAGATAGGATTAGAAAGATGCAGTTCAAACCACTCTTGCTGGATTTATTACTTCTGGCAAAACCAATGCTCCTGGTGTTGAGTCCTTAGAGGCGGCAGCATGTGGGCACAGCTTGACCTTCCAGATCAGGCAGATTAAGAACATAATATTTTCTACACAGTTAATGCTGAGATGATGTTAATTACTCAGCAGACCCTAAATCCCATGACTGATTTTTCGTTATTTTGATAGAACAAGGGAATGATATGTTCAGTATGGAAAAGCTGGCAGGGAGCTAGCTGGCAAGTTTTCAAGACAGTATGCAATTAAGAAAAAGAAATAAAACCAGAATGTCACTTGGGCTTGTTTTCCAACCAGACCACTTTTGAAGTGTCAACCAGCAGAGAAACTGAGGATTAATAAAAAAAGTATGTATTGCTTATTTCTAAATGTTGATGATGACTTGACTGACCCTGGAGTGCTCTTAATGAATTCAATGAAAGAAAAGAGAGTTGGATCAAGATTTGCAGACCTTGAGGTCAAAAATAAGGCTCCTCAGTGGACTGGCATTCAAAAATACTGAGTATCTTTATTAGCTGCACATGTGTTTCTATGGATGTGCATTATTTTTAAAAAACAGAGTGCTAATATCGGATCTCAGAAGAAAGCAACAGATCTTGGAAACAGTTAATGTTGATGATGGAATAACCGTCTACTATTGTGTAAAAATGGTCTATAAGCAGTGCAGTGTGGCTAGTTAAATGATGCTGATAGAATCTAAACCGGAGCCCTCCCTTGCATTTCTTCCTGTGGTCTTCCAGACCTAATGCTGCCTTAATATACATTTCTGAATCTGATTGCTCCTGAACACGCAGCACTCAGAATTAAAGACTGATAATAAAACACAGTCATCCCTGCACCCTGTACTAAAATATTACCTTATCACTAGGGTAAAAAAAATGCTATTTTAACTAAATTATAGTCAAACACCGAATTGTCTAAAAAATGGAAATCCCAAGGAAAACATTGATGAATGTGAAAAATGGGAGAAAGAAATATTATGTAGATTACAAATATAAAATAATGTAAGATTATTAAAATTAGTTGGTTTGTCTGTGGTCAGGGTACATGTGGAAACTCTAACTGAAATGCCTGATACAAGTAGACATTCCAAGATTTCCTGAATCATAAGGTAGATTTAGATTAAATATTAAGAAGAAGTTTTTCACTTTGAGGCTGGTGAGCCACTGGCGCAGGTTGCCCAGAGAGGCTGTGGCTGCCCCATCCCTGGAGGTGTTCAAGGCCAGGCTGGATGGGGCTTTGAGCAACCTGGTCTGGTGGGAGGTGTCCCTGCCCATGGCAGGGGGGTTGGAACTTGATGATCTTCAGTGCCCCTTCCAACCTAAACCATTGTATGATTCTATGATTCTATGATATTCTCACAGTAAAATGTATGTGGCCCACAGTTTGTCATAAACAGCATGCCTGATAATGTCTAGTCCAGCAGCTCTTCAGATAGGCTGGTGGATATAAGGAAATCTTCAGGATGAGACACTTAGCTCTTTTGGAAGCAGTTTTAGTCTGTCATTTTGTACTGAGAATCTGTCTAGCCTTTAAGTGTTTCTGGAAATAAAGCATACATGAAAAAAGTACACTTCAGTAATGTTAGGGTGGATATATTCACAAAATAAGTAGGCTTACGCTCTGAGCATGCCACAGTACCACAGTACCACGTAAGCATTACTTGCAAAATACCGTGAATGGAGGGCAATATTACACCAATTCGTAATCCAAAACAAAATAGGAGTAACCCCTCAGCAGAACTACTTTACAGCAGAAATTTACTGAGCCTTGGCAACAGAGGGTTAACCTGCAGATCTTATGGTTTTATTGCAAGCCTTACAAATTTTAGTGAGAATTCTGTCCAAATTTCTGGGCTTACAGTAATACATGAGTCTTGGTGTTCATTTCTTTGAATAATCATGGAATCCTAGATCTGTAGGGAGGTTATAGAAAGGATTGAAAATGTAACCTGAGTGTAGTCTAATGATTTAGAATATTAAAAAATTGAACGAAAGGAACCAAAAGATAATATTTTTGAACATTTCATGATTTTTAGAGCCTTACCCAGAGTTTTAGATTCTTGAGGATAGTAACATTAGCATAGTAATTTTTTGCAATGTACTACATGTCAAAATACTTCTAGTTAAGGAAAAGTGATTTTAAAACACTTAAAAATAATTATTTTTATCATACCCATATAATTTAGGCATCATGTGAAATAGGAACCCGAACAATATTATGAGGAAAAAGAATATTTCTTGAGTACCTAAGCAGTTCTTCCATTTTACCCATTAAAAAGGCATGTTGTAAAACAGAAAATGTAATACAAATAGCAAAATAAGCACCCCTAACAGGAAGCCAAGGTGCTGCTCATCAAAGTTTGATGATTGGAAGTGCGGGAAATTATTTTCCCACCTCAGAAAATATTCCTTAAAACGAGTAATATTTTTATAGAGATGTAAGCTTGATACTTGAGGGTGAGGAAGACAGAAATATCTGTGGGAATAAAACTGGAGAAATGTTATCCCACAGCATACAAGAGCAGGTAAGAACAGATCTGAATTGAGCAAAAGGTCTTCAACCTGAGTTTCCCTCATTACAGCTAAATGCTCTGATCACCAGCTATGTTCATCTGTGGCAGAGAAGGTCAGGGATTCTCTAAATAATTGAACAGAGACATTGGGCCAGAAAATTAGAAGTGGTGATTCATTGGTCCAATGATTAGGACATTCAGCTTGGGTATAGACGACCTAGTTTGTATTATGACTCAGGCAGTCAATGAAGCCACTGAACCTTGAGCTCCAAAGCAAGCACATGAGGCAGAGGATAGCAAAGGCTTCCAGGCACCTCAGGAGGTGAGCAACACCCACCACAGCAGCTTGAAGAGGCCAAGACTGAAAAGAGAGCAGCAGAATGACTCAGGCTTAGTGCTCGGGTGTGGGAGATCAAGGCTTAAATGTCCATTTTGAATCCAAAGTTACAGGGGAGAGTTACCCAGCTTCCTAGGTGGGGTCTTTTTTCTCTGAGCTACTGTAGGGTGATGTTCTCTGTCCTAAATCTGTTGTGAAGAATGTCTGACTGACCCATGAAAAGCTTTGATTTTAATGATTTCATATTTTCATTCTTTAAGAGAACCCTCTTTTCAGATATATATGCAAGAAGCTCCATTAAAAACAGAAGTTCTAGAAGTTATAGGGAAGATGGCAAAGTTTAATGCAGTATTTATTTAATTGTGTTTCTTCTCATTGCTGAACTAATAATAATGGGAAAAAATCATAAACGTATGTGAAGGTGGTAAAAAAGCCCATTGAATGCATGGAGAGGGTCCTGCTAGTCATGTTTGAGGTTAAACACAAGCATCCTAGAAAGACAGAAGGAAAAAATAATCATACCACTTAATCAAAGGAAGTGCTTATGCAAGCACATCCAGACTATAATGATAGTGCACTTTGAGGCTAGTCATGGAAACGTCCAGATCACATTACTGTCAAAGTCAATAGTACAACTGTGGATAGAGCTAAACATAATACAACACAACAATCCAATAGACTTTTAAAAATGAATAAAGACATGGCTATAAGATGCTCATATCTTGTTACTCCAGATCTCTTAAAACTACATTATAGCATAAAAATTGGATAAACTATGAAACGTTCATATAGTTAGTCCATTTTCCCAGTTACAAGCCTCTTCCTAATCGCTAATGCAAAAATTCAGAAGGGTGAATGGCATCTTGCAGTCGGTAAAAACAGGAAGAGAGCAACAGGGAGGTCTTTCTGCTGAAAGAAGCACCTTTTTGTTGGTTTCAGCAGGAAAAAAAAGTAAATAAAATATATATTTATACACAAATATAAATTGTAATATACACATGTAACTATGTAGATTGAATTTTTTAGTGACAGAGACCAGACCCAAACATTGTGAGGCTCAGAAGAGCAGTGGAAAGTTTGGAGCTCAGAGCAGCTGGATTCATCTGGTGAGGCCAGAGCAACCTAGCAGGAACAAGAACAAGTGGTCACAGAAATCAAAACCCAGCCCTCAGCAATACTCAGCATAAGCAAACATCGGTGACCGTGGGGAAGACTGCTTCCTTCCCTGCCTGGACAGAGTCTTTATTAATATTAACTTGGAAGAGAACATTAATCTGTTTATTTAGGCTTGGGAACCAGCGAGTGGAACAATGAATTGGGTCAGAGAGCGTGAATCTGTTTGTTTAAGCTTACAAACATTGTACTATTACTGGAGGACGTGTATGGTATTACTATTGATGAATCAAATTGAAGGCTTACACATTCAGATAATACGATGCTAAGCACAGTGGCAATTCCTGTGCTACCTCCTGCTGCTCAAAAAAAGGTTTAGCATGGACCTGTCTCAGGATCTTTATCCAACTGCCACCTCACAATACGTTTTCTGCTTCTAGTGGTGATGCTTCTCTCATTTTGTTCCATGCAAACAGAAAAGAAACATAATTACAGTGTTACTTACAGTTTTGTAGACTAATGGCAAAATAGTAAAGCAAGGAGTAATAGAGATAAAATCTGGATAAGAGAATTGAAAGCAACCCAGAATGATTTAGAAAGGGATGCTGGATTTCCCTACAGTCTAGACCTTAGTACTTTCTCCTTGGAAAGAGGAATCCAAAATCAATTCTAAGGACAACTTTTATGTTTCATTCAATGACGATTTTATGGAAATACATAAGTGGCTGCTGGGGTATAGGATAAGGCCAAGCTTTCCTTAGCCATTGCAGTGGAATTCTGTTCCCACAGAGGTTTGTTTTCACTGCTCAGTTCAATATTTGGTTCATGTATTTGTTTCTTTTTTGTCTAAAAGCAGAGAAGAACATTTTCAATAGAAAAGGCTGAGAATTCCTTTACTCTTTATCATTATAACCTACAGTTATAGTGGTAATTTTTTTCTGGAGATGGAAGACATAAGCCTGAATTTCCTGAAGCAGAGGAAACAATTGAAACAGGTGTCCCCCAGTTAATGCTTTATCCACTGAATTATTGTACAACAAGTAGGAAGGATTTCCTCTTGCAGTGCAACTTGAAGGGAATGTGATAGACAGCCTTGAATTTTGTACAGCACCAAGTGATGGAGAAATTTGAAGCACAGACTGAGCCACTCTGAACCCCCAGTCTTCCCAAGGAAAGCACAAAGCAGTTCATTAGTTCTGATGAAGCATAGCACAATATAAAAGGTAAGCTTCTTAGTACTGTTAGTTTGACTGGTGTATCTAATGCAGTATGACACAGAAACCATCAAAAGAAATATACAATATTAGATGTAACTGTTTGCTGACTCAGTGTAGCCATTTTAAACTCAAGTTCCAAGTTGCAAATCTAAATATGCCAGAAAACCACCATAAATAATACTTAATCATGATAAATATTATCACAATGCTACAAAGCAATGTTTGATGAGATGAATGCCAAAGGGCACAAGTTCCAAAATGGATAGAGTTGGGTACTGCTGTAAGACCTTTCTGAGCATCTCTTTGATGGCTGCTAGGCTATTTCAATTATAAGTGGAAAACTCTTACTTTGCTGGAAACCCAAAAGCAGCTGGTGTTATACCTCCGCTATCCTTAGCTGGAAATGAAACCCGGTGCGGTTCTTCCATTCAATGGTAAACAGCTTTGATTAATGTTGCTTCTTTACCAAAAAGCTTGAACTTGCTCCTACTTTCAAAGCCTAAGCAGGTTTGGTGAAGCTATTTTAACTGCTTATTGCTAATTTACGCTGTAAAAAGGCTTAGTGACAAAGGACTTTGAGATTCACATTATGAATCCAGAGACAGGAATGTGTTCAGGAATTTTTTTTGTTTTGAGATCAAGATACTCAGGAACGTTGTTGGAGGTTGTCTGCAGATGTAAATGGGTAACAGGTCATTCTGGTTGGGAAATCAAAGATGTACCAAAATGAATATCAGTCACACGATTTGTTTGTGTGTCAGCGGTTACATAAGTTGGCATGCCACAACCACGCTGGTTAAATAGGTCTTCCATTTTAAGGCTGAAAGGACCTTGATTTTCTACTTCAGTAATGCCTAGGTACCCAAGTGGTGCACTTAGAGCCAGTTATACATATTTATAACAAAAAGATGGTTCATGCATCTGAGAGTTAATAACTCAGTACAAAATATGAGACACCAGGCAGATACAGGTACATGAGAATAAAAATATAAAAGAGGAAATATTTGTCAGCATCATAGTGTTTTACCCACACTTTTCCCCCACCTCTTGCCAAGTTTTAGAAATTCCATTACAATTATGCAATAAATGCAAAATCTACATCATACTTCTCCAGGCAAGCAAACTATCAAGCAGCATGCTTGTAAAAGAATGATCTCTATTTCAAGATTTGCAGAGGAGAATAAAATTATCCTCAGATTATATCTGATCTAACTGCCAGAAATCATCTTGTTAAAAAGAATTTTGTTGCTCAAGGATGCACGTTTAGATTTGACTAAGCACTTTTCAGAAGAAGATATTAATATCAGTTCTCTTGTTTTCATAAAAGTTAAACTAACAGAAACATAATAAAGAGTCAAATTGTTCCTTGGTGATTACTTTTTCATTTGTTTTACATTATTGTCAGTCTTTGCAGGAATTGTTTATTATTACTTATCTGTGAAGCCTTGAGAGTCTGAATAGCTCTGAAGAAGACTAAATAAATACATGGTCTCCAGTTTAAAAAGCAAACTAGAAAGTAATTTCTTTTGGTAATGATTAATAGACATTGCACTCAAAACTATAGTATATAGTGTGGATATGTTAATGTTGTTGACGATGTTGATGAATGTTTCATATACTTATCAAAAGATCAAGGTTTCAGAATGAAAAATGCATTCAGTAAGTATACTTTTATGGAGACTAAAATAATTTAATTTCTCAGAATAAACATTGAAGAGTTCAATATATAACTTCATGAGCAACAAAAAGAATGGTACATATCATTAGGTGAGAGAGTTTCTCCATAGACATTCCTACAGCCTAGAAGATCAGGATTGTCTCTGAACAGATAGACTGAGCATGACCATATGTCATATTTATGTAGGAATCAGAAAGCTCCCTAAGGACTCTCTACTAGGTGCAAAAGACAGGTGCAGGGGAGTCAGTAATTCAGTTCCTCTGACACCTCTTTTTTGAAATCATCAGATCCTACGAATTCATTAAGGTTTAAAAAAAACCCTCTGTAGACTAGAAATGAAATATTATCTAGTTATATTCCATTTTTCTTTGAACTTGGTGACTCAACTGTCATTGAGTTCAAAGACCTGTTTGAAAAAAGCTAGATCCCCAGTATTCATGTTTCATCTACTGACTTCTCAGATCTTCATAAACCTCTCTGGAGAAAAAGCATTATAATGCTCACCTGATCTTTAATAAATTCCTAAACATTGTAATGCTTACCTGATTTATAATAAACTCCCAATTTCCTGTTGGAAAGAAAATTTACCAGTAGCACTAGAAGCTTTTAACCTCCTGGATTTCACAAATATAACGTTTCTTTGTCTCACTTTTTTTTGAATTAAACTATGAAGAAACAAAATAGGTTGAGGTAAACACAACACCAATTAAAATAATACTGCATTGAGATATGTTTGCAGGTAGTTGTTTAAATGTATTGTATGAAGGTTACAGAGTTTGTAACAAATGGCAGGCTGAGTGGTCCCCTGTTGCTTATGAAGTTAGGAAGGCATTCCCTATGGCTGCATAATTTCTTTCAAGCCTCTTAAAGAATGGTACACATCTCCAGTTTAACATAAACAAGGGCCCTTCAACAGTAACATGTAAAATACCTAGCTCTCTATTTGTTGAAATAACGGATAAGGTGAATCCAAATGTTTTGGCAAAGATTTCTAGGTTCACAGACAGAAATGTGTTTCCCCATAAAATTAGTCATCTGCAACTATGACATGAAATAAAATGTAAAAGAAATAGATTAACTGTTCAAAATATAGACTTTATTGCTAAGTACTCAATGGGTATAAGATATTACAATAATAATAATCGTGAAAGAGTTTTGAATTTCCTTTTTCTATCTGACTTTGCTTTTTGAAGCTTGCAGGCAAATATACTGACTTCAGCTCTACTATCCTGACTATGCACCTAGATATCTTGATGATTGGTATATTTAAAAGAAAACTCTGCACTAACAATTGAAACCCTTAGTCTCTGTTGCAGGTAAGTTTCTTTCATGAGCCTAGATTTGGCTATGCCCTCAGACTCTTTGAAGTTCATTCCCCACCCTCCCTCCCCCCAAAAATCAAACAAAACCCCAAAACAAACACATGAACAAAACACAAACAAAACACAAATGAACACACACAAAAAAAACCCCAAACAAATAAACAAAAAAAAAATCTAACCCAAAACCAATCCAGAGATATACACGTCTCAGTGCATAGTCCCTAAAATGAAATGTTGCTAACATGTTTCAAAACAGAATATTATAATGTTCCCTGCACAAGCAAAATTAATTCTTGGTGCACCTGCATGGAATTGTATCATCTGATATAATCGACTAACCAATTTCAAATGTCTATTATACATTTGACTTGTTGCTGAGTTTTTTCATATTTGAAAACTGCAGATGGCCTTACTGACCAAAACAAGTCATGCTAAAAGGCAATATTCAGACCTTGACAATTTCCACCCAGATTGCTTGCCTGTCTATATAGGTACAAACCCCTGGGTTTTAAGCCTGGATATTTAGGACTGATACAAACACTTGATGCAAATTTTGATAAGGCAAAACTTGCCTTACTTGGCTGCAAGTATTTTGACAATATTTTATTCCTGAGCAATTGTTCTCAAACTTCCTTTCTAAAAGTCTCAGTAAGCTATAAATTATTATATTTATGTTTCAGGCAAATGGTTATGACAGTTCTGAAGTGACCCTTTTAAGGAAATTCTAAATGAAGTTTGCATTTTTGCCATAAAATGAGCATGTGGCTGTTAGTCTCAATCAGAAAAAAAGCCCATAAGTGATTAACTATATAGCTAATAACTATGGGAGTTAATCACTCCCATAAGTGATTAACTATATCCCAAACACTCAGTGTATACAGGTAGGTAAAGAAAAATATTCAGAGCAAATTTTAGAGCAAAACAAATATTCACAGAGTGCAGAGACCAAAGATAATGAGGAATCAACCCAAGAAGTACCGTTGACAATGCTAAATTGAAGGGGAGTAGGAGGGAGGCTTGTTATTTCGAATTTTCTTAAGTAACGCTGTTCTAGAGGAAATGTTTCAGGCTATCAGGTTTTCTGTATTTTCATTCAGATCTATGCTGTGGCCTCCAGAAACTCTTTTTGCCTTATGCAAGAACACAAGCAACCACAATCCTCAGCCTCTGAGGTCTTTCAGTCTGGGCTTGGCATCAAGTACCTCTATTTATTTTTCTGCCTTTAAAAAACTCTGAATTTTTTACAGATCGGAATTTACTCTACCCTACTCTGCTACATGCTGCAAAATGTAACTGTAAAATGGTGTTAAATAGGACTGGAAATCTGGTGGAAACCACCCCCCAACTTATGAAGCATTGCTTCACAGAAATCTCCTTATGTCCATCTAGCAGTAATCATCTCTTTGTCCTTTTGTTCTCCTTTACATTCTATGTAAGAAAATAGTTTCACAAGAAGATAAGAACATATGGCATACTAACACCTGAAATTTGTTTTGTATTTAATATATCTTCATTAAATGTGTAGACATCTTACTGTAAAATTGTGATTAAGTACTCCATTTCACTTCTTGTGTCCACACAGTGATAGCTCAACCACATGTTTTCTGGACCCAAATACATGTTTCCACAGAGGTAATGAGCTTCCTCACCTCTCACAGCTCAAGTGTGGTTTCCCTGCTTTTAGACCCACTTCTGTGGAGTGCAGTGTTCATTCCCTTCAATGTAAAAAAGGACATTGCTATCTGACTGTAAAAATGACAACAGGAACTGCTAAGGCGGCCGTGGCAGCCTTAAAAATAAAAGTACAATACTTAGACCACTGGTCCTGCTAGCCCAGTGTCCTGTTTCCAACACTGCCCAACAGAAGGCATTTGGTGAAGATTATAGGAGAAACGCCATTATGTAGTGATAATTCTCCAGGATACCTTTTCCATCTCTAGCAGTTCTTGATTTAGAGAGTTTCTGTCACAAAGATGTCAGTGCCCTGACTCTTGGACGGTTATCTGTGGCTGTTCATTACATGTGACACTGAATTGTATACCAACTTTATTGAATTCATGTTCTTGACTTCCATCTCAGATCACAAGAAGACAGGGGTGTTCAGATCAAATCTGTGTAGATTATCTGCCTGGGTTCAATGATATCAATCAGCGAATAAGAAAAGGTCCCATGCCATAAACATCCTACCTTTTTCTGGGCTGGTTTAGGAGATGAGAGTTACTTTCTTCTGAGGG
Source organism: Himantopus leucocephalus (assembly GCA_003993805.1). NCBI lineage: Eukaryota > Metazoa > Chordata > Aves > Charadriiformes > Recurvirostridae > Himantopus > Himantopus leucocephalus. Next base: position 15,616,310 of record RSEF01000031.1, read on the forward strand.
TTCCCACTGATGGCAATGTGACTCTGCACTCATTCTAGAGGAATTAATTTCCCTAAAGATTTTCACTGTGTCTTGGAAGGTTACGAGTAATATTTCCTGCTTGTTTGGTTTTGAACATCCTTCAAAATGTTGCAATTCCTCTGCTGAACAGTCAAGGATGCACTATGTTCATACTTTAAATGAGATACTGAAGTGCTGTGGGAAGCCCTGGTGAAGCTCAGCATATGTATCCTTCCAATGTGTTGTAATAAAAGGATTTTATCATTCATGCACCCACTCTATCAAACTTTTTGCAAATATTTAAGAAGATTATTTTTTTTTCTATCTGCATTGTAGTAGAATGCATTTGTGGAGTCTGTGAAACTAAATTCTGTAATACAATCTAACTGGACATTTCAGTGACTGGTAGAAAAGTGACACCAATGAATATAAGTGCATATTCCCTGATATTTTTTTTAGATAAAGATCAATGAACTTGCTAAGACAATTGCTGTAAATCTTCAGCATGATAATAAATATTAGGATTTCAATGAGTATGAAGTTAAAAAACACTGAAAATTAAAGTTCTCTGTCCTTATTCCAAGAAACCAGCTAGCTGCAGTCAGGTATGTTTCTTCTTTAAACCATGTGCTTCGAAAGGATCATGCAGCTCTTCATGTTTGCCATCAGCTGCTTTGGTGAAAGTTTTTCCTTTTATACAGATGATACGGAGGAAAAAAAAAACAGCAAAAATAAAGGCAGCAAGTGATACATAATGCACAACTGATGGCTGTTGTACCTTTGCATATTGGAGAGGAAGGAATGGAAACGGGGTTTCTACACTGTGCACTGATATTCCAGGGGCCTTATTGCTGTTCCTAATATCCTTGTTGCATAGGAAGAGAATAGGATCCTGCCTGAGATGCCTGCTTTGGGGGTGCTAGTGTGCATGTGTATGCTAAACGATCATTGGATGGCCTTATATGCACTCTTTCCCTGACAGCCAGATCTCAGGAGCAATTCACACTTGTGTACAAGGTGTATCTCAATGTTATAGTACAGTTACATGAATTCTGGGCCAAAGATATACAAATGACCATGCACTTGCATTTAAACCTGTTAGGTGATACAAATGCATTACGATCACAGATGACTAAGAGATTAACAGATAACCTGACCTTGGTAGCCAGCAAAAGAGAGTGGACTACTAGTGCGACAGCTGGTTCAGGATTCAGCATCCACAGCAATTCCATTAGAATGAATACAGATCATATCTCAGGAAACCTACTTTCAAAGAAGGATTAATAATCTATGATAAAATGACATGTTATTTACACCAGAGGGAAAGTAAAGAACAGATTCAAGGCAGTTTAACATGATATAATTCCAGTTAATCCACAGCAAACGTTGCATATGAAGAAATCCTGACTTCCCTTCACTGTGAGATTTCATATTCCTTGGCCTATTACAATAAACTATTCATATCCAACGGGAATAATCTGCAGTTCGGTCTGTGTTCTGAACTCTTAAATTTACTTCTGTACTAGACTGAATTAGGTTTTGGAATTATGTGCTGGATTTGTCTTTGTTTTGCAGAGGAAGGAGCAAAGAGTGTATCACAGCACTGCAGGAAGGAGAGATGACTAGTGCTTGAGAGAGGCTAGCCAAATTCCTCCTTAAAGCATGAAGGCCGTGCCTCTTCAGAAGTGCCCCCTTTTTCAGCTGTGCATCCTTCCGCTCTTTTTGTTTGCTGGGTATCTCTGCAGAAGGAAAAGACACACCAGTTACTTGAGACAACCGAAAGCGACAGACCTCACCTGAGCCCCTGCCTGCACTTGTGACACAGCAGTACAACCTCGCCTCCTTTTCTGCACACTGGCAGGGATTCCCAGGTTCACCGCAGCACAGTGGCTGGCATCTGCTTTATGCCACAAGAAAGAAAAATTTCCGCATTTTAACAGGTGGAAGGACTGATTCCCAGAGGAACTCACTATAAGCTTAGGCTTCAGGTGTTACTTCATGGTTCTGCTAATTTTTTCAGTTTAAGAGTTACTGAAAACTGTATTGTCTGTTGAGAATGAGCTGAAGCAGCTCCTTTCTGTGCAAAGATGCAAATAAAAACTAAACTTTATTCCCAGTTGTTTCTTTCTCCACTTCCTTACCATACTTGAGTACATAATCAAGAAAAATGTTAATTCTCCTCCTAGTTGTCTTTTTTCTTTTTCTTTGACTGACTGATTTCCCAAGACCTTAACAGTCTGAGAATCGCAAATGAAAATGAGATTTGACAAAATAAAAAGAATGGATACAAAAATTGTCAATCACAGAGAATTTCAATTTCTGAACTTAAAAGTACCTGATTTATACTTTTCTCTCAGAAGGTACCTCCATTATTCTCCATTATTTCAGTGAAATAAAATAGGAACAACTGTCTTCAGAATACAATACACCAAATTCAACTCTAGGTGATAACATCTGGCTTCACCTGTCGAATTTAATCCAGTTATTTTATAGGACTTGTGCAGAAAATTCTTGCAAAGGTTATCTGTGAACCAGCTAACAATTTGGTAGTCCAGCTGAAGGTTTTAGCAGTACTTCCAGAGGAAAAGGTAACTCATTTAAAATAAAAGTTTAAAGAAATGGAAATACACTATTAATTTATTTTGAAAATATTGAATGCAAGGCCACAGTTTGCTCTGAACCATACTTTATTTTAGGTCCATAGTTTGTAAATGAATATTGAACTTTCAAATCATACCTTTTGCTATCTATTCATAACTTCTACTATACAGTACTTTGCAGTCCCTGTCTGTGCAATTTCCTTTTATTAATGTACAAACAAAACATGATGAATTAAACATGCTATTGCATGTACTTTTTGGCAAGCATCAAAGATGAGGTAATTGAGGACGGTTATTATTTCCAGCTGTACAGTGCTAGCACATAGTGACATTTAAATAATGAGAGAGAAAGTAAAATAGGTGTTTTGGTTTTTACAATACTGTCCTCTAAGCATCCCAGCTCACTAATTTCTACTAATTATTTCAGATTATACCATTGTCACACAAAGCTGTGTCTCAGACTATTTAAATAATTTCTGATATGTAAAAAAAAACATGGAAAATGCTGTAATAATGATATTTTATTATAGCTAGGTACTAGAACCTAGACAAATCACTGTATAGGTCTTTAAGACATAAAGAATCGTTTCTAGCAAAAATAAACTTTCTTCCTCTTTGTTAAAGAATAGATTAATCATAAGAAAGTAACTCATCTTTATTTATCATTCTGAAACCTGCAATAAACATATAAGATTTTTTGTAAATTGCTGTTTAGTAAAAAAGAATTTCTCACACATTCTTCTGCTTAACCTTTAGTTCAAGATCATTTCCAGTAAGAAACTATTGTTTCTGTTGTGACCTGTTTGGCAACCTACTGCAAGCTGCATTTTATCTGGTACATTTTTTCTCAAAAATTGTAATTTTTATTACTTAACCATGTAGATGGTAGCTGAACATAAAGTAGGGAATGGCACTGTTTCAGCTAAACTGTCCAGTGCTAGAACCATAAGAGATGACTGGCTCAGCAGGCAGTGAGAGGCAGGTTTAATTTCCGTGCTCTCACTGTATTTCTCTGGAATTAGTGGCCAAATGGAACTTTAAAGATTTATGGTTGATTGCCATGTGTACGCTAATTTTCTATTTGAAAAATAAAACCAGCAAATACTTGGCTTTTTTTGAAGTCAATAACCATTACACATAACAATGGAGAGTACGGGATTGGCCCTGTCAGCCCCTTGTTTCTGTAAGTTTGGGAAAACTGTAGAATGTAGATACATTTTTTTATCTGTGCTTTGCAGAGGCTCTGTTCATAACATGCAGCCCATGGAAATTGCAGCAACGCATGTTGCATGTTCATGTTAGGCCCAGTTGGTCCTCCCCAGTTTGCACACCCTCTGGTGAACTTATTCTAAGAGGACATCACACAACTGTCTTCTTCAGTGCATTCACAGTCATAATAGCGTTCTCACCAGCACTCCAGTCTATCCCTCCAGTTCCACACTTATCACAAAAGTGCTGAAACAAAGGACTGAAGCTCAGCAATTAACTGTAAAATCTTGTTTAAGACCTCATTTCATAAGTAGCAAACTGTAGAGAATGTGGTTCTTAAAGAGTGTGAAATATTTGCAGGTAATTGAGATGCATACCAATGTAAATGTAAGATGACATCAATATGAATGAAATCCCCCGTAAGATATTAAATGACATCTATTTTGTTTATGGTTTATAAACATCTGACACTAAAGCAATCTTAGTTTTGAGTCATGTGGAGTACCGCTGCATTTCCCTTAGCTTATTTGGTAGAAAAAAAACCCAACTACTTAATTGGGGAAAAAAAAATACAGCAAAAAATCTGTCGATGTTCATGAGATGGTAGAACCTATTCTACTGTTTCATTAACTCAACTCCCAAAAGGCATATTAATATCAAGAAAAGCAAATTCCTCATCTTGCATCCCAAAAAATGAATCTCATATAAAAAGCAAATACTTAAGGCAGACATATATCTTCAGTGATTCTTACTTCTGTGAACAATTTGGTCACATAAACATAGTTTGAGAGTTCAGGACCAGCAACCTCTCTGGTCATCTAGTCCCTCCTCAAATATACCACTAGATCATACATTTCATTCTTTTACCACTGTGCTGAATCTCACTAAATTGCTTTTAGTCAAACACTTTTTCTAAACATGTATCTGAAGTCACCCTGAGATCTGGGAATTAACCACATCCATCTGATGGAAGTTTAAGTGATTGATTACAATTCACCATCAAAAATATGTCTTATTTCCTATTTAAACTTGTCTGGCCTCAGGCTGTTTGTGCTGAACCTTATCATTCCTTTCTTAAAAGTCCTATTTTATGACTGTATTTTCTCCATGTGAAAGCACTTAGACATTGTAAGCAACTCAACTCTCAGTTTTCTTTTTGGTGTCCTAAACACACTGAACTGTTATAAGCCTCCCATTGAGAAGCTTTCCACTCATTCAGTCACACAGAGGCTAATTCCTGCCTCCTATTAATTTTTTCAGCATCCTTCTTCAAATGCAGACACTAGAAGTATAAACACCATTTCAGCATCAGCAATTTCTGTAGAAGTATCATATGCACGACTTGGAATATATACCCAGTTCTTGCTGAATTAAATGGAACTTTAAAATACACTTTAGAACTTGGAGAGCGGAATTGGCACGTTGAAAAGCAAAGACCGCCACTTTGGATTATTCAGCTTTCATAGCTTTATTTTTCATTCTTTTCATTCTTTCGTATTACATGAAAGCAATATCTGGTGGTGCCCAATTAATTCATTAAAATCAGTAGAATTCTTTGGTGCATAGTTATTTTAACTTTGGTGTATTGGAAGAGATTACATTTACATTCAACTTTCCATGAGAAGCACTAGTGGAAAAGGTTGCACATCTTGCAGTGAATATGCCTCGCTTTTGGATTCTATGCCCAAACTGTGGGAGTTATCATTGACATATCTGCATATTTTGGAATTCTTATAAGTATTTGTGTTGGTGATAGTAGAGGTGATCCTTGGTCTTCCAAAGCTGATTAGTTTTCAAAGCGTATTCTCTTATGTGTTATTTTTAACCTTTTTGACAAATCCATTTTCAAACACCTTTGATTTAAAGTACCTAATAATGACTCTAGGTTGTCCACTGCAATTGAAACAATTAAAAAAAAAAAAGTACTTTGACTATCATCTACTTATATATGGTACAAATGCGAGAACAGATCTAACAAGATTATTTTCATCATGATTCAGCACATCAGGTTTTACAAAGTAAGCATATGCTTCAGAAGTGAGCTGAAAAGCAGAGGTTTACTCACGTACTTATCGCTGGAAATGTTAGGAGCTGAAATTTAGCTATTTTAAGGATCTTCTTTTTCATGAAGCCTTATTCTGCTCTCTTACTTACTCAGGTTACTGCTATAGATTTGAACCACAACTCTGGTATCGCTCACCAATGTGATATTAATAAGGACTGGCAAATTCATTCCTTCTATCAGATTTTTTAGGCAAAAACATGCTGTTCATGAGTGAATATTAAAGTTTATGCCTTGAATTTCATGTGACTAATTTAAAGGTCATACTTGTTAACTGTTGCAAATTTTTGCCTATGGAACCTTTGACATTACAAAATGAAATACAATCTTATAACACTCTAAAATTCCTTCAGCCAATGGATTTTGTTTCATATGATGTGGCATTTCACATCTTGAAAGCATGGCATTCCAAGCCCTATTCTTAAGGAAAGAAACAGAAGTATATTGTGAAACTGATTATGCAGACACCTGTAAAGACTAACCATAAATGAGTATGTTGTAACCAGGACTGAAAACCACAGGGTACTTTATTTTGTCATTATCACTTGGAATAACGGGAAGAAATTACAAAGGGAATAGACAATATATTGTATCTTGCACCAGCATATGTACAGCTTGCTTGGGCAGAGATGAACACCGTACTCTGGTATTCCTAGTTCATGATGAATAAGTAGTGTCTTACACTTTTGATTTCTTTCTCTGAAGTCTCCTGCACAGATACTGTGCTGCAGTGTTCCAAGGGTCAAGTCTCATACAGCCCTAATGTTTGCATAGACAAATAGTGGTTTTCCATCATTGGGCAGTGGGTCCTGCATATTTGCAAAAAACTTATACTGTGTAAAAAAAAAATGAAGTCTGTTGACAGTAGGCTTAAATTTGCTACAGATCCTTATTTCCAGTCAAAAGATTTTAAGGATGTGAAAACTGCAGGCATTTGAAATTACTGTAATAGATGTTTTATCTCAAGAAGATGTCCACTTCTCTAAAACTATACTTGTAAAGCTTCAGCTTTTTAATCATTGAAAATTACGCTGGTGGAGATAATATAGTTAAACATACAGCATATAGTTTGACTGGAATGTGCCACTGTCACTGCTGTGTCAGGAGATTGTAGCCAGTCATGTCTGAAAATCTGGGACACATTCCTTCTACTCGCACCCTTGTACTTTGCATTCTGGCTAGTGTGCTAGTAATAATACAGTAATATCTTTTAGATGACATGTTAAATCAAAGTTTTCCAGAGATTAGCGATTACATGGTACATTTTGAAAAAGAGAAGGATAATAAATCTGGTGTCCTGACAAATTTCTTCAGTAGTCTTCATAACCTCCCCCCCTAAGACAAGGGCATGGTCTCTTTGGAAACAAGCATTCACGCTCAAAGAGATGTCCTGCTCAAAAAGCTGCTAAAAGATTAACGGATATCTAATGCTCTAGGACACATTGCAATATGCCATTTTTGGAATGCCACAGTTTCACGGTTGCATTAAAGCATAATTTTATTTCTATGCTCAGCCTACAGATTGCAGATGGCTCTATTTTCCACTGGTTTATTGAAACACTGGCAATTTGAAATACAGTACCAAAGGCCACACATTGTACACAAAATATATAAACTGCATATTTACATGAAATTAAAATGAGGGTTTGCATGGATTGAAGGTTATGAGACTGAATTTTAACCAAAGAACATTTTTTCTTTTGTCACATGGTTACTACCTGTAGAACTGTTACTGCAATAAAAACAACAACAACAACAACAACAACAAACAACACTGGAGTTCTTGAGTTCAGTAAATATATTGAAAATGCCATTTCAGTTTCTGTATATTATCCAGAATTGAATACGACGTTTTCCAGCTGAACACACACCTTAAGAAAAAAAAATAGAGTTTTGTGAAAATATTGCCAGTTCTCAAAAGTAAAGGGCATTTTTGTCTTTGAAAATTTATCTGGCTCTATCACGTTGTCTTTTTCATCAAAAAATAACTTACTCCTGAAAAGAGGAAGAGATGTAGGTGTTGATTTTTCTGAGTGTTTTCAACCAGCCTATTGACACATTTTTTTTTAATTACAGAGGTACTAATCATAGACATGTTTATACCATTTAAGAAAGAGATTTTCTAACAAAGTTTTCTAACAAATTTCTAACAAAATGCATGTGATGCATTTTGGAACATTTGGGGTGCATGAGGTAATTAGCTTTCAGGTATTCAAAACCACTGTTCCCTGCTGCTACAGTGGAGGGTCTTTCAAACTGTTGATGTTCAAAGTATTGTACTCACTCCGACCCTTGCTTTACCCATGGAAACTCACAAGATTATATCTATTTATGGTCTCCCTGCTGTACCCATGGGGACTAAGTGGCAAGAACTGTGGCCCTGGAATGCCAGCATATAAGTTTTGACTCGAAACATAAACACTAGTATGTGCCATTAAATGAAGGTATTGTGCTTACACACTGGGATGGGGCAAAGGCAAGGTCTGATCTGTGCCATGTGCAAAACATGCATTCCCGGAGCCTGAAGCCCTCTACTTGCACCTGGTGTGTTCAGGGACCAGCAGCAATGCCAGCTGCTTCAGACTGGGCCGCCACTGGAGCACCACGGCTCTTTCTCAGTGATGATTCACTGTTTGTTTTCAGACAACAAGCTTGTTTTCAGAAGCGAGGAACCTGTCTCTGAAATGCTCCGAAGAACTTGGAGAACAGAGCTCAGGCTCCTCAGGAGGATGCAGATTAATGTCGCTTTTGGGTCTGTGAGGAATTTGTGTAAGGAGTACCTATCCACTTGGAAAAGGAGTGTGTTGTGGTTTAACCCCAGCCGGCAACCAGAACCATGCAGCCACTCACTGTTTTTTCCCCGCCAAGAAGGGTGCGGGGGAAAAAAAGGGGAAAGGGAGAAGAAACCTTCATGGGCTGAGATAAAGACTGTTTAGTAGAAACAATAACAGAAAAGGAAAAATAACAATAATAATAACAATTGTAATAATGACACAGATCACTCTTACCGCCGGGTGAATTGGCACCATCCTGAGCAGTGATGGCAGATTCCCACCCCCCAGCTAACCCCCATTTATTTACTGAGCATGATGTCTATGGTATGGAATATTCCTTTGGCCATTCCATCACTCTGTCTATGCTTCCATGAAAAGCTGAAAACAGTCCTTGAATAGTGTAAACATCACTTAGCAACAACTAAAGACAATAGGTATTATTGACATTCCTTTCACAGCAAACACTAGAAAGAAAATTAAGTCTTTCCCAGCTGAAACCAGGACAGTGGTAGATCTAATGAAGGTATTCAGATAAATCACTGAACAGCTTAACACTGTGAGCCTGTGATCCTTTAGACATACTTTACCACTTAAGGATAGATTTTGAACTCATGGACAACGCGGTCAGTCTCTGTGGAGGTCTGTGAAGATACTAGATTGAACAATTTGCAGAACCAGAGTCCCTGAGACCTTCTTTTTGGAATTATATACAGTGGCAATAGAGACATTAGAGGAGTCATTCCCCTTCAACAGCATCTGAAGCACGTACTTTTCTGGGAATTGAATATAGAAAAAGATTGTTAAAAAAGTTTGACTTAAACCTAAAATGTCACCAGTGCTGAAATGATCCTAAATATGAAGCACATTAAACAAAATTATTCTGTTATTCCATCCAGTCTTCTATCTTCCATTCTTTATGCAAACAGATAAGCTCACATTATTTGTAATGACATATAGTGCCCACATTATGCCTAAAGTCAGAGAGAATTCTGTAGTATTTGGTATGAGCTTAACTCCCTTGGTAATGGACACAACATAGCTAGAAATATATACACGTAAACAGAATGACCAGTCTTTGCTCTATTAGCATAAAACTCAAGTAAATTTGCTAAATGAAATAGCTCAAGAAAGTTCAGAATTAATCAAGGTCACGCAGTGAATGAATCAGTTAGTTTAAAATCTGTCTCTGTTAGAAATTTGGCTGCATCACAGATTTTAAAAAACCCTTAATTTTGGCTAAGCTGCAACAGATTGCAGGCTTTGGAGACCCAAATCAGTGAACGACTGGCAGCCAGGAACAAAGACCGTGCTGAGAACATGACCAGTGAGTTCTTGGAATCTGCTTGACCAAACGACTCCCCTCTTACATCCACAATGGGAAATCCAGAACAGCGGTCATTGCAGGGGCTCCAAGGCAATCCAGGTTAATAGAGCAATAGCTGTGGGTGGAGGTAAAAATGTAAGTCTGTCATAAAGGCCCATCTATCCCCATGCTCTGTGCCACTCTGAAGCTATAAGCTGATTTTTGTGGAAGAGTAGGAATTTGGCAAATGTATACAGAACTACCCTCTTGCATCGTGCTAGCTCTAGGACTTTCTGACTCAGATGTGTTTTCTGCAGAGGGCAGAAATAGCAAAGATCACACAGAGGCCAGCGGCTCCCTTCTGCCTCCACAGTCTGTGATGAAGTTCATGTTTGGGAGACTTTGTTCAAGGTAAATGAACTATATGAGGTCAGATTATGACATATACTCTCACAAGTAGAAAGGACCCACACTTATGACACAGCTTTTATAAACAAACAAACAAAAAACCAGAAGATAAATAACACAACAGAGCCTCTGAAAAACAAATTACTCCACCCCCAGGAGCTTCCTGATGACTAAATGTGACCAGAATATCCTGCTCCCAACCCCTGGTAAAGTGGTTAGCATATTATGAGGAAAGCAGCCATTCTCTGTGACTGAGATAATACCCCTCATCCTAACACTACATGCCCTTGTAAAAAGTCCCTCTCTAGCTTTCTTTTAGCCCCCATTCAGATACTGGAAAGCTGCTGTAAGGTCTCCCCGGAGTCTAGTCTTCTCCAGGCTGAACAACCTCAACTCTCTCAGCCTGTGCTCATAGGAGAGGTGCTCCAGCCCTCTCATCATCTTTCTGGCCCTCCTCTGGACCTGCTCCATCAGGTCCATGTCCTTCTTATGTTGCAGGCTCCAGAGCTGGATGCAGTACTCCAGGTGGGGTCTCACCAGAGCCGAGTAGAGGGGCAGAATCACCTCCCTTGACCTCCTGGCCACACTTCTTTTGACGCAGCATAGCCAGTAGGACCACGGAGGTCATTTTACCCCTGTACTCAGCACTGGTGAGGCTGCATCTTGAGTACTGTGTTCAGTTTTGGGCCTCTCACCACAAGAAGGACATTGAGGTGCTGGAGCATGTGCAAAGAAGGGCAACGAAACTGGTGAGGGGTCTGGAGCACATGTCTTATAAGGAGCGGCTGAGGGAACTGGGGTTGTTTAGCATGGAGAAAAGGAGGCTGAGGGGAGACGGTATCGCTCTCTACAACTATCTGAAAGGAGGTTGCAGAGGTGTGGGAGTCAACCTGTTCTGTCAAGTCAGAGGTAATAGAACCAGAGGAAATGGCTTCAAGTTGCACCAAGGTAAGTTTAGATTAGATATTAGTAAGAATTTCTTTAATGAAAGGGTCAGCAGGCATGGGAACGCGTTACCCAGGAGAGTGGTGGAGTCCCTGTCCCTGGAGATATTTAAGGGTCGTGTAGATATAGTGATTAGGGACATGGTTTAGTCATGGTTAGGTTTAGGGCAGGCTTGTCAGCGTTAGGTTAATGATTGGACTAGATGATCTTACAGGTCTTTTCCAGTCTAGGAGATTCTGTGATTGCCGGCTCAGGTTGAGCTTCTTATCAACCAACACCCCCAGTTCCTACTCCACAGGGCTGTTCTCAATCAATTCTCTGCCCAGCCTGTATTTGTGCATGGGATTGCCCTGGCCCACATGCAGGACCTTGCACTTGGCCATGTTGAGCTTCATGAGGTTTGCACAGGCGCACCTCTCAAGCCTGTCCAGCTCCCTCTGGATGGCATCTCTTCCCTCCAGCATGTCGACTGCTCCACACAGCTTGGTGTTGTCAGCAAATTTGCTGAGGGTGCCTTCAACCCCAACATCCGTGTCACCAACAGAGATATTAAATAGTACCAGTCCCAGGACCAGCCCCTGAGGACCACCACTTGTCACTGCTTGCCACTTGGGTATGGAACCGTTGACCGCAACTGTTTTGAGTGTGACCGTCCAGCCAGTTCCTTATCCACCAAGTGGTCCATTAGTCAAATCCATGTCCCTCCAATTCAGAGACCAGGATGTCGTGTGGAACAGTGTCAAATGCTTTGCAGAAGTCCAGGTAGATGACATTTGTTGCTCTCCCCTTATCCACCAATGCTGTAATGCTGTTGTAGAAGGCCACCAATTTTGTCAGGCATGATTTGCCCTTAGTGAAGCCATGTCGGCTGTCACCCATCACCTCCTTATTTCCCATGTGCCTTAGCAGAGCTTCCAGGAGGATCTGCTCCATGATCGCTGGGTACAGAGATGAGACTGACCGGCCTGTAGTTCCCTGGGTCTTCTTTTTACCTGAGTGAGTCACATATTTGTTCCCTTTCCTTCATTATCAGGTCCTGAAGGTCTTCTGAACCAAGTAGACAAACCGAACAGATTTCTTCTTCCACTCCCTACTAGCCTCAAGGTTCCTGGGCACCAGGCTAATTACTCCTATCCTCTCCAGCCTTGAAGGTACCAGGCACCTGGCCAGCCAGGTGGTGTTGATGACCCCCTCACAGAACAAGGAAGTGTAACAGCACACAGAACACTGTCCATAAAATCAAGCAGTTATAAGTCCTAAATGGGGAACCTGGACCAGAACTGCTCCGGGACAGTAAGACCCATGACCCACAATGGCCAGGGATGCCCCCACTGTCCTCTGCTTCCTCCAAGGACTGAGGGAGTGACTCATATTATTTCATATGACTTTCAAATCTAGATTGTGATTGTTACATTGATACAGTAAAGCATGTATTAAGATCTGATGTGATCTGCACAGGGTCTAGGTGATTAGAAGTCATAAATTAAGTTGTATTATAAATTCTGTATTACACTACTTATAGGTTGTACTACATTGGTTCTGCTTGTAGAAACCCTGTGCCATTCTAAACATAAATTCTGTGCTATACAAATCATAAAATCCTGTTAAGAAAATAAAGCTTTAATTTACTGCCATCATCATTCTGCCAAGGATCCCTAAAAGAACCTGTCTATCCCCTCAGTGTCGGGTAACACTAAAGCCATGGAATTTCCAGCTGGAAATACAAGTGCAAAACCAGAGCTATTTCCTCATCAAAAGATAAATCCTGCAGGAGTCACATTTCACAGGAAGAATCCAGAAAATCATCAGAATATAGTCACTTCCCTGCAGCAACAGGACTCTGTTCCCTCAAGATTCCCATTATACTTAATTAAGGATGTGGGGTCAGATCCAGGAGCTCATTCCAGGCTCCTTCTGACTCCATGTTGGGTGACAAGGCTCCGACATTAACTGTCTATATACCAAACTGTGATTCCACACAAAGCAGAACTGTTACACAAGGCAGCAAGACCCCGTGGCGTGTTTTAACAGCCTCCTTGATCTGGGCCATGAAGACCCAGGCCTGCTAGAGACATCCTTTTCCCACAGCAAGCATGACTCATGAAACTGACCATCTCTTTCCTGATCAGGTGATAAACTTCCCCCAAAACACATATCCAGCAAAAGAAGCAGTTTCACATATGGGAATTAAAGCCTGTTTGGGATTAATGCCAGTTTTGAAGCAACTTTGAAGCAGGAGAAAACATGATTTGGCCCTTTCTAACGTGGAAGGGGAGGAACAGGAGCTTCATCAGCTGTAGTAAACTTGATAAAACAAAATACTTACTCAAATAATTCCCCACTGGGAAGTACAGAGGAACAACATGATAAACAGATGACCAGAAACTTTGATGCAGACTGTAAAACACTCTTCAAAATTTACTGTCCCATGGGAAACTATATATTGCAAGTAACGTGCTCTGGGCAATACCGTGTTTTGCTCTCCACTTTAACCTTTTATTTCTGGTGGCGTTAAGCATCATCAACATGTCTTAAAATAAAAGGTTGCCTACAGGTAATAGAGATCACTGCATAAGTGTCTCTGGAGAAGACCTCTTGAAATCCACGGAAGAGCCCAATGGGATAATTTAGACATCAGAATATATTTTTTTGGTGTATGCAAGAAAACGGGCAGGAACATCTTGCATTCCAGAAGCTTTGGGAAAGGCAGAAGCAATAATCAAGTATAAAACCAATTAGATTTACAGAAATAGATCTGAAGCAGTTTCAAGGAGGGGGCATACTGTCTGGGTGACTGTAGTCAGCCATAAGCCTCATGAAATATGAGACAAGAGACACTCTTGGACAACGAAGCAAATATGTGACTGGCAGCCATGAAAGCAAATGGGAAGAAAAAGAAAAGGAGAGTAAAAGGTAACTTTTTAAAACTCATTTTTTACCTGACCTAAAAAACACTTATGTCTCAGATGTTTTTACTTCAGGAATCTAAGACAACACCATGAGTTCCAGTCAAGACAGATTGAAAAGAATATCTGAAAGTATAAAAAGGTATGTTCAGCTATGTATTATCAGTCTAAAAATGCTACAGATTATTAAATGAAGTAACTGTATAGATTTTTTTAAGAAGCAAAGAGGTGAGAATTTAACTTTTAGGACTTTGTAGTCCTACAGCTGCAGCAACTCCACTGATATAAGTCAAGTGAGGCAAACCCAGCCAGACAACGATTGGTCCCATACACCTACAGGTATGATGTGTAAAGTGGCAGATCTGAAGTAGATTCTTTCTCACTGAAATGGACTTCCTCTGAATTTTAGCAATGCAGAAGATTATAATTTAGCAAAAAAAGTCATATTCTTTTCCCATATAAAAATGTGGATATATTCCACTGAAACAATACGTGCTCCTACAGATTTACTTTTGGTCTTGCATGTATTAAAGTCACACTGTTAATAATGTCAACCTTTTAAGATGCTGTCCTTAAGACATCAAACCAGTAAACATTTGGGCTGCTAGTATAGTGTCATCTAATCAGGAATAACTAGTTGTCTCATCTATGATGCCAAGTTAAAAGAAACAAGACTACAGTGAGACCAGAATTACCTGCAGAAGCCATGAGGAACTTGGAATAGGCATGAGAAAGTGGAAAGAGGAGTTCTGCCAGCCCTCTGTACCTTCAAGTTGATGGCACTACTCCATAGAGCTACTGGAAACACACCACCTCTTCTGCACATTGCTACATCTTTGTTTTATACATGAGCCAACCAAAAGCCTAATTTTCAAAAAACTGTGAAAAACATATTTGCACAATTGTAAGGCTGGAAAACTGTCTACATCTTTATGAAGATCATACTCAGGGACCAAAACATCATTCCTTATCTTTAGGATGTGCAGGGAAAAAAAAAAAATAGCCTTGAAGTGTCTCTCCCCTTAACCTTTGAGCTTTGGTAGCACTTCACCCCAGACTTCTGGGCCGTGGCTCCATGGGGCATGTGTCCCACACTGCTGTAATCTGATAGATGTGGTCATTGTGTGAAAAATCCAAGTTCATTGAAGAGTGCCCATACTCCTTCAGATTCATCTAACTGTATGGACAGTTGTGGTGCTGTGGAAGTGTAATGGAAACGAGAACCTAGCCCTAGATGTAGGCTACAGTATAGCATAGTAGGCTATAGTACCTTAATCTGCATAAAAATTTTCCTGTGTAGCCATGTTTTTAGAAAAACTTCAGCACCGTGAAGGTGTGAACTTTTATATGAAAAGGATGTTGCATTTATTTATTATTTGGAAAGCTGGTGACCCTAAACTTAGAAGGACATGGTTTTAAGCAGAGAAAGGTTGGAGTTATTTGAACAAAGTCATTTTTCTAAGGTCTCGAGGCAAACCCCACAAAAAATAACGATATAAAGTGTGTAAATGATGGCTTAATCAAGCAGGCTGTAAATATAACATTGAAATGAAAGAAGCAACAAAATGTTTCACCTATTAAAAACCTAAATAATTTGAATTTAAACTTAAATAGAATTTGAAGTAAAATATTTCACGTTATCCAGTCACCAGGAAACAAGCAAAATATTACTGTTCTGGAGGAAGTTAGTTTGGTTTAGTTCTGTAAAGCTGCCAGCTGTCAAACTTAAGTAAACATTTTCTTAAGGAACCAGCATGCACATAAATGCAAATATACAGCAGCAGAAACAAAAATGAGGATGAGACTGGAATGGCACAGGAAAGTCCTCCCAAATCTAGCTATAATGCTATAATTTGTCTGGATGGCTGATAGGTTTTGTCACTACTGCAG
>RSEF01000031.1:15632506-15645129 GCA_003993805.1 Himantopus leucocephalus
AAAAAGTTTATTTTTAAATATATCCAGTCTCTACTGGAATTGCAAGGCCTTTTGCCAAATCAATTCTAATAGAGTCATTGGAGACCATCACCTTTCTAGCACATTTATTTGTGTCTCCCTCAAGCTCAGAGGAAGAAATGGGACACCTGCCCCGACTTTGGTGGGATGATTCACACAGGTGGAACCTGGAATGTCCTTCTTCTGTCTCTGTGTGAGGGAGGAGAGAAAAACCCATGTTCATGTGGGGCTCAGCCTGTGTAAAGCATAGAACACGGCTCAGATGTCCACCTTTCAGTGCACACTCTGCCATCTGCCTGACTCCCCAGATTTTTACAACACACTGAAAATTCCAATATTTAGGCACCTAATGGTGGAAAGCCACTAATGCAAACTGTTGCTCATGAGAAGCAGTGAGAATTAGTTTTAATTAAGCTATGCTGATTTTGGCTGCAGTACAGAATTTCTGGGTTAATGTTATTGCCAGGTCTCAGGATTTTATTGACACACTCACAATATTTCACTTCGGTACTGGCTCCTGGAATCAATGGTAGAGAAGGATCTTGGCTTTCACATATAGAGAGATTTTAATTTTCTCAGTTGTAGACAGAAGTTTAGAGCCACAAGATCTTAAAATCTGAAATACCAAAGGTGAATAGATGGAACAAAAGTATATTCTGTTAACATCTAATTTTTGGCACCCCATTTAACAACTGTGACTCCTTGGTGATTGGCCAAAAGCAAAATCAAAACTAAAGGCAAACCTAAGCAACCCTTTTTTATGCTATGCTATACACGATGTATTACTCACACCTGGTGGTGCTGCCTGCATTTAAAGTCAGAGTGATCTCCAAATGTTTATCAGCGTATCAGGCTGACTTTATGGAAAAAGGAAAAAAAAAAAAAAAGAGGTTTGATTTTTACACAAAGATACTGCNAGATACTGCTATGATAGATGTCCCCACTCTGAGTGAGTTCAGACATCAACAGCAAGAGACCTGACTGAAACCAGCCTTGCTGTGCAAACCTTGAGAACTGTGCTAGACCATGTCTTCTCAGGAACCATGGAGTTTAAGCCATGTCTTATCAGGAGGCAACAGCACCAGCCTGAGCTGGGTCTAGACGAAACAAAGACTGCTACAGCTGCACACTTGCACACACATGTACATATCTGTAGCCCCCCAAGTCCAGTGAGGGCCCCTGTACAGCAGCAGCCTGCAGGGTGATAATCTCCCCTTGAGCAGGTACACCTCTCAAGGTTACGCCTCAAGGCTGAGAGTCCCCTTACCCAGTATCTGCTGGCTATAACAAGGTAAATGACATTTTACACTAGACCTAAGAGTATATTGTATGCTAGTGACATTTATATATCCAGCTCTAGCTTAATTATTAGAAGCATAGTAAGTAGTAGCATGTCTGACTGCCATCTAATCACCATCTAAATTATTATTTAAATATTGTCAAATCATTGTTAAATCGCTGTTTAATTACCATTCAATTATTGCTTAATCACCATTTGATTATCATTCAGTCATCAACTACTTATAATTGGATCATCATTTAATCATCATTAAACCCTTTTAGTTAGTACCACAATGATGACTTCTCTTAATAGTTCACCTGTGACAGATACCAAAATAAAATGAGTCTCTTCCTGTCTTCCCAATTTACTGAACTGGCAAGGAACTTCAGGAGAATATGGCAAAACTTTAGGTAAAAAGCATAAATACAAGCTCTAGGTGCTGCAAAAAGGCCAAACCTTATCAAAGCTGTGCTACACAAATATTAGATTCATAACATTTGACTGAAGAAAGTATCAGGTTAAACATACAAGCTAAATAAAAACTTGGAGGTAAATTTGAACATAGCCTTGATGTTCCTCAGCTCATTTCTGCTGTAACTGAAGTACTTTTCTAATAATTTATTACTTCATGGGTTACCTTCTCCTCATTTACCTGTTACTTCACTGGTCCATTTTCCTTCTTTATATTGCAGGCTTTAACATAACCTGTTTAAGACACTACAGTGTTTATTGATTGAGCAACAGGTTATTAAGAAACTAATAAATAATCTGAACCTGGCATAATAAGTTTAACATTAAATGTACAGATCCATACTTAACCCCAAAACTTACAACTTCAGAGTGTGAGGCATTGCAGAATACGAGTGGAGGAGTCCCTGTTATGTGCATTGATTATTGTCCCCTTGAGAATCAGAGTGGAGAGATTGTTTGGGTTCTCCTGAATGGGTTTGTGGTCTCATATCTCCAGCTGCTCATTGTAATGGATGAGAGATAGGAATAGGAAGGCCTTTGAAGCAGACTCTAATTCACACACATACACACGCACACCTGCACGCACACCTTTAGGAAGGGAGTTAACCATAAAACCTGCTGAAACAGAAAGGAGACAGATCATGGGACAGAGTCCTATATCACAAACCCTGGAACAGCAGGAAAGAGACTTTAAGGCCATAATGCCTTAGTGTGTGGACCTGCTTTGAGGAGAGCCTGTACCATGGACCAGGGTAATGGGGGGGTCCCACCACATGCAAGAAGAGGAGAGCTATGCCACACGTAGTGGCAAGACAGCTAACAAGCTCAGAGGTGTTGAAATTGCACTAGAGACAGAACTCATTTCTCAGGTACCATTGACTCAAACCATGTAAGAATTTATATATTAACATTGGCATCACATGAACTGACCTGCAAGCAAACCAGAAGTCTGTGGGAAAAGAGATAATGTACTCCTTATAGGCAGCAATGTTAATTAGATGAGAAATTTTGCTCTGAACTACTCATGTACTGTTAGTGGACTTGAGAGCAACCTTGGAAAGAAAGCACTGAAATCATCCAGCGGAATTTATAATGGAAAAATAACTGCACAAAGCCCATATCAAAGCAGTGAGAATAAAAGCTACAATCTCTTAAACAAATGGAAGTGACTGGAAATCTCTGCTACTTTATAATCCAGGAACAGCTGTGCTTTGCTAATTCTGAAATTCAGTGTGGTCATAGGCCTTCAAAAGAAAGAAAAAAAATTACAGGGTCTTCCAGATGTATTCAGTTGATATACACCTAATATTAGGTGTGAATTTACTTCCATGCACTGCTCATAACATGTTCAATCCTAGAAAACATTATACTGCTGATAAAAGCAGTTACAGAATCAGGCCCCGGAAGGCTCTGATGACCTACAAAGTCAATACGGGTTGTGAAATGTTCTAAATGTCAAAGTTAATCTTAGCATCCGTGTCAAGTAGGAGGTCCTTTTTCTTTGCAGAGACATCCTTGATAATATGAGCCAGTATAAATCAGTGTAGACTCATAATCCAATTTAAATTTGTCACTTTTTTTTTCCCCTGAACTTCGTGGGTTAATAAGACCGGTCTTTGTGAGGCTGTGAAACTCCTAACAGTTCCTCCATTATCTGAGGGAAAAGGCAAGGCTGGGAGAGACAAAAAGAAATGCTGAGGAGCAGAACACTAGACTAATTGGTGATTGCAATGGAACTGAGATGTCCGGGAAGCCTTAATGACGTTGAGGTCTGCGTGCCCTGTCTCATTCAGCAGCCTGCAGTTGAGCAACACCTTTCCCTTCCTCTAATATAATGCAGAAAGGTTCGTTCTGAGAAAAGTATAGACTGGGAGCAAAGGTGGCTACTCTGTAGTCCTTCTTCCATTCCTTTCTAGCAATTCACTACCTCCCCTCCATTGCCAGGAGGACAGAAAGCAGAATGAAATTTAGGAATGCTCTGAGGAGACAGTGAGAGATTGATGGGGGCAGAGAAAAAGAATGGGAAGAAAAAGGAATTGATAGTGCACACATGATGATGGAAGAGGCAAGGAGACAAGGAGTGAGTAAATGGCAGAGAAAGACCAGGAGGAAGGAAAAAGACACTTTTCAGAAAGAAGAATAAGGACAGGAAATAATGATCTGTCTTATAAAAATGTCCATTAGCTGGATACCTCCATCAGCAAAAGAGAGCTGTGGAGTAATGCTAACACCATCCATGGATGACATTTCTGCTGCATTTGAGGACTTGGTGCAGAATGGAAAGAGATGCAGTCATGGGATTTCTCCACTGTCTATTCGTTACTTGTTACAGTTTCCAAGTATTCACCAATGTAAAACAGATACTCATGAAAAAATCTGCATACAATCATAGCACAGACATTTATTTGTCCCAAAAGTCACGTTGAAAGTACTTTGTTGTTGGTTGTTCACTGTGCATTTGTGTTCTCTTGGCTTACAGACAATGAGAAACAATGCTACGTGTCACTGACAAACAATTATTTCTCAGAAATGTCTGACAGTAAATAAGCAAACAAGTAATAGGAACCTTTAAGTTTTAAAGAATTCTTTGAATTCTCTGTTGTGTTCGTACTGATACATTACTGGGAGTCCATATATGGCACTCTTACAAACAGTTAACTGAGCACACAGATGATGAGACTTTGGAGTATGTCCACCCAAGCTCCATGTTGTGTCACCTGAGCTCACTCTGAGTGGGCACAGAGCTGTGCTAGTGTGTGCACAGTGTTTCTGATACTTTAACTGGCTTCTTCAGAGATCAGAAAAGAGTTTAAGGTTTATACAGCCAAAGATGAGAACCAGCAGAACATGATTCTTTAACCTGCTTATTGAAAATCAGAGAAGATCATATTTCTAGCTCCTTGTGCAACCACAATATGAAGCAGCCATGAACGAAATGTGTTTATAAGCCTTGAGACAGAGATCACAGCCTGAATTTTTCTTCATCTAGGTCAGTGACCCATCACTGAGCTTCGGAATCATGTTTCTTCCTGTTCTCGCTTTCTGGTTCAGCACATCTTTTCTTCACAGTTGTACATCTTCAGTAGAGTGGTTCAACGATGTCTATCCTTTTCCCTGTCCCCTGCTCCCACCAGGGTAATAATAGGGAGGTGATAGGAGCTCTCTGATGGGACACGGAAGGTGTTATCTTGAGTCTTCCCAGTTACATCTGGGCCAAGCCCTGTAATCCCTATCTTATTGTATAACAGGTGCCTGACAGCAGCATGTGGTTGGTTTACTTTTTTTTTTCTTTCTTTTCTTTGTTCATTTTTAATAGGGACTTCTGCTCTGTTTTTTCATAAAAGATCTGTGACATCACTAAGTTAGTACTCCCAGCCAGACTAAAGTACTTTTTCACAGAGATGGTTAAGTAGTCGAAGCTGTGAATAGGGAAAGGACTGAAGATCTAATAGTTTTCAGGTGCTTCCCACTCAGGAGTTCTACACATCTCCTTGATCAGCATGCTGACTGCTGGCAGACTTTATTGCAGCAGACATGCATTTGGGATCACCTCACACCACCCCAGCAACCTGAGAGACCTAACCCAGGGTTCCAGATTTTCCTCACAAAAAAATCAGAGTTTTGGAGGACAAGACATAAATCTGCTGTAATTACACGACTTTTTTTGGATCTAGCCCTCGCTGTACTCACGATCATGCATATTCAGCATACCATATATAGAGGAATTCAATAACAAGGAACTCATTTCATTCCACATTCTTTTTATGCATACTGTTCAATCTTCAAAAACTAACTTTCTGTGTTATTTCTGTTTCCCTGCCTTCGCATTACCAGTATTATACATTCTAAGAGGTTTAAGGCAGCCATTTTTTATTATTATGTTTTGATGGTGGCAAACATGTTACGTCTTGATTCCCACTGGAGACTGTAATGCTAATAGTATCTCTGGTGATGTTCAAGGCAACCAGAACCGTGGCTTTTAAAGAAGGGACAACTAATACTGCCTTAGTACCTTTCTGTATCCATCATGCATGTACTGAGGCACACCCTGAGGGCCACTCTGCCGCTGTTCGTGTCAGTGATGCACAGAAGCCGTTATGCTTTTTATTCAGCCAGATGCACAGAAAACTAAGTAGCAGCTGGCTCTAAGACACGCTGAAGAGACTCTCCGTGGCCAGAGCATCACGGTAGTCCAGTGCAACACACACCATGAAACAGTCATGTGAAAAAGGCCGTGCCTTCTCACACCAGCTCTTAGGACTCCAAGATTCAGCAGCCTGAAGGATGGTCTCAAAGTCATAAACCTCTCCCAATGGGTGCACTGAACAGAGATTCTTCGCAAGCATCTGCACACAGCAATATCTGCCAATTTCTCGGCTTTTTTGGAATTCTTTTTATATCTACTTCTAAATGGATACAAAAATGTGTATTTCAATAAGTTATAGGTCACATATAGTCAATATTTAGGCATTATTTCACCAGGAAAATTACACATTCACATCAGGGTTCTGTTCACCTTTGCAACATAATCAATATCTATCAGTCAATAGTAATTTTAAGCTAAGTTGTAGGACTGAGCTTGGTACTCAGTTTTTATAAGAGTAGGTCCCAAAAGCATAGCTCTGTATCTCATCCTCTATATCTTTTTTTTCCATGGCTCAGTGGCAGGAATTGGGAACTGAAGATATTTCTCTTTTTCTTAACTAATTGAATTGGTAACAAGGAAATTAATAGTCATAGCAATTAGTTCGACTGTTTCTGCTTCAGAGTTTGTCTGTATATCCCTGCATTACCTAAGCAAAACAAAGTGCATATTGTCTCAGGTATTCAGCATTTCATACCCAACAAAAGCTTGCCATGGTTTCAAGTTAGTTTCACAAGCTTAATGTTGTATTAGCACACTCTTTTGTCTGTGAATGTAATAGCTCTATTACTGGCATATTCAGCGAGAGAAAAAAAAAAGCTTCTTTGTGAAAGCCTGCAATTAATCAGTTAAAGATCTAGCTGCAAAGTCATAATTTATTGATGGTTGCACAGAGGATACTGAAATGGTAGTATTAGTGCGTTGGTAGATTTATACAGATTATGCGTGTTCTTTTCACAAGCACTAGACACATTTTGTCCCTGTGATTTTCTGAATATAATTGCATCAAGATGTTTATTTAGCAATCCAAAAACTTTCTTAGGAATAATATGGGGTAGTAGGATTATCGTAAAAGATAAATATTTACAGTACATGGGAAAACATGCTCATTCTGTGTTGGAAGTTTTCTAAAGATCTTGTTGATGTTGGCAGATTAATTGCATATTTGATTGAAATTTTTTTAAAAGGACAGAACAAACCTAAAAAAACGAAGTAAAGTACAACTTAACTTTACTCATTGTTTAGGATTCTGCTACTAAAATAATCTGCTACTCTTTCTCTTTGACTCCTAATTATATATGATTCTACTACCACTAACTAGCCATAAGATATTTCTTCTATGGAAAAGGCTATAGTTTGCATATTACTCCACTTAATTCCACTTCACTTCTCGCCCCATCTTCATTTCTGTTCCATTTTGTTTCTATGTCATGGGAACATGAATTGAAGACATTAAAGGATTCATAAAATTATGCTTCATTTTTAATATATATTTAAGCCTAAAAATTCAATTTTCAACAGTATTTCGACTGTCTATAGGTAATTTCCAGTGCTCATTTTCTTTTCTGGGAAAGCACTTTTGTTAATTGGTTTGAACAAATTGGGTTTGTCTTAGGTACAATTTTATGAAGATTATATAAATTTTGTTTCTGTAACTGGACATAGATTAGAGAGATATTTCTGTCTTCTGATGAAAAGTATTCTAATGACGGTGATATACTTAATCCTGTTACTTTCTGGGGGAAAAAAATTGTCGCCTGTAGTGTACATATTAGACAGAAAAAATGTTTAAGCCTGTGGTTTTTTTCTCATATGAAAATTGCACTGACCTGAATAAAGTAACACCTTTGACTAAGGTTTCTGCCACAGAAATCTGTACTGACACTTTTTTAGTAGAGGTCCTGATTTCAGTGAATAAAACTACATGCCTCTCTAGCCTGATTGGCATCGATGTCATTGATCACATGAGTAAGAATTTGTATGTTTAGGCCCCAAAATGCATGTTTCTACAGTTCTGGACTGTTATACTTGACTATTCCAGATAATCCTATTAATCTAAGTTGTGTTCATGTACATTCAATCATTCAATTTTCTTCCATTGAACTATATTGAATAGGAGTAACAGGAAGACAAGATAACAGGAAATGAAGCTGTAACACATTCATAAAACAGAAGCAGGTTGCAAGAACCTTTGCTTAACATCTGCTTGACTTTCCACAAAGACCATGAAACTATTGCTTTCTTATTTCCCTAAATCAACGAACAGCCCTTCTGAAGTATGTGGCTGTGTTTCTTTTTGAGCTCTTAGATTTATAGAAGATTCCAGATGCAAAATGAATTTAGATGCAGCTAAACCATATAAACCGAAACACTTTTTCCAAAAGAAGACATGAAGTCAACTAACAGTTCAAGCTGATGACTTTCAGAAAGTCCTCCCTTCCTCTTCCAGAAGAGTTCTGAAGAGTAGAGGCAGGATTTCACCCAAAACAAGTCAAATAGGTTCTTTGTGATGATGACAGCATGTGAGAAATATTGTAAATGACTGAAAGGTGACAGAGGTTCAGGAAGCCACATACTTTATGTGCCTACCTTTAAATCTGTGTGTCAGACCATTTATGACAGTGGACTGACTTAAGTCCTTAAAAATAGGTGAATGCTTAACCACTTTATAAACAGAGCTCTTACATCCATAAGGAGTCCACTTGCATAATAAATAACCTTAGAGTCAAAGGTCGTTTATGTGTACTGTAAATACATAAGGAAGAAAACACTATCCAAAATTTTCAAGTTTTTTTTCACTTTATAACTGCTTGCAGAAACATCTGTAGGATTTGCAGATCTTGTTGGATCACAGATGAAAATGTATGTAAAAATATTTGGGTTTATGTCTGCTTAAGTACTAAAGCTGATGCCCCAGTATGATATTGTACACACAGCTACCTTTGTAACATGCACATTTATTTACTGGAACGTAAAGATGCAGAGACAGTATTACTTTGATTCTTAAGGCTGAGAAATATGTCCGGATGTTGCACCGCAAATAAACAACAGGCCTGCCACAGGCAATATGGGCAGTAGAATTTCACCCTTTTTCACTTGAAGGACAGTTCAGTATATCTGTGAAATGGGTATAATGATTATTGCTTGCCTCACCATGTTGTTTGGCTAAAATCTTTGGACTGAGTCGTGTAGATTTCCCCTGTGCACACATATCCACAACTCCCATCCTACCATTAAGGACTGAGTCGCTGAGGTAATGGCTGTGTTGTGCCTTTGAGACCCTGAGAAATCAACAGATGATCATTATCATTAAAGCAAATAATTACAGCCTTGTTACAAAGTATATTCTAAAATCATTTTCAGTGCTACTTCTAAACTGGTGCTTCATGCATCTTATTTTTGTCTTAACATGTTAGCCATTTGCTCAGCTTTTAAGTCGTGGGTGCTATAAGTGTTCTTGTCAGTGAAGCTCCACCAAGAGACATCACCAACTCTCTAACAGAGATTTGAGGGAGAGGAAGGACTATTCTGCTCATCTATTCTGTCCTACTCTCATAATTCCTGCAATAAAGCTGTTTTTTTCTTTCTACCACATAAGCAAATGTTGTCAAACCCAATAGTTTCAGTATCGACAGAGTAATATTTATAGTGCAGTCTAGATAAAAAGGCAGGAGGCCTGAAACAAATAAGGCTGACCCCAATTA
This sequence comes from Himantopus leucocephalus, assembly GCA_003993805.1. Taxonomy (NCBI): domain Eukaryota; kingdom Metazoa; phylum Chordata; class Aves; order Charadriiformes; family Recurvirostridae; genus Himantopus; species Himantopus leucocephalus. Next base: position 15,642,126 of record RSEF01000031.1, read on the forward strand.
TCTTTGAAAATCCAAGTATGGCAAAATATACACACGTCATAAAAACATTCTTATCTTGTCACACAGAGGTGGAAGATGGTTCGTTGCAACATGTGGTGACAGTATTAGGGTTTCTAATGTCACACGGCAAATCAATTTCTAAATTAAAAAAAAAAAAAGTAATTTCAGGTTTTAAAAAATCTGATAAGAGTTCTCCATCTGCCATGTGCCACAGTTGACAGCTGCTTCCTTTTGCATAGCTAAGATCAACCTGACCTTAGCCAGTCAGCCTGTGCAGGGTATACAGACATTGTTGAACATATTAGTGGAAAAGTATTAAGGCTTGGCAGAATTTTCTGTTCTTTGCCTTCTGTCTTTTGCTCTGATTAATACCTATCCCTTTCTATACTGTTCCTGTCTGTCTCATATTTCTTCTCTGTGGTAGATGCCTTTTAAGAGTAGCTTGATTCAGCTGTAGTTGACCTTTTATAGAGCAGTGCTGACTCACATCAAGTTTTTATAGGCCTGCTAGTTTCTGCACATATGCAGAGCAGGGGTCCTCTTTGACCTACAGGAGTTACAGAGAGAGAGTGAGATTTTGGGGGAGGGAGGTTTGGCAGGGAGTAAGGGGATACTTTCTTTTGAAAGAACAACGCTTTCTTAAAAATAAAACAAACAAGCAAACAAAAAAAAAAGCTTTTTCTTTTTTAGGGGAAAGAAAACCTATGCAAATCTAAGAGTGGCAAATAATTAAACAATTGCAGTGTTACAATGAATATAAACATAAACATGTTTTGTCAGGTATATTAAGAGTGGTTGTAGCCCTAACAGAAAAATATTTTTGTGGGAGAGACTGGGAAACTTTTGCAGTTGAGTGCCAAATCATCGTCATTACTGGCAGCATCTGATTTGTCACAGCCTCAGCATCAAATACAAACACACACAGCATCTCCAAGAAACAACCTCTCTCCTTTCTGTTTTCCTGCCCTCCCTCCATCTTCTGTCTCTTAATTCCCCATTCTGCCACGCTCTTTCTGTCACATTCCTTTCACCATCAGTTTGTTTCCTTCTCCCTTATTTTCTGTTTCCTATGGCACTGCATTCAATTTCTTAAACATTTCTTTCACATCTGTCCCTCTGTCATTCTACTTATTCCTCCATAAATTTTTGCTTGTGCTTCTCCTACCCCTACCACCACGTTCATCCCCTTTTATCTTTTCCCTAGCCCTCATTCTCTTTACTGCAGTCACTCCTCACGCATACATTTTGTCCTACCACATGGCACAAATGCGTATTGTCTTCAGATCAGATCATATCTAGTCTCTTCCCAAAGCCCCCCATTCCTTTTGGCACTCTTGACAACAGTGGGAATGATGCAGCCTCTTTACTGATTGCTCTTGCAGCACTGCCCAGAGTACGTGTCATCAAGTATGGTCCTGGGGCTAGAGCACATTTACTGGCCTGCCTCCTCCAAAGAGATTTTCTTTTCTTTCCAACCATTCATGAAACCATGTGGACTAGTGCATAGCAGATGATCTGCAGGCAAACTGGCAAATCATTGTAAAGACATCAAATTTCCTCTGATCTGTGGGTCAGATACATTATATGTGCAGATAGGAAGTTGATACGGTCTAAAAATACCTGATCTGCAAAACATATATTTGGCAGTGAAACTGTTAAGCCATACACTGTACTTGCAGGGTCTTCAGATGCTGAGTTCACCCTGTACATGTTTGTTTACACAGCAAAACAGAAGCTGTGTGCAACAGAGTTGGAAAAGTCACAATATGTGGATGCAAATAACCATACAGGCAGAAATACATATCCTATAGAGGAAGAGAACAAACGATGACAGGCAGCTCAAGCTCTTGCTACACTTACTCATGATACATTTCTTTTCATGAGCTGGGGCTGAATGCAGGATTCTGAGCAATACAAAGGAAACCACAAGTAGCTTTAATGATGATTATACGCTCCAGATGAATGTTACAAATGTGTAACACATATATTGGTGGTATCTATTGCATTAATGCTCTGTCTTTCTATCTACACACATATATAACCCAATACCACTGTATTGTATGATATAGCTTTCATCTTTGTACGTAATGGATGGCACATGTCCCACTAGCGGGAAAAAATGCTAAGCCGTAAGTATGCTATGCGTGCTTGTTCTTAATGTAAGATTTATGATTTATTGATGGCTTTTATTTGCCCCTGTTCAAAACAGAGACCACTGAACAGTGGACAGTACATAAAAATCCCCCCCTCCCCTTTCTTTTGCTTTCATGCATGAGAAATGATTGTACAAAGGGTCACGGTCCATCTTTAATTCATCCCTCTAACATGCTGATTGCACTACTTTCACTCAGGATTCTCCTATTTTGTATGTAGCCACTTTAACAAGTTTGTGTCTCTACAGTTTTTAAACTTGCAGGCTTGGCATTATGCAAATATTGTTAAGGGTTTTCTGTTTTGAGTTGTTTTTTTTATTTTTTCCTGTTGTACTGAGGTAGCCTTTCCTCAGGACAAGTATAATAAATTGTGTGCATTGCAGAGATATTCATGTGAGCACACTGAACTTGCAGTATTTATGTACATTGAGGTAAACAAGTTCTAACTGTTCCTTGTTTAGGCTTCACCTCCTTTTTGGGTGTCCCTACTGCTTCTCCGGTCATTAATTTTGCAAGATTGTTTTTCAGGATCTAAGCAATAATAGCTAATTTAACAGGGAATAATTTTGTGTTTACACATACCTGCTCTCTTCGGCTAATTAACTCGACCTGTCTAACCTCCATGCAGATAACTCTGTGTGTTTGTTTTTAAAATGCATATTTTTTTTTTTTCAGTTTGCAGCTGTCAATTTTATTGTGCTCTTTTGGGAAGCAATAAATGTACCTTTTAATGACAAAAGACGGGTGGTATATCCTCTGCTAGGTCTAAAGCAGATCACTGCCTGTCAGACAAGTGTTATTTCCCCTTCGCTGCTGGTGCTGTTCGGTCTTGGGGTTGGGTTTTTTTTGGT
>RSEF01000031.1:15657413-15671787 GCA_003993805.1 Himantopus leucocephalus
AAAAAAAAAAAAAAAAAGAAAAAAGAAAAAAAGAAAAAAAATCTTTTCATTTGACTGCACATCTTAGGGAGAAACCAAGGTAGAGGGGCTTTCTATCCAGTCCCTCCCAATCTGAATGGTGCTGTTTCTATATTGATGATTGCCTTGCCAAAAGGAGCTCCAGTAGGTTTTCCATCATCAGGAAAGAGACGATTTAGCCTTGCACTGTTGAAAGACTCATTGCAGGAAGGCGGAGCTGCATTGGTTTGCAATGTTGTTTTTAGTTAACTCTTAACAAGGGGATATTTCCTGGGTCTCTTCTAGCATGTACTGTAGCGGGGTTTTGGGTTTGTTTGGTTGAGATCCATCTTCTATTAAGTGTGAAGCGATTAAAAATAGGTTTTTGAATTCCTCTTTAAAAACCAATTTATAAAAGCATTGCAACAAGGTATACCTCTATTTTGCCACAAAGCGTCTCGGGATTGTGTTTGAAATGTGTCCGTCCAAGAACCTTCCCCTCCCCCAAAAATGTGTATAGTCATTGGTTAAAACGACTGTTTTTCTCTCTTTCTCTCTCTCTTTCTCTCTCTCTTTCTCTCCTCTCTCTTTCTCTCTTTCTCTCTTTCCTTCTCTCTTTCTCTCTTTCTCTTTCTCTCAATAAAGAGAAAAAAACCTAAAAAAAAAGTAAAAGGAAAAAGAAAAAAGAAAAAAAACCTTTTTGTTTGCTCTTGCATTGCAAAATTATAAAGTAATTTATTATTTATTATCGGAAGACTTGCCACTTTTCTTGTCATTTGACTATTTTTTTTGTTTGCTGAAGTAAAACAAAAAAGAAAAAAAAAGAAAAAAAGAAAAAAAAAAGAAAAGGTTGTACCGTGGTCTTTGAATTATATGTCTAATTCTATGTGGTTTTTGTCTTTTTTTTTTTTTCTTAAATATTATGTGAAATAAAAGCGCCATATGTAGAATTATTATATCTTCAGGACTATTTCACTAAATAAGCGTTTGGAATAGAGAAAATAATAATAATATTAATATTAAGTAATGAACAAAGTTCCCTCTTTTAAATATTTACAAGTTAGCAGCTAAAATACCTGAAATAAAATATTGCATGCAAAGCAGGTCGTTAGAGAGTAAAGGAGTGTGATATTTTATTGCAAGTATTAACGACCAGCTTGTAAATTTCCATTTCAACAACTATATCAGGGCTAGTTAAAGCTAGATGCCTTAGCTTTCAATCGATAACGTTAGAAAGTCTCTTGATCCCCCCCATCCCTTGCCCTTAAAAGTGATATTACTCTAGGCATGATCTGACATAACGTTAAGACATCTAAAGAACTGTGAGCTCAGGCTTTTTGCTGAGTTCTATTATTTTTAAAAAATAATAAAAAGAAAGTGCTGTATACCAAAGCCTCGTTGTTGAGATTGTTGAAGTGACCTGTATTTTAAGTATAAGCTCCTGATAAAAGGGACGCTTTTTGCTTAACAAGTAAAGTATGACCATTATTTATCAGTGTCTGCTGTCAAAACGCTTGAAAAATGCTGCAGGAGAAATATGTTGAGGGGATATTGCTGTGAAATTGCACGAATAGTGTTCCTTATTTTCTGTCGACTTCCCTCTCTTCACTCCCTCTTTTCTTCCTTTTTTAATTTGCGGGGGAGAGGGTGGTGAAAGCTAGAAATGTGGGCGATTTCTTGGGGAAAAGTAGAAAAAAAAAAAAAAAAAGAGTTTGCTTCTAACCAGAGGTCTCCTGGGGAGNATCCAAGTGTTCCCTAGTGCTCCCGGCCAGCACAAGACAAAGGCTCGTTTTAAAAAAACCTTAACAACTGGAATATAGGGAGATTTTTAGTCTGACAAAGACAAGTTGGTTTGCATGACAGTTACTCCAAACCCTAATGTTTTCTTAACATAACCTTCTTTTTCCTCCCTCCTCACCATCTCAGCCCACCCTGAGCAAGCTCAGCTATAGACAAACCATTTCGACAGTACAGAGAAAATAATAATAATAATAAAAAGGTTAAAAGCCTAATACAAGGATTTCAATCATCCTGATTAGAAACTGGATTCATTTTGTATGCTCAAGTGTAATACATTTTTGAGTACTTGATAAATATTTAAATAAATATGAAATCTACCTTAAACTGTGTGATCAGTAACCCTTGTGTTTTCATGCAGGATCAGAGGCTTGGTACGACGCTTCGGGGGGCGGGAGGGAGAAAGGGTGTCATTTCTGCCCGGTGGTCTAACGTGTAAGTTGTTTGAGTCGCTCGTAGTGACGGAAGGCGGGGGGGGGGGGGGGGGGANGTTTGGAGACCGAGTCTCCCACTCGGGGCGGGGTGTCTTTAATTGGGGCTGAGAACCTGTAAGGTCAGGGCAACGCGGGGGCCTTTGCGTTCACCTTTTACCGCCCGGCAGCTAACGCGTTAGGTGGGAAGCGCGGCCGCTCCGCGGGGGGAGGCGCAGGGTTACGCCAGGGCGGCGGCGACCCCGCGGGAGAGCAACCTGCGCCCCGGGGGGCTGCTGAGAGAGAGAGAGAGTGTGAGTGTGTGTGTGTGTCCCTTCCCCGGGCAGGACCTTCGGGCCGGTGAAGGTCTGTCGTCTCTGAGGGCCACGCAGGAGGAAAAGAGGAATTTTGGTTGTCGCTCCTTGGGAGGGGGAAGCCCTCCCCCGCCCCCCGCCCAGCCCTGCGCGGAGCCGGGGCTGCGCTGCGCGGCGCCCCGCGGTCCCGGCGCGCCCTCCCGGCGGCTGGGGCTGCCGCCGAGATAAGCGGCCCGCCGGGGAGGCAGGGGTTTGCGTTTGGGCTGCCAACGGAGCGCCTCGCTCCTGGAAACACGCCGGGCAGCGTGCTGCCGGAGGGCTGCAGCCGCCCTCCGACCCCTCGGTTCCGCAGCGGGGTGCGGGCTGGAGCCCCGCCGGGGGTGCGCCCCCACCCACACCTGCCGCCGGGATCCTGCCTGCACCCCCCCCACGGAGGGCCTGAGACCCCCTGGGAAGGCTCGGGGAGGGGGGGCTGTGGTCGCTGCTGCGGCGGCCGCTCGGGGGTCTCTCTCTCCACCCCCCCACCCCCCCGTCCCCAACCGCCGCCACCCCGCTCCGGCGCGCCCCTCTGCGCAGACCTGCGGCCCCGGTGTCACCCCGCAGCCTCCCCCCTCCAAACTTCAGTTAAACATCTTATTTTAAGATTATTTCTTTTCGCGGGGCGGAGCGGGTTCTTTTATGGCGTTTGGTGCCCTCTTCCATTTCATATATCTGTGGCATATTTCTTCCCTCCCTCAAACCTTTGCGTGTTACCCGCCGTGAAGCAAATAAAGAGAAACTTTGGAGCGGTCCCTCCTAGTGCCTGCAGGAGAACACCCTTCCTGAGCTCGGGCAGCAGGAGTTGTCCAAGCGAGAGAAAACACCCTCTTCATGAAATGCGTCTTCTTATGGTGCTCTGTGCAGGTTCCTGCTCTGGTTCCTCTTTCCGATACGGGCGAGGGCGGCAATTAGCAGCGCCTGGTCCGCCGGTTTTCTCCTTGCTGCAGCCTCTCTTAATAGTGTCAAATAAGGTCTGTTAAAGCCTGCTGTAATTTCTCTGAGAATGTTGTTTGCACACACAGAGGCCAATATTCAAACTCTTCTCATTTCAATATTTGTACCAGGTTAATTAACTCTCAGCATCTCCAGCCAACTTAGCAGTGAGACGCAGGAGCCGGGGATGCGAATTCCAGCGTGGAGATGAGTCGAACATCTCAACAGTAAGTGCTTGCCTTTATATACATAGGTGTACATACATATCTTAACAAATCCACGCTGGGTCACCCAAAAATGGGCAGCGGGCAAGGAAAGGGCCCCCACCCCACGGCGGTGCCGGCCCTGGGGCCGGCGCAACCCCAGCCCAGCGCCCGGGACAGAGCCGGAGCGGGTCGAGGCTCCGCCGTGCCGGGCGGGTTTCAGGGGCACCGAGCCGCCCTCGCCCCCTCTGCACGCCCGAAACGCCGACAGCTTTTTACGGTGCGAGGTGCCGCTGCTCGGGGCTCTGCGTGCTTCAGCGGAGCTGTAAGTAGTTAATAAAGGGGCTGGAAAGAGATCCTGTTTACTGATTGTTCCTGATTGTTGTTTTCTTGATAACAGAGCAAGCCACTGAATGACTGTTTGAGCTCAGGCGCCACAAACATAAACTTAACAGCTCCCAGTGTGCCGGCCCTGCTGGAGGATCACTCCTCACCTCCCGGGACTTGTGAAGTGCAGGCGGAGAAGGCAGCTCCCAAGGAGGCAGGCACCACGGGGGCGGGGGAGGCTCGCCTCTGTGGCCGAGCTTTCCATATTGCACGGTATCTGCCGTCATTAGGTAGGGGAGAGGGGGGTAAAATTAGTAGGTGCCTTCCCCCGAGCCCCCTGCCCGTGCCGGAGGTCGGGGCAGGTTCTGTGCGCTGCTCTTCGCAGCATCCCAGCCCAGAGATGCGGCTTTTACATCAGGCTGCTGTTTTGTTTGAATTTCGTCAAATTTTCTTGAGGCGGCGAAGCGCCACCAACCACACAAGCGCTCTGGGCTCGTCCGGCGTCGGGGAGGGAGGGCGGTAGAGGCGGGGGTTGGGGGGCGCGCAGCCTCGTCGCTGTCGTCCCGCACTCTCCGGCGGGACCGGCAGCGGCGGGGAGCAGCCCGGCCGAGCGGGAGCTCGATTAATTAATTACCTGCAGCCCCGGCTTTCTCCGGGGTTGTGTGGCGGGGGGCGAGGAGGAAGGTTGCAAAACAGGATTTTTGCTGAAGTGTCTCTTTGCTTTTTNTCTGCTTCCAAATTACCTCTGTGATACTGACTTTGCAGTGATTTTTCCCCCTTGCTCATCCTGGTATTCGTGTGACAGTGTGAGGCTGACAGAAGGGCTCTGGGTGTTAGTGATGGGGAAATAGGGCATGTTTCTCTTAGTTTCACAGAATCTTTTTTTTTTTTTTGTTTTCTTTTCTCCTGGCAGACAAAACAGGGCAAGGTGTGTTTATGGGGGAGAGAGAGGGGGCGGAAAAGTTTTCCAGAAGTAAGTGACACGGACCAAAGCAGAGCTCGGCTCCTATCTCCCAGCCGACCTTGGGCGGCAATGGGAAGAGGAAAATAGGGTGTTACTGTGGCTTTTCTTTAGGAGGGCTGTTCAGGTCGGTAGATCTCCAAGGCTAATCCAAACAACCCGTTTGACTTGTGAGGTCCGGAGTCTAGACAGAGCTGGTGGCTCGGCGGCTCCTTATCTGGTTTTGGAATCAGCCAAAAGAGACTTTTCTTAATGTCCACAGCAGCACTGGGATCTGCCGGGGCCGGGGAGCCACCGCACCTCGCAGACAGGACAACAAATACACCCACCACCTGGAGGCTTTACAGCCCGCTTTGTTGTTCCCGGGCCGCCGCCGCTGCGGCCCTGCCTCGTCCCCCCCCGCCACCCCCGAGGCCCCGGCGGGCTGCCCAGTAAAACGCACACCCCGCTGCTAGCCACCGCAGCTGCCCCTGTCGCCCCCCGGGTACCGAAGGGTGGGTCACCTCCGCGGCAGCATGTGGCAGTGGGCACTCGGGCCCCGCTGGGGTCAGGAGTGCTGATTTTTCTCCCCCCCCCCCCCCCCCCCNTATTTATTTATTTTTCCCCGTTGAAGTTTTACAGAGAATGGGAAAAAATATCCAGACTCGCTCTTGTTCACCAACATTAAAGAATGATCGAAGCAAATCAATTAAGAGAGAGGAAGTCAGCTGAGATACAAGATCTTCTTTGGGAGTAGAAAATTGCCTTCTGTATTAGTCCCTTTATGCTGGGTTTGTGGATATTGCAAGCTGTAAAGCTTGTTTGAGGCGGTTGGGATCAATAAAAGCATTTAACTCAATAGCAAGCAGCATTTTGGAAAGTAGGGAGAAAGAGGCATCTTTTAGTTGGATGTCACTCTTCCTATTTATTCATTTGTTTTCTTGAGCTTTCAGAGTCTCCCGGCACGTTGGGCGGCTGGATGGTGGGTTTCCAGGTTTCTGAAGAGTGCATGAGCCCATCCACCGCCTCTGCTCTGTCCCTACTGTAACACAAAACTGTTTGCTGCGAATCTGTGTGAATCCTCTCCAAACTCTGTGCTGTTTTTCAGTGCGGTTGAGTTCAGGGCCATGATATCCCATTTTGGAAGAAAGCAAGCTGATTGCTGTAACTATAGTGCACTGATACACTATTTGCAGCAGATATTGTAATTGAGTCTGCTAATGTGGAATTATGAAATTTGCCAGTGGGTAGGACTCTTTCTCTTGCAGTTTAGAAGGTTTGTGGATAAGTGCTGTTTTCTAGATTTAGTAGTTGCAAATTTCCTCATGTACAGAGCAAATTATATTGCAAAACTTTTGTAATAATTTTCCATCAAACACGTTTAAACTATTTTAAACTCCTAAAAACTCAGGGAATTCAGGATCAAGAGAGCAACATTTCCCCAGGAAAGGAATCTTAACCATGATCCTGGTACTCCTCTTTTTTTTTTTTTTTCTCANAAAACTTTGTGTTTATTTTTAACTGTCACAAATACAAGGTGTTGTTTGAAAAGTGTTAAACTTAGCAGGTATATAGAGATAATACTGACGTGTCACTGTGCATGATAAAGTAAAATATGGTGGGAATTAACTTGAAAAGTTTATGAAGGTTTTAACTACAGCCCATAAATTCACCTTTTTTAGAAAGATACGATGATATGTAGAAGATCTTACAATACATATGACACTTAAAAAAAATACTCCAATATTTGGAGCCCAAACATTTTTTCCCCAAGTTGAAGACACAAACTGAGGTCTTAGTCCTCAAAAAGCTTACTGTAAGTAATCTGAAGTAATTAATATTAGACCACTCTAGTGAATCACGAATTGCAGGAGGAAACTTTCTCGTTTACACAGGGATTTCTGCGAAGGTAGTGAAAGATTTGCTGCTAATCTACAGTGAAGCAGGCAGGCATGTGTATCTCTGAAGGCTCAAGTCCGATTCTTACTGAAGTTAGTACCAAAAATCCTCTAGACATGTGGGTATAAAATCAGTGCTGTTATTTTGTAGGGAAAAAAGTGATTTCCTTTCCACTCCTGTCATTTTTTTTTCCATATTTGACCTTAAGTGACTGCATAATTTTCTATTGTAAGAGAAAAACCCTCTTAAGCTATCGGTGCATCAGTAAAAGCTTCTTGCTTGGTGTGATAATGAGAAACAGGAGCCAATAGCTCATCTGAATATACAGAATATTATAAAACAAAACAGCCACTCCCCGTCTCAGTTATTGCCACCTGAGGGAAATTTCATATGTTGGAACTGTGGGGTAGGAGACTGCATGCAAATTACTTGCATTATATATTGCAGGAGAGAACTCTTAGCAAAAGTTAACAGGATTAGCCCCACGCCAGCTCTGAAGTTCTAATTTACATGTATTTCACCTTCATGATATGAAGCAAGGAAGGTTTTGCAGGATTTGGCCCTACCAGTGTGACTCAAATTCAGGCTCGTTCTGAGCCAGGCAACTGCCCAATTGGCTGTTGCAGAATGATCTCAAACTTCACACACAGCACAGGATTTGAGGTGTGCTAAATATTCAGGGTTTTCTTTAGTGAAAATGAATTGATAGTATTTTTTTTTTACTTAGATTCTTTTTCTGCAGCAAGAATTTTGTGATTTTAGCACTTGAAAGGCTAGAGCTTTTTTTAGTTATTCAAGTAAGCTTGTTCAGGGTTGGGCCTTTTCTGGGTGAAAACCCTGGGTAGTTTTGATATTAAGTCAGGATGAGCAGGATTGAGCACTTAGTGGCCAGAAACCTCAAATTGTTGTATCACTTTAAATGAAAGTGTTTTAGTCCAGCATTCATTCCAGATCATACAGGCTTACTGGTTAGTATAAACTGGGGAAACAACTAAGTCGCAGTGCTCATACAGGAGCAGTATATTCAAGACATTAGATGTATCGTCTTCATCACATTTTTTGAATGCTATGTTTTTAAGTGTCTATTCTTTGTGGTTCACTTTTTCTTCTAATGAATTAGTTTTCAAGGCAACTTTGCCTGTCATTCCAGTAAGCACAGCTGGTTTATGCCTTGATCTTAATTTTTTTTTTCTGAGTAAATTGCTAATGGACTTTGAAAGAGTCATGTCCTCAATTCAGTTGAGCCCATCCCATTTCAAAGTCAGTGGTCTCTGCCAATTATGTAGTGGCAACGGCAAGAACATTTAGATTTTTGCAATGACTGCCACATACCACATTTATTTGTGGTAACAATACTATCACGAGGTACTTCAGAGCAGAAGAATTGGTCATTAAAGTAGTCCTGGACGTGAAATTTCACCATTTGGGATCTCAGTTCCTCAGTACGTTGGCTGTTCAAAACTGATTACATTAGGGGTATGTGTTTGCAGTTTTAATATAACTTAGTAAATCGTTACCACAGAAAAAAAAACCCAAACCACAGGATTAAGAAAGGCAGATACCACTCCTTACATATCAAACTATCATTCATTCATATAAAAGTATCAAAATCATTGTCAGTTTGCCATTTTTCCTTGTGAATATTTTGTTTATAAAAGGACATTTCTTTCTGAAATGATTAGGTCATTCAAGCAGGGATTCATTTGAGGGTGTTTATGGCTGTTCCACGGTTGTGCAGTGCCTGATACAATGGCCTGCGCTCCTCACAGGTCATTAGAGCAATGCTGTTACCAACATGGTCAGTAGTAGTTAATAAAAAGAACTTGGTGATGTTAGTACAACTCTACAGTGATAATTGACAAATATAGATGTAAAGCCTTGTGTCTTATAGATGCTAAATTCCTGCAAAATAATTTTTCGATGCTGCTTTTATTCCCGTTTCTATAGCAAAATTTTTGCTAACTTCTACAGGAGAATTTGTTCTCTTCATTCAGTGAGTGCCTCAAAGAAAAAATGGGAATTAAGAATGAAATAGCATGACAAGTAGCAGCGTTGCAATCAGCAGTACAAGTTTTATGCTGCAAGGACTGAGTCTGAATGGAAAAACCCCTGAAAACTGAAAGTCTTGTACTGCAGGATCAAATGTTTGGCGGACTATTACAGTCACTAAAACAATGTATTTTCATTCTTTAGAGTTTTATCTGCCTTCAGCTATTTAGCAAGATAACTCTATACCTTATATTTCAGAGAGAATTTTTAGTTTTTTTATACATTTGAATATGCTGCTGGAACAAAGGCAGTCATTAACGCAGCTGTTGATCAAGCAAAGAATGCAAAAACTTAACCAGTTAATGATCAATTAAATATGGTGAGTTATCTGCTCTAATTCTTAATCATGTCTTTTAGTCAGGTGGTGTTAATATGATTGCCCTTTAGTTAATGATTGTTTTATACATTTTTTATATATATTGTAAGTTATGTCTTATTTGGGGATAAAAGTGAATACAGCCGGGGGAGGTACGGACTTTTGTGAATGTGTGGTCTAAAAGGAACAAATAATTAGTGCTTCCAATTAGGTCAGTGAAAATCCCAGGGGCAGCAGAGTGGTAAATGCAATTATGAGGGCAACGTGGAAGAGAAAAAGGGAGGATGGAGGCGGCTCATGTCTACCTGTGACATGACACAGAGACTGTGACACCCTGATAACATTCTCTGGTATTGCAGCCCTTGTTTTCATGGCACAGCTCGGCCTTGTGTGGGCTCGTGAAGGGGCTCACTGCTCGCAAGAGGCAGCAGAGCTCCTCCGGGAAAGCACGGTTTCCTGCCTGTTTGGCAGAGGCTGAGGAGTCCTTGGCGGAGATGGTTAGACAGGTTCTCCCTTCCTAAGAGGGATGCTGAAAAAAGTCGTGGTTAGAATAGTTCCCAAAGCATAGAGCTGCCTCAGATTCACATCTGCACAGAAGAGGCACTGACCACAATGAGAGCTGATCTCTCAATGATGGATGGCGATCAGGCATCTCTGATGAACTTTCTCATGCCTTTGTTATAGTTGAAACGAAGTACTGATAGTTGGTCAGCAGACCTTACAGGGGAGACTTGGGCTTGTGTTTCAGTCAAGGCTTTCTCCCTCTCTACGAAGCCCCTCCAGAATGGTTGCAGGGAGGCTGGGGCTGGGAGCTGAAACTTGCCTGTCCTCGGGAGCGTGGCTGCCCGCCCTTGCCTTAATGCATTGCTGCTCTTCCTCCCCCTGCACTGCTCAGGCCGTGACCTGGAAGTCTCCAGATGTGGGAGAGCCCGGCCCCGGCCAGCTCCTCGCCCTGCGTTCCCACACTCCTTGGCCCTGCCTGCGGCACGGGCTGTCCTTGCTCCAGTGGAGCAGCCCCAGCTACGTGCGGGATGCTGCGGCCAGCTTGGGCGAGGCTTCACCTGGGCCCCCTCCATCTCCTCAGCCGGCACGGGATCCCTGCACGTACTTCGTGACGGGATGTAGGCCTCTGTCCAAAAAATGCCGGGACGTGAGATTTAGCACATGGCACCCGCTGCGTAAAGCCTGTGATGGGAAAGGGCGAGCGTGCTTCTGCCGGCGTCCCACCCGAGGACGGGGCTTGTGAGGAGGCGCCGGATGGGGCTGCAACGTGCCTCTGCCGCGTGCTGCCCGGAGAGGAGCTGCAGCTCTGCGCTAGTGCTGCGCTTGGTGTCTCCCGAGAGCCTCTGCCGTGGCCGAAGCTAGGGAGGCAGCCAGGGCTGCCCATGCTGGGGGGCGGGGGGTGAGCTTTGGTGGGGCAGAGCGTGCCCTGCAACAGCTGCTTTTGGGCCCCCGGCTCTGTAATGGAGTACGGGCGGCGGAGTGGCATCTCGCGCCATGGCGGGTGGGTGGGGAGAGCTGAGTGCGTCTGAGTGGGGTTCACGGAAGAACAGCTGCTGCTTATTGAGCAGAGGGATGCATCGCAGATGCTGTCCTTTTTCATGGCGTAGGCCCCAGTGCTACTAGACGTCATCTCCCTCCTCTCAGAATTTATAGCCCAGACCCTTTCTTAATAGCAGGCACTTACGTCCTTTCTCTTTAGTTTCCCCCCTTTTTTTTTTTTCTCTTTTTTTTTTTTNTTTATTTGAGGGATGCAGGGTATCATTTTTAGCTTTCAGAGGATGCCTGGAGCAGTAGCTCCCCCTACTCTAGAAGTGATCAGTGGTTTCAAGGTTTACTTAGGACGGGACAGACTTGGTTTCAGATTCCTTCCGTGCCTGGGGGGATGCAGCCGTGTGTCCCTCTCCCAGCCAAGGCAGCGTCCCTAATCTTTGGGCTGTAGGCTATGCATGCATAGGGCTGGGGGGGGTGTGCGTGTGTGAGTGTGTTTCCATCCTGCCCATTGAAGCTATTCTACAGCACAGGGAAGACTGGAGAGAGGAAATGAGAGTATGAGGGTTGGAACCTGTGTCATGGGAAGCAGGTTTGAGTCTGTTTGGAGGATGGGTTTTGTCTGAGGTGTGTGGGCTGTCAGGAACAGGCAGGCCTGGCCACATGCGCAGGCAGAGCTGTGGGCGTTTGAGAAGCTCCAGCATAGAAAACTGAGGCATCTCCAGAGGTCAGGCGCCTCTGGGAATGGTCATCAGCTGAGCAAAGTTTTCAGGATCCCAGTTTTGGGCCTAAGTGCTTAAATTGCACCCAAGCCCCACGCTGGGCACCTCAGCCCCTTTTTGGAAGGCCGCCGCTGTGGAGGGTGTTTGCAGTGTGCTGTCAACACCCGCCAGAAGGGACCCAGAGCCTCCACGGGAGGAAAGATCTGGCCAGCTTCCACCTCCCTAGCAGTGTCAGAGCAGCGTGGTGGGGGTCGCGCAAGGGAAAGCGGAGACCCTCAGTCTCTGCCTCATTTAACTGTCTCACTGCTGTCAAATGCCCTGCCCAGTGTGTGGGTGAGACTGAGAAACATCTGAGAGCTTGCTGGCCACAGCTTGGTCTGCATAAGGCTGAAGGCGATGCTGCAGGCTGGAGGAAGCTGCCCGCAGGTAGGGCAGAGCTCGTACATGCCCTGCTCACCGGGTGGACTGCCGGCTGCCAAACTGGAAGCATTACTGAGGCTTTGGGTGCAGCTAGGTGTTCCCATCTCAGCAGGTGGAAGTCAAGCGTCCCCACAAGCCCCCCCGCCCTGGTCATTTTCTGGTGAGACGTTTGTTACTAATACTTTCGGATGAAGACCTTGCTCTTGTGATCCATGCCCCGGCACCTAGGTTCTTGCAATGGTCTCTGTTATAGCGAATACATCAGTCTGTGCTACAACTTGATCAGAGTGCCACCTCTGCTCACTAAACAACGTATCTCACTGGGAACATGAGACCAGTGTTCCCAGAACTCTGCTAGCCACTGTTTGGTCTGCAAGTGGAGTTTTGGAGTATAATTTTGGCTGGTGGAGCATATATAGCCTGTGTATATGAGAATATGGACATCTATCTGTGCAATCTGTCCACAGCTGCAATGGGCGCTAGTTGGTGTTAAGTTGGAGCAGTTACAATATGAAAATGGAAAAGGCCCACCTGTCAGCAAGTTTCTCCAAGTCTCTGCTTCTGAGCTTATTCTCTGGTCTTGCCTGTTGTCAGTGTAGCCAGAATATGCTGACCTGCAGGACATGACCAAGTTTTTGGGATGGTAAGGAAGAGGAGATTGCAGAGGAGGGGGCATACATTTGAGAAAGATAGACACGGATAAGGTTTTGAGCCCATCTTTGGGAAGTTATTTTCTAAGTTAGAGGTGAATCTTTCTTTATATGATTTTTAAGGATACTGTATTTGTATCTGTAATAGCTGTAATGCCAGATTTTCTCTTCAAAGACTGTGACTAACAATTCTGTTTCTTCCTAGAGTACTGGTAGACACGGTCTCATCTTCCTGAGCTCATCAGAAACTCCATTGTATTTATATCAGGGATACCACTGCTTTATTGAGAAGTTCCCAAACTGTCATACTTGCTATGCAACTGTTCAGTGCAGTGTGTGAACAACTGAGCAGTTCCCACGCAAGAATTTGACCTTGTACAGAGCTCTAAGGTATTCTTACCTATTCAAATTAAGTTTGCTAACCCTTTCTTTATTCATTTCTACAGAGTGAGTCAAACACCAGCAGCTTTAGACAAATGGACTTGTCTAAAAGCACATTGTAAGTATAATTTGGATAATAATTGTAATTTGTAATGCAACTGACTTCATGAATGTTAGGCACATCTCTTGGCAACGTAAGGCTTGTATCGGAGAGTGCAAAAGAATCTCACCAGGGTATTTAACGGAAACTGATGCTTGGATCATTTAAAATGATAATTTAAAATTTGATGGAAAGTAGTCCTGTGCTGGTGTGTGGTCAATACAAAGATTCAGCTACATGTGGAAAGAAATGTTTTATTTTCAACATTATTCATTCAAAACTAAAGCAATAAAAGTAAGGACTGGGATGGGCAAAACAGAAGAGTAGCACTATGTTTTTTTCCAGAATAATGAGGTTTTAAGGATTATGAGTTCATTCTGATCATATTTTTTATCAACATGTAATAGATATGCTACAAAATAGTTCAGTGCCCCAAAACAGAGTTTTAAATGCAAATGAGGAAACCATAGCAGTTTTCCTTCCTCTTCTTGTTCTACCTTGATTAGGTACACTGCTCTGTCTTGACACACAACATACACAGCATGGGCTTATGGAGGTGCAACAGCTTTTTGTGTTTTGTACCACACCCACAACACAAAGAGGCTGGGGCATGGTTCGAAGACCTGATCCAGGATGTTTAAAAATACCATATGTTTAATGACTAAGCTGACCCTCCCCAAAGACATTTTGAAAGAATTTATCCTACACTTAATCACCAAAACGTTCTTTCTGCTTGCCCCTAGCAAGATTCAAGGTCGTAAAGAAAAAATTAGGGATTTTCCCACAGGAAGGCTGTCTGTCTGAGGTTTGGAGATTCTACGCAGTATAGCATTATACAGCAGAATATCAGAGACAGGGCATTGTATACTTTTTTACAGACTGAGTGAAACCTACCCGAGCTGCAAGGCTGTTTTGGGCTTGATTGTGTTTTTCCTGCCCTTTAATATTAAATAAATTTGTAGCTGCTTCTTCTTTCAGCTAGCGTGTGTGCTCTCATTTGAACACGTTTTCTTTTTAAAAAGTATTTACAGTGTTTCTATCATTTGGCAGTGTTAGGATACTATTGATTCTTTGTCATGAAATGTTAGACTGCAAGTTTACTCAAATGTGCATGAGTAACATGACGTATTTTAAATAAAACTACACAATCAAATATATTCTAGTTTCTCCATGTCTGGGGATCTACCAGAGACAGATGGTGACTTACTACTTTCACTTTCGTATGGCTAAATTCCACTGGTTGAATACAATTTGATAAGTTTAAATCAGAATTTGATTCTGAAGTACCCCTTAGCTGTCTGATGCAGTCATATTTGTAAGAGCGTATAATGTAAAACAAATGTCCATAGAATCACAGAATCACAGAATGGTCAGGGTTGGAAGGGA
>RSEF01000031.1:15671887-15717956 GCA_003993805.1 Himantopus leucocephalus
GAACAGGACTGGACCCAGTACTGACCCCTGAGGAATACCACTCCAACTTGACTTACTGGCCTCCAACTTGACTCTGCACCACTAACCACAACCCTCTGAGCAATATCTGTCAGCCACTGTTCAACCCACCCCACTGTCCATTCCTCTAACCCACACTTCCTACGCTTGTCTGTGAGGATAACATGGGTGACAGTGTCGAAGAGACTTTTATTTCATTAAGCAAACCAGAATGCTGTTTCCGTCAAAAGCAGCTGCCCTCAGGGCTTTCCCTCTGCCTCTGTCGGGAGCAGGCAGCAATCATGCTTCAGCTCCATACAGCAGCAGCAGCACAATAAATCCTGTATCTGGTAAGTCCCAATACCGGCAGGGAAACTGTAAGAGTCACTGAAAGAGAGCAGCCACACACTGGCATGACCAGTTACCATTACACTTCATACATCCTCAGCAAAATGCTGCCTTCTGTGCAGGCAGTGAGGCAAGAGTGATAGAGCACTGACTCTCCACCATTCCTGTTCCACTTTGGATGAACAGTTATAAACGTGATCTTACACAATGCCTCACTGGGAATGGGACCCACTGAAAGTTCCTGAGGAAGAGATAACTAAGCACAAGCATGTGTGCTGCGCTGAAGTCCCTTACAAAACTGAAAATAACAGTTATGTTTTTTCTTGTTGGAAATACCTATAAAAGTAGAGTACCTTCGCATTCTTAGCAGATACACAGGTTCTGTGCCTACGTTTCTGTATGCTAAAGTTTTAGTAACAAAACCACTTTGCTTTAATTTCTCTTTAAAAGAAAATAATACTGTATTACAGTACTGTGTGTAAATTAAATAGTAAACTATAAAAGGTCTGTTGTACAGCCCCAGAATATTTTTAGAGGGAAACTACACTTACCTCAATTAAAGGCATATTTCCTAAAATGTTCTTATAGGAGATGTTGAGAGCTCTTCCACCATAAAATGATAGGCTCCTATTATGATACAGGATAAGTCAAAGATAAAGAATAAAAGGTCTAGTTATCATTTGAGATACTCCAGTTTATATGGCAACAGGTATAAAACCAAACAACATGTAGCACTTTTTCAGGCAACATGTAATTAATAACTATGCTGTGCTGTCACATGATTTTACAGGTGCTGAGAGGTAAAGAGATTCCAAAAAGAACAAAATCAGTTCATGCAGACAAATTTTGGCCTCTAGAAGGATCTGTCAGTGATGGGTCACTTTATATATATCTTATTTTCTTATGCTTTTGCCAGAGACAGGATAGAAGGACCATGTCTGATGTGGTGCTGTAGTTCTTAACATGGTCAGGACTCAGTCTTGTCTCACTGAATGACATGGAATTTCAACCTACTGACTACACTGTCAGGATGATTGAGTCCTTGCTATTTGTAAGCTTTAACCTCTTTATTAAAATAAAGTTTTGACTAATTTGTGCAGAAGTGATGGTGTTTGACATCACCCCCATGTCTTTCACTGGATGTGATGGTTCTTGACATTTTCTCAAAGTTCTCCTCCTTGAAAGACTGGGATCTACTGTTTTCAGCCCATATAATTCCAATTTATTTGTTCCCAATAAGCTATACAACTGTTAACAGAGATTAAATGTTCTGTTTTAAATAAGATTTAATATTTCAGTGTGGTAAGATATGTCTAAATCCTTTCAAATGAGTTATAGTATTATAACATTATAAACAATCACCTTAATCATTATTTGAATATTTACTTGTATGTATATTTATCTATATGAGGTATCTTTCTCATTAAATTATTCCAGAAATTTTAGTTTGAACTCTCCAAGTCAAAAATAATTTGCGTGTCAAAATTTGCTATAACCTCCTCTTTGGCAAACTCAGAACAACTTTCGCTACTCTTACTTCCAGCATTCCTTAAAAACAGCAGGTAACGTTATTTTGTTGACTTGTCCCTTTGATTTTTATTTCCAATCAAATGGTACTGGATTTTCTACAAATATTTCTTGTATGGTCAGTTACTTTTCACTCATGTCACATCATATATTAACAGTCCCATGCAACTTTTTCAAACTACAAAGCTTTGTCTACCTTGTATGTATTTTTCAAGTCCTACATTGTATATAATTTATTAATGACTCTGCTCTATGTATGCACAGAATGTACTCTCCGTGAAGGTCATTCCTAAGGAAACAATATTTCAAAAACAGTGATAAGGGCAACGCCTCCTTCTTATCATTCAGGATTTTGTCCAAATGTATGAACTTAGGTATGAACTGAATTGGCATAAGCTGATAGGATTCTGCAAATAGAAGAGTTTGGATGGGTTTTGTCACCAAAACAAATTAACTGGATTCCTCCAAGTCAAGCAAATGACTGGATCAAAAGTAATTCAGAGAAGAATGCAACCCAGGATGTGGGATCTGATGCCTTCACCATCATGGTACGTATAACGCTACCTCTAGCCTAGAATTTTTCTGCACTAAGTACAACAATATGGTCTCATACACTGCAGCAATGAAACACTAGGACAAGAGACAATTTCAAATGAAACCTGCATTTTCCCTCCTATTCCCACTGAAGAAAAAAGAAAATACATTGAATTATGGTGTTTAGAACTTAACTAGTAAAATCTTTACAAGAGGCCACTATTGCTATAAACCAGCCAGACTCTTCACAGATATACTAAGAACAATTCTGTGGCATTTATGTGAGTTCTTGTTTTTTACTGAACTCAGCCTTTTTACTAGCTGTCACAGTTACCAGGATAATGACATTTTGTCCTCATCCTGGTTTGCTCCTGCTGGAGGTGGATATGGTCCCAGTCTACATAAGGAAGCTGAGCAAGGTGCAGTATCCACACGCACATCCTTTCTGATCTTGTGATAATGAGAGAGGGCAACTAATCTAGGAGCAGGGACAGAATTCCTTAGGTGTCCCCTTTCTTTATCAGTTCTTGATCAACATTTCTCTAAGTAACCTGGTTCAGTACTTGCATTATTGTCTCCCTGTCTTTGTAACCACTGGCCAGCCTTCTTAAAGAAGGATTTCTTTTATAGCAGGACCAAAGCATTAGAGAAAAGGGATTATGGTATATTCAACACCATTTAAGTATGAAATTTTACCGAATAAAATGTCTCTATAGAAGACAATTTCCTCAAATGTCCCCAACCCATGTTATGTCTCAGCATGTTTCTCTCAACCCATTCCTTACTGTCTCAAAAAAGAGATTCTCCTTTTTTTCTCTTCTGGGCTTTAACACCTCTGCGATTGATTTGTAGGTATGTGGAGAAAATTTAAAATCTCCAAAACTAGCAGTTTAGACACTGTCTTTTAACTACCATTAGATTTGTGTCATGTAATAGCTCACCTGATGACACTGCTTACTTTACTGTTCTTCTGTAACTCCTTAGTTTAAAAAGAACTTCTAAGCTAATATGATCACAGAACAAACATCCCACTGACCTTATCAACACATATTCTTGATGAATTATTACAGGCTTGCTACCTTTGAATCCAATTATAATACAAAACCAAAACTGTATGCCAATATTTGCCCCCTATTTTTGTGTCCCAGTGACTAATAGGAGCCATCCAAGTACAAACTGAGAACAAAACTACTCTAAAGTATGAATTTGTCTCAAAGGTACAACACGAACACATGGTAGAAATGCTATCCACGTAAATCCTTTTTTTTCTTCATCATTGCTCAATGTTTTACTTTTCAAGTCCTCTCATTATCAGACTCCTTCATTAACCTGGAGTTTATGCTTTTTCGTGTTCTCTGCTGAGAAGAATAATATTACACCATCCTAATGAAAAGATGTCTTAGACAGTTTTCCTCAGTAAAGCTTTGGATGAAATTGCATTTCTTAGAAAATTTGTGGAGATTGCTAGGACATGGCATGAATAAAATTTTTTCCAAAGAAAAGTACAAGGAAAACGTCTGTCTTTTTTTGTTTTTAAATATATGAAGGCACTGATGGTTCTTATACATTATGAATGTCATTGAGATTTGTTTATTCCGTATTTCCTGAAAAGAACTGAGCGCGTCTCTGTGTCTACCTGTGGTACAATACCACTAACTCCAGCCATACACAATCAAGCCCCAAGCGAATAAAACAGTCGGAAGAGTAATTAAAGGTATATCACAGGGATTGCACTTTATTAATCAGTAATATTTATGACTCTAAGTCAGTGCTGCAAATTTTTATTCACCTACTTGCCCTGTGCATTTTTTTTTTTTGACAAGGTTATAAAACACCACTAGATTTTTTTATTAGCGTTAATCACAATGGTAAAGGGCAGCCAGGTATGGTAAATTTTAGTGACAGCTGTGTGAAGCTGGGTTAAGATAAGTACTATTCAAACATTATTTGCAAAATTATTTTCTCAATGATTTTTCTCTGCCTTTTAATGAATACATTATTTGTGAATGCATTGTCTCATACCCTAGAGAGATGATTAGTTAATATCCCTTTTCCATACTTCTTGTGCTATTTTTCTTATCAAGTAGATTGATTATTCAGAATTAATTTTCTGCTGTTACTTAGTGTGTTCTGCCTTTTTTATATGAAAGTCAGAATCTGAATTCATCATATGCTACAGGGGATGAATGTGATGCTTTCTCTGTATGCTGCTGGAGAAGCAGTTTCAGATGGCTTCGGCAAATGCTAGTGATATTCAGGAGTGTCTGGCATCAACCGTTGTCACTTCCTGGCAAGGAGACAGCTTAGTCCTTCTTGTTTTCCTTAAGCAGCTGCATAGTTCCTCTCGTGTTCTGCAAAACACAGTAAGTGGCTGCCTTTTTTTGGATAAATAATTTATCCTACACTTAATGATGCAAGTTAGCTGGCACCGGACAGCTTCTAGGTCCCAGCCTGACCCCTCTCAAAAGACACCACCTCACTTCAACATAAATCTAGGACTCTTCTCTTGTCATCTCCTAACATCCCAGTTTTAATTGGGCTCCGTTGACTCCTCTTCTGGACGGTTTTGATAAGATATGCAACTTTCAGATGGCTAATGCATAGAAAGGCTATGGAGGCTCATGGAAATTATAGAATCACAGTATTACCTGAGGCAACTGTTTTCTGGCTTTTAAGAATACGGTCCAAGTTTGGCTTGAGTATAACTTACCCTAATAACTTCAAGACATGTGTCATTGATGTATCTTTATTCATAGGTTTGGATTCCATTCTCACCTTCCCAAGCTGTAACACTAGGTTGAGGATGTGGAGGCAGTCAGTTCTCAAAAGGTGATAGTGCAATCACTTAATTAAAGAGCTACAGGAACATTTCTCAGGAAAAAAATCTGTAATGGCAGTCATTTCTGTAGTGTACAGTAGCTTTAATACAAGTTTACATGGGTTGCCAGCATTTACATTTTTCATTTAGAGCAAATCTCTATTGCCAGATTAATTCCCCTTCCCCTTCTCCTTGCCCTTGCCCTTCCCCTTCTCTCTATTTCAGTGACACAGTGGTCTGCAGCATGGCCATGAGTGAGGTCGCAGTGTGTGCTCTCTCTGAGGGTGGGAGCCTCCTGGCAGCACAGCCACAGCTCCCCACTCTTGGGTGACGGGCAGCTGCACTGCCCGTCGCATGATTCATTCTGTCAGCGTTGCTCATATGGTCACATAACATGGACAGTATACCGAGAGCCTCTGCATGTGATGCTGTCTTTTTAGATCAGATGAGCTGGTCCTAGATGGAAAATAGATTGGACAGAAGCATTCCAGTCAGCTGTTTGCTTTTCTACTGATATTTTTACCTTCTTTTCCATGTGACTGTACTTCAGCCACTCATGATACAATTTATTAGCACTCTGGCAAATTGCTGGTGTGAATTAATATTGTTGGACTTATATTTTTGTACAGACATTGATGAAATTTACTGCAAAGTCTGTCTAGTCTGTTCTAAATGAGGGCTCCATATAACAAGTCATGTTAAAATCTCCTTTACTTACATAAAACTTTTTAAAAAAAACTTCATTACAGTTTTATTACACTTGATAACTTATATGAAAACAGAAATGCATAAATATGTAAAAAAAAATCATCTGAGATAAAAAAAAAAAGTAAGACATTGATTTTTAAAGCTGCAAGAATTAAAATAGAAGGATATAAAGTAGCTCTGAACACAGCCTGACATTGCAGGTGCTGTAGTGATGGAGATGAGAGAAACACTTTGACAAGCAGAGAAATTGTAAGCTCTTTCAGAAGAGAAACTCACCTTCCAGAATCTCACCTTCACTTTTCAGTGTCTCTTACTGTAGGTTTGCTGTGTTTTGTAGCAATTACAAGAGAGTGAAAGTGAATCCTGTATAGAAAAAAATTTACTTCAGAATGTGGTGCAGTAGATCACGGTCCCAATTAAAGCTCTGTTGCTTGCCATCCACAATAAAGTGGCTGTTTAAAAATGAGGAGTTCATGGTTAGTCCACGCTTGGCTTTTTCACATCTGCTCCATGTCACAAAGGCACTCTACCCCTGGTTACACCTGAGTATCCCCATTGAAATCACTGTGACAGTCACATGTAGGTAATTGAGAGTAGAATTTGGCCCCCTGTGTTGAAGTTGCTCCTTTGAAAGCTGTTCCACCTCCTTTGGCTTAATCCTGCCCCATTAGGGGAATGTAATCCCACTCTTGTGTAAGTGTAATGTGATTCGAGTTGCAGCCTGATAACTGGAGGGGGAACCCAGAGGCAGTGTAGCTTAAATTCAAAGCCTCATTATACGTCTCTCCTGTGGAAATTACATGAACAGTTGAGTCAGATAAAGAGCACATTCTCATTTTTCTTTCACGTATCCCTTTCATGCTCTTGCAAATCCAGCAGAGGGACTGAGCGTAAATACACCATACACATTTTCTTTCTCATGTACTTTAAATACTTTTTTGATTTTATAAAGTAAATGTAATTTTAGGAAAAAGATAAAATCTTCAAAAATGGAGCAAGAATACCAAAGCAAAAGAAAAACTGAATCATTCAAAAGTCATTAAAAGATTGGAAAGGACCTCTGGAAATCATCTGGTCCAACCTTCCGGTGAAAGCAGATCTTTAGGTTTTCCAGGGCCCTGTTAAGCCACGTCTTCCATACTTCTGGCACAGGAGTTTGCACCACTTCTTTGGGCATCCTACTCCATTGCTTAGTTGTTCTCACAGTGAGGAACATTTTTCTATATCCAGAGAAAATTTCTCCCAAAGCAACTTGTTCCCGTTTTCTTGTTGCCATGCTCCCTTGTAAAGAGAGTACCTCCATCTTCTCTATAAATATACTTCAGGTATTAGTGGAGTGTGATTAGGTTCCCCCTGAACCTTCTGTCCTCTAGGTTGAACAAATTGAATTCCATCAACATCTCTTCATATGTCAAGTTCTCCAGTTCTGTAACCATCTTGCGGGCCCTCCACTGGATCCTCTCAGTTTTTCAACGTCTCTCTTGAATTTAAGGGTGAAAGCTGAGCACTTTTCCAGGTGTGGCCTAACAACTGCTGAGTGTAGTGGAATAATCATGTCCCTTCATCTGGTGATTCTCTTGCTGATGCACCACAAGATGCTGCTGGCCTTCGCTGCTGCCAAGCCCACAGTGGCTCCAGGGCAGCTTGCTGTCTCCCAGCTATTGGGTGTACTAAATTTCTAGTCCTTTTTCTATGCTTTTGCAAAAATAGGAATCATATAAGCTGTGTTGGCCATACCAACCATGACATCAGATTTTAATTCAGCTGAGATTTACCCCTAATTAGGTGTTTGAATCCAGTGGCGAAAATTAATTCCTTTTGTTCAATGCTGCTTAAACTAACATTATTGAAAAAGATAGATAAAAACAATGTTTAAATAACTTGTAAGGGATTTAATTTTCCTGTGATTTAGATGCCTTAGTCATTTCAGTACTGAGGGAGAACCAGAATTACAACTGGATGCGTGAATATGAGTTCAAACTGGCTGCTTCTGTCTACAAAAACATTATGAAAATTGCATCATGACAGGTTAGTTTTCTTATGCACCTGCTTTTTGCAACTGAACATTCAATCTCTGCATTTATTTTTGTACACAGATTGTCTACAAGCAAATAATTTGATAGAATATTTAAGGCAAAATGCACCTGGGCTGAGGACTGGAAAATCTTTTTAAAGTGGCAACGACCCAATAATTAGGGTTGAATACACCAATGAATAGGTATCAGCATAAAAGTATGAATTTGCATAAACTTGTAAAAAATTTTAAATAATCCCTTGTGATGAGAGTGCATGATGGACAACAGGAGCCACATGGTTCAGAGGCAGGAACTCAGGTCTCACCCAACCTTACTTCCACTTGCTTTCCCCAGTTGACCCCCTTATAAAGAAACATTTTGTTGGTGAATCAGAGGTGGATGGGCATGATGCCGGTTATTTCATTTGTTTCTTTTCTATTTGTTACAGAAATTGCCCTTACCTGTTGTGGTGCACCAACCTGTTTAGTCTCAGGGGAGAACTTTTGACTCCTTTTTCTTTTTTTCTTTTACTAAATCCTGTTGAGTCCATTTCTAAATGAGGCAAAAGTGGAGAATCAGGGAACCTTGGTCACACTTTTCTTATGCTTTTTTCTTCCCAAGTCTAACATGAATTAAAGGAAAACAAACACATTTGTGAGAAAAGTTAACCAACCAACCATTCCTTTTAGAAAAAGTATGCCATGATTATTTGCTGGTTTCACTTTTGCACTGTGGAAGGTGGTTTTTTTTTGAGATTTTTATTTTCTTAGATTAAGTGATTATTCCCCCCTTCTTTTTTATTTTTTTTTTTTGAAAAGAGCATTTACTTAGTTACTTCATTACACAAATCACCATGAAGAACTTGTGTAAAGATGAGGTTATGACAGGTTATCTTAGTAAAGAATCAAGCTGTGAAAGAAAAGGAACTTCTGTATTTGAATAATTTTGGAGGTGTTTCTTCCTGTAGTTTCTTTGGTTCCTTTGGGCTTTTTTCTTGGAAAAGGACTCCCGGTCTATCTTATCTTATCTAATTTTTTTAAGAAGGAATTTATCTCTCTGGGGGATTTGTTCAAGGTGTTATATTTAAGCCTTGCACAACGCCAAAACCAGGTGGGTCTTGTGACGTTCCTTTGCTTGAAACGGAATTTCACTCAAGGCTTTGGTGACTGTGTGTGAAGGACAGTACTTCAGTGGTGGCATAGACAGAGTCTGCCAAGTGACCTGAGCCCTGGGCTGGAGGCTAGATTCACCCTGACCCAGTTATACCACTGGAGCTGTTTTCAGTCTCCCTGCAGAATGGGCTAACTTTTTCTTGAAGACTGGTGTGTTTACCATTACTTGATTATCAAAGGACTATCAGCACAGTTTTAATATTTTGTTAGTTTAAAATGCTGTTGGTTAGGACAATGAAATGCAGCACTTAAGAATGGAAGTTTTAGGAACTTCAGGAGTGGAGTTTCACTAATCTTCTAGTGATATCATGCCTTGCAAGATTCAAAGTTTTTTCTTAAACCTCCAGCTGCTTTATAAAATTTCCCTAGAGTATTTGTCATTCAACCAGTCAATCAGTTCAGCAAATAGTCATAAAAGCTTTCAGTTTCTAGTACTTAGGGCTGTAGAAAAAAACAAAACAAAACAACATGTGATACAGACATTGCCTAATGATTTAGAAACCAGAAGGTGAACACAAAGAAACTAACTGTATTCAGTAAAAAAAAGCTGGTGATTTATAATGGTAAGTCAAGACTTGAGACACTTAGACTCGTGCTTTCTGAAGGTTCGGAGTTGGATTAGGTTAAACATTAATTCTATCCTGGATTAAACTTCAGATAAATGCACTCCAGAACTTGATATTTTGTGTATCTGAGTTCTTGAGTAATGTCAATGTATACAGAACACCCTACTTGTTCTGTTGTGAGCAGGTTGTATCAGTGTTCTCTCCCGTATACATACCCACATGCATGTAGTTCCCTTCCTCTTTGTTTTGTTCTGCACAAAATTCCTACTAGCAAATACTGTGTGTAGTTAAAAGCAAATCTGCAAGAAAAATTAAACTATTTATTTTTTCAAAGGTAACAGAACTGACAGAACTCCTTGCATGTTTCTTTGCGCAAGTAATGACATCATTAAAGACTTCAGCTTTGGGAATCTTACGTGTTCCATGGAAAAATCCAGGACCAGAAAGCACAGAGGAAAGGGTAGCTGTATGTAACTTTAAAAGTCCAATGAGGTTGTGAAGCATCACAGGAGAGATGAAAATAAAGAACTCTGCCACTGGCTCTCAAAAAAGACTGATTTTTTTTTTTTTTTGAAAAGGTAAACAGCCTTCTATCTTCTGATTGCTCTACTGTGTCGGCAGGCAGGAGACAGTCCTTAGAGCATTCATTGTCTCCTACTGTTCACATGTATGTTCTGAACAGTAGGAAACTCACTCATTTCCAATGCACACTTTATGGTAAAAGGAGGATTTTGCTCCATTTTTGTATTCTTCCTCCCATAATTTCCTTTCTTATGATTTGAAAAATGTCTAAGTAAATGTTGGCAAAGGGATGTTAGTTTTTGTAGTGCAGACAAAAAGAGAACAGTTTAGATGGAAATCATTGTAGCTCTTCAGCTCATTTCCTTCCTATTATGAAACATAGAATTGGAAAAAAAATCTTCAGTGATGATGGAACACGAAATAACCAAAGGAGATGAAGAGGTGTGTGCACAATATCAGCATGCCTGATACTTCGACTCAGCAAATTAACAGCTGTATTATGTTTGAATTATCAGCACAGCAAGTGAAATGAACTGCTTATTATTGTCTCATGATGCCTGAATTTTAAAACAGGGGAAGGTTAGACTCATTTAGAAGAAACCAGATTCTACACTGAATGGTTATTCCTTGGTTATGGCAGAAATCTAGGGCTCTACAGCTGCCATGCTGCATAGGGCAATACCCACACGGGAAAATAACTACTCACTTTTTATTTTGGTTGGGCTCTGCCCTCTAATACGGACATATTGCCCCTAGCCTTTGACTAGAGGTATGTCTGTTTCAGGATAATAATGAGGGATACCTGTATTTGGTGAATCTCCTTTTCTTTTTTTTAATAAAAAAATCCCTCCATGTAAAAATTTTTAATTTATGCCCAGGCCAGTCTAGGCACAAAATGAACAGTCATTCAACAATTATGGTGACACTGAAGTGTAATGGTTGTGCCTCAAGGCTAGTAAAAGCATCCTCAAGGTTCACTGCTGAATATGGCCATGGTTTAAGAACAAAACTAGGAGACTGAGGGGAGATAGAAATGTGCAACGAATGCTGCTTGATTCTAGTTATTAGAAGATGTTGGTATGCTGTTTTCTTTCTTGGAGATAGGTGTAGAGACTCAGGGGACAGATCTCCCGTATCCACCGGTCTTGTGGCAGGATAGAGACATCTTTTGGTTCATATTTTATTAAACACTACGCCACCTTGCTTGTATGTAATAGACATATAATAAGTTATACCAATCAGACTAGTTCTCAGCAAACTGATCTGGATTACTCTGTTTTAACAGAAAATAAAAGTAAAACCGTAAAAAGCTATTGATAGGAGCCCTCCCTAAATAAAGATACTTGTAACCACAGGAAGCAATATGTACAATTAAGACTGGAAGAGCCCAGTGATCAGATCCTATTAATCACAGAAAAAAGCAAAGAAAAAAAAGCCAAAAAGAATCTGAACCAACAACTAAGAGTCGCCTGCATAAAAAGGACCTGCAGTGGCATAGGACTGTAACAGTCTCCCTTATTCTGTTATAGATGGTCATACAGAAAAAATAAAACTTTCCTTTTCCCCAAATATTTCTACCTGTAAAGCTGCCTTTTCCATCTAGGCAGTCCTCTAAAGATAAGACAAACTCAGATATCAAAGAGGGACCGATCTGTAAAATTGGAGAGTCAAAATCTAGTTCTACAATACCATACTATAACACTATATATCCAAGTCCAAACTAGGTCCCAAATGAAGTGTAAAAGTAGATTTTCAGGAATAAAGTCTCTGTGTTGTCTGTTAAGGTTTCTTCTAGGGAGCCTCAGATGCTTGAGCTCAATATGGAAATGAAGAGGCTTACAAGGTACCCAGCACAAGGGAATCATTGGCAATGATTCACTGGTAAATTAAGAAACATACAGGAAACAGCAGAAAGTAGTTGTGAAATATGAATATATGGATTACAAACAAATGAACAGGCTGTCCACCTGTAGGCTATATTTCTTAAAACTAAATTCCTTTCTCCCATCAAATGTCTGTGTTTGCAGACTTTTATTTTTACACAGTCAGGATATGCAGCTGATAGGCCGTTGTGAGAGGCTGTGTACACACCACACCTGTTACCATGTCCTGATGTCTGCCTGCACTGGGGGGCATACAGTGATGAAGAGTAAGACGCAGACTGTGTTTCGCCTAGAGAGGCCATGCAAGAACTATAAGTAATGAGAATTGGCTAGTGCACAGGAGACAGCTTCAAGGCTTAAAAACAGGACTTAACAAAAAAGAGAAGAAAGAATAAGTTTTGTATGAAAAGCAAGTTTCTTAGCATCATGATTGTATTTTTTTGCTTTTACTAAGATTATTCCAGGGAAAGGTTGAATGGGGGTAGGGGTTTTGTCAGGCATGGTTTCTTCCTGGAGCCTGGAGGTTTCCACGTTCAACACTCATCAAATTGATGAGTACCTTCTGATGAAACCTTGTTTCAGCAAATCAAGGTTTCAAACTTGAAAAATAGTAATGAAGAGCTTGAGTGGTTCCATTTCTGTTCAATACAGTATGTGAACACCTGTCTGTGTTTGTGGTTAGAGTTGAGGTGAGCCCTGCGGTCTGGCAGCTCACCACAAATCACCTCTTCCTTTCCCAGGCATTGCTTGGGACCCAGGCATCACTGCCTGAAAGCGCTAGAATTTCGCCATCTTCTGCAGGACAACACTATGAAAAACGTTTCCCAGAGTTCTGAGCCAAGTCTGCCCAAGCCCTCTGGGAAGTTGCTTGGTGGGGAAGCCATTGCTGACATTCTCATGGTCATCTTGGGAAGGGTGACTCAGTCATGTTTTAGTGTCGCCTTCCTAAGTAGGTCTCAGCTTAATGATCCTCACCCTGATGCTGTGTAAAGCTGAGTTGTTACAAGTCTGAATTTGCAAAAAGGAGAACCATTAATACTCTGGCTGTTGAGAAAATGGATGAAGATACGCAGTGCTTCATAGTAAGGGTCTCTTAGTTTCACAGAAGATAATTATGTTTTTACAATGCATTTACTATACACAGAGAACAAAAAAAAAACCAAACCCAAAGATATTTAGAACACCAAAAAGGCAACAATTAGTTTGATGGGGGAATCTGGTCATTTGGATTTTGTCTTGTCTTGTTAAGCTTCAAAGAAGGATGACCCTATATTTTACTAGACGTTTGTTAGAATGTGGCCAGAGCTCTTGAATTTTCAAAACTGTTGGGTTTGTGGTAGTTTCTCGTGCTGCGCTGCCATGGCTGCTAGCACCAAGGATTCATTTACACAGATTTTTCAAAAGAAAAGGTCTGTGTGCAAGAAAACAGACCTCTATGAATTTTGTGTCTAGTGGAGTATGGGATTACATTAAGAATCTCTACATTACATATACAGTAAAAAAGGGGAATGTTTATAGTTTATTTGGAATAAACATATTTTAAAATTATTTTACTTTAAAACAAAATAAATGTAACATTTTGTAAATCAGAAAATGCTATTTTGCCTCCCCAAAGATGGTGGTGTTACCTCTTACCATTTTTATATTTCTGGCAAGTATGATTTTATTGGCCAAACCCAGGCATTAATGTATGATGGGCCAGAGTTGGTCTAGGGGTGCGTTCAGACAGAGGGAGGTTGTGTATTTTTCCTTGAAGTCTGGCTTCTTCTTTCCTGCTCCTGTGAACATTTGATACTTGATGCCTTTGGCTTAATTTGTAGCTGCCCGCTCCAGATATGAAGCAGCCTGTGGAGATGAGTCATGAAGAACCTACTATCCCAACATGTTCTAAGAGAAAGACTTTTGCTAGTGGAAGACATGGGCATGTGGAGTAAACTGTGATACCTTCAAATTGATCCTGCTGGGTGCTGGTTTAGAGAGTTTTGACTGATTTTCTAGTTAATGAACTTTACAGGAAACTGAGAGTGACCACAGCCAATTTTACTGATGGTTGTTAGAAAAAGGGGACCCAAGGAAAACCACTGTCTCCGGGACAGCGATACAAATCTGATAGACTCCATGGACAGGCAGGTAAATGGCACATAGCAGTGCAGATTACAGGAGAATCAGGAAGGTGTGTCTCCAGGGGAGTCACTGCTGGACTTCCTCCGGCTCTCCCGACTGGAAAGCCTCTCTGCAGTGTGTCCATCAGCCACCAGATGTCTCTCCGCTATGTCGGGTAGTGTAGGCTCTTCTGTGGCTGGTAAACAAAGGAGACAAGGCTGGAACTCAAGTTCACTTCTGTAGGTTTTTGTCCAAGTTGATTTAATTTTATTCAAAACACTTGCTCTTCAATAAAAGCTTACATTGTATGAATCTTCTTGTGATAATGGTGGGTTACAGGTAAGGAAACAAGGACAGTAGGCAAAAGACTTTTTGATTCCCAAATAGTGTTGACATTATTAAAACTAGTTTCTATGTCCTTTTCACCATAAGTCTTTATTCAGGATTTTTCTTGTGTTAATCACAGTTTAAAGAACCAATATTATGATAAAAGAATTTTTATCTCACTGTGCACTGCATATTTAAAATATATTATTAAAAAGATGAAAGATACTTAATGTCAAAAATGACCTGCAGGTAATTGAAATCCTTATATTTCAAATCTCACAAGTTACTACAAATTTATTTCAGTGACTTTTACATAAAATGCTGGATATTACTTATAGTTTTGGTTTTGAAACATCAACTTTTTTTTTTTTTTCTTTTCTGTTGGTGCAAAGCCAGCATTATAGAAGTGATGCAAATTGGCGACAAGCCTAAATACCAGTGGGAATACATTGTCTGTGTTGGATTTGTACTCTTAAATGCTACCTTAAAAGCTCTGTATAGTGATTATTGCAATGATCTTGAAAATATCAATCAGAAAAAGAGCTAATAATTACTAAGCCTGTAACAGAACATGAACTAATTAGACTTAACTGCAGATTTTGTGTGTATGTTTTTGTAATTGATGAAAACACCTTTCAGTGACTTGCCTGGCATGAAGAAAAGCTGCTTGTTCCTGTTAATAAGCTCCTAAGCGAAATACAGAAAGGAAAAGAAAAACAAAAAGTGAATAAGACCAATTAGTTGTTTACATTTTGGAATCTATACATGACATCTATTTCTTTTATGGGCAGAATGCTTTGAGATGCATGCAGCTGTCCTGGAATGTAAGATTGTTCCTCTCACATCAGTCAGGATTAAGACAAATTCATTTTTGAATGTGTGAGTATGCATTTTCCCCCAAAACCTATATTTTCTGTACAGTCTTTTCCACCATTATGTAGAACAATATATATAATTCTGAAGCTAGGTTAGACTTTTTGCCCCACATTTTGTTAGAAATGCTTGCAGTTCTGGTGGTAAAATTATGGTCTCGAACACATCAACGCTTTACCTTATTCTTGGGTCATATATTTGGTGACATGTGTGCAGACTCACAGAAAACTTGCCTGTAGTTGGAAATGTGGAAACGAAGTGACCCAGCTTTTTCTCTGCTGTGCACGCTCTGCAAGACTAAAAGAAGGAAAACACACAGCAAGGCTTAAATTTTGTTTCTGCAGGCAGCAGATATGACTCCAACCCTGAATGCGCACAAAGAACAGATGTGCAGAATAAGGTGTAATTTTTACATCACCTCCTTTCAGGACTGAACGGCACTTTAGGCATATTTGAAGACCTGTTAGTAGAAGAGTATCCTGGCTCCTCCATGCCTTCTGGTTGTTTTGGACACAATATTAAAAGTAACACCCAGTAAATGTCCTATAACATCAAAAGAGTGACATGAATTCTTTTTTGGCTTACTTTCTGACATCATGCTAAGAGATGGTGCCAAACGTGCAGGTGATGTGTAAGTCCATGTAAGTTAAGTTTGCTTGAGTTTACTCAGACTCTTCGACACTTTTCTAGGCCTAGTGGGCCAAAGGCACAGGTGAATTTTAAATGAGGGGACATAAATAACAAACTGGCAGTTGGCAGTGAGTCCTTGTGCATGTTGGTTAGAGAGTGTGCAGGCAGTATGCAGAGCTGAGATGTTGTAGAGAAGGTCCAAACTGACACAAGGGCCACAACTTGGATGAACTCAGATTTCTGGAGATACCTGCTCAGCATCTGTATAAATGATACCCAGTTTTGAGTTTATGGTTATCTGAACGCAGTTCAGACACAGAGTGCTGAGATTCTAGTTTCTATCCTAAATACAGTTTCAACCTGAGATACTACTACGTACTGTGCAAGCTGAGGCTTGAGGTTACTTAAAAATAATGATTAGTAACAAGACTGAATAAACAACATGACAAATTAGCATAGCATGTAAAAATTATCCCTTGTTGTCATTGTTTTGTGCAGGCAAATTAAACACATAGTAACCAAAATGGCTTTGACCTGGAGATACCTTGTGGATCAGATTGGGTGCAAGCAACACTGTCTCACTGTGTTTATTGTAAAAAAGTATAGGCCAGAAATAACAGAAACAAAACGAATCTGTCGCTGTTTTTCAGCTGGGTACTTTTGTACATGCCAGGTGTTACCAGTCACAGAGCAGCACAGTTAGATTAAACTCGCAATTCCTCAGCTCTAATTAGGATTGTCTGGTAATGTGAAGTCTCAGACAGGTAAAATAATTTACACCAGCATTTCAAACTAGGAGCCACAAGTCAGATGCTTAAATCTTTGTTTAGATGCCTAAATAAACATGGTCTGATTTCAGGTATGCAGAAAAAATGCTTAGTGAGGTCAATTTACAGGTTCCAACATCTTTTGAAAGGAAGTCTGAAGGTAAGTTTTCCTAGATAGCTATAGCTGAACACTTCAAGCTTGGCTAATTTTAGTGTTTCCAGCAGTAAAATGTTTTAAAATATTAAACTGAATTTTATGGGCCACAGATGGGTTCTTATAAGGCATAATTTATTTGGGAAAAACAACTGAAGAAATGGGAAGAGCACAGAAGTAATAAGTCTTTTAGAAGTATATATCCTAACTATTATTTACCATAGATATTCACTTAGATATCATAACTAAATGAAATGCAATTTATATTTAGCTGTGAAATTCTATTTATGGGCAACATATGTACTGTGATATTTACAAAATATTATGTAGCTGATATGCTAAAGACCTTCTTTAGGAAATGTGTGCAATTGTGTTAATATTATTATTTTAAGATTGTTCTAGGCCACTCTTGTGCTGCTTAGTTTTCCTCTGGTAAGATTTTTGAGACTGATTCAAATCAGCCTGAAAAGTTTTCACAGGACATACTATTTTATTGTGTATTCTCTGTCTTCCTATAGGTAGCAATGCCAGGAACAGTCAGCTGGGATAAACATGAAACAAACCACCATGGTTATAGGTACATTTACTGTACCTTTTATTGCACTTGGTACAGTAAATCAAACCCATAGGTCTTGTATATGCTCCCCAAAATATTAACTAGTTCTGTTTTATGGGAATATGCAAAAATCACACCGGTGAACAAGTGGAGGTAGGCTCTCATCAACACGTTGTCAAGTAGTGGTTGGCTTATACCATGAAACCGAAATACTTACATGTATTATAGTTTTTTTCTCCTGCCTGGTATAGCTACAGAAATTCTCATTATCCGTATAAATGTCTAATCCTCTATGGCTTCTACTCAGATATTTATTTTGGTAATGTCTTGCAGAAATAGTTTCTTTGAATTAGTTCTAATTTCCTTAACACTCCGCCCCCCTTTTATATGCTTATTGATGGTTACCTAGATCATTCACTGTTGATTTATTTGTGAGAAAAAATACATTGTCATTTCTCCCTATGGTATTGTCTGTGTTGTCATGAACAAATTATCTATTTCCTCTTGTAATTCAACAGTCCTGATCTCTGAACTTCATATAGCTGAACATTTCTTAATTTTATTTTTTGTCAGTAAAACTTGCAATCATTCTACTGAATTTTAGGCTCCTAACTGAAGCTCTTGATTTAGGATTCACCTAATTGTAGACTCCTGTAATGTCAGGGGAAGAACTTTGGAGGTACAGTTTTGTGTACACTAACTATAAAGACAGCATGGGATGACAAGTCTCCTAATCTGAGTGTCTCAAATAAGCATCTAAAGTTATGGATATGGTCTTGAAGGGTGAGAACACTCCTTTTTTTTTCATTGCATAAATTATCAGTGATGTTTGATAACCT
Source organism: Himantopus leucocephalus (assembly GCA_003993805.1). Taxonomy (NCBI): domain Eukaryota; kingdom Metazoa; phylum Chordata; class Aves; order Charadriiformes; family Recurvirostridae; genus Himantopus; species Himantopus leucocephalus. The sequence goes on from RSEF01000031.1 coordinate 15,690,227, forward strand.
GTTGCTCTAATGTAAGTGTTTCTGTGCTAATAACCAGCACTGCACTCTGAGCAGACTTGTTGTGAAGCTGTTTGCAAAGACATCTACCTACACCCATCAGGAATGCTAGTGCTTACTTTGATCTCTAAGGAAACATATCACCAAATTTAATGAACTACATACATGTTAAAATTTTGGGAAAAATGGCTCAACATACAAGACAAATTCTGTTAAGTTATTTAGATTTTCCTTCTTCCTAGGCTCCTTTAAAATGCTCAGTAACTTTTGTTGGGAAGAGTTACATATCTGCAAACAGTTCTCACTAATTCGCTGTTTCTTTCATTATGTTAAATGGAGCCTGCTTGAACAAGTTACATTTTGCATCTTAATTATAAAATGGCATGAATAGAGTTTGCATTAAAACTTAATACCAATTATTTCTGTCTGATTTAACTTGGAATTTTTATTGACATTGGTGGTCTGTTCTTGGTATTATTTCTTTCGGTGTTAGTATTACAGTCTCAATAATTTGCTCGGTACTGGTCAGGGCAAGTTTTTAAAATGAAAGCATAAATACTACTTACGACATTGACTTTCTTATTAAGCCTGCAGCAATTCCAGCTAGGGAAAATAAATGATGCCAGCTGAGGAACTAGCCCTTAAAGATTAAATATCTGATGAATGCAAAAAAAGATCCAGGAACTTTTACTGGAAGAACAGTGCAAGAAACAGGCATTACATCTGCATGATTTTTTTGGTCTGTTTGTATTTGCATAATTCCCTTGGGAGGCAAGCAAGTATTTTTTCGGTTTTAGGGATGCCAGTATTTTCAAGCTCAATATAAAAATTTAAATATTCAAATCCACATACAAGCACTTGAAGAAATATTTTACACCTCAGAGGCACTCGCAATTTTTAGTGAAACCACATGGAGTTCTTAAGAGTTTGGGTAGAATACTTGTTATGCATTTATGCACCTCTCTAGATACTTTGCTGCTACTCAAAGATTTCAAAGAAAATTTTAAATTAAAAATTTGCCATTTGAGAAAAAGTTTTTCATTTTTGATGATTGATGAAAACTTTTTAGTGTTTTGATTTTGTTCTATATTTCATATATTTTTATGCTTTCACTTGCTTTAGACATACCTGGCATCTAAATTTTAATTATATCTATTCATTTTACCTGTCTCTTTAAACACTTTTCAATCAGCATATACTTCCTCTGGAAGAATATTGCATTCAGATTATTTTTAATCAGTTTTATTGCCAAATCCTGTTTGCCTTACTCAAGCAAGTATTCCTGCAGAAATCAATTGGACTGCTTGTATGAGAAAAGCAAGCAGTTCTTGCCTTTATTTGGTAAAGCAACAGACTTGAACAAAAGCAGTACTGTACCTGCTATGGGCAGCCAGAAACAATGACGAGCTCCTTGATAAGATTAGATGTAATTTTAAATGCAACTGGGACAAAGAATCCCTCCCACCAACCCCAACTCCTAACTCTCTACAGTAATTCCACCGCAGCGAAGCAGTTGAAGAATTACTGACAAGAGCCAGACTGCCCAGTAAGCACCACCTAACAGACATAGAAACATGATCCGCATCATTTTTAAGCTTGGCAGACATTTTGTGCTTCTTTCAAAAAAGAAAAAAAAAAAAGCAATCTTTTAAATGAGGCACACATAAACCTTATGCATTCCTGGTTTTACTGTTACAGGAAGACCTTAAATTTGAAATGTCCTTATAGATACACACTGAAAATACTTCTGTGAACCAGTTACTTGTGGCTGATTGTTTCAAAATAAACATATGTTCTGCATTGTCATTGCTTATGAGCAAATTGGTTTGACTTTAGAACAAAAAGGTGCTCTCCAGTCCCAAGATAATCACCAACATTTCACTCACAAAATTTATGCCAGCAAAGCTGACAACCAAGTCCTCAACTATGAAATGGGTGCAGGACTATATGCAACACAGGCTCCCTGGCTGACTTCCTATTTGTCCTTTGAAGTAATGTATTTGATTAATTCTGTCTTTAACAACCCAGGGAAACCTCCAATGCAATGTCTACTTATACCTTTATTTACGCTCCTGAGATAAGCACTATGCAAATCCACACGCAGTGAGATTCAGACACGATTTTCTTTGCAGCATAAATTCTTTATTCCTTTTATATTTTTTTTTTTACTTTTGTCTGTTTGAACATGCTGGTTTATATATGGGTCAAATGCATTCAAATTGTAACCTTAAGGCTTTTAATGTATGATTAGGTGACAATTCAGCAGCTTGATGCAGAGCCCGTTGAAGCCAGTGGAATAATACCCATAGACTTTGGATCAAACCCAGACAGAGGATAACAGAGCTAGATTAGGGAGTTCAAACAGCATGGGCAGTGTTTCTGAATATCTGACGAAGGTGACTAAGCAGAGCAAGACAGGGTGTTACACAAAGTGTCACCAATATCTTACTCCAGAATCTAAATTTTTGTTAAAGAAGAAATAAGACATTTTTGCCCTTTTTCCTAAAGAACATGAAGAAGTGTCCTCTGCAGCTAGCCTGCAACAATGACTGTCGTCAGCCTGTGCAGTACTTCCTGGGGAGCAAATGGTGGAACATTAAAAGTGAACTAGCGTGGCTGTTAACTGCCTCAGTGCGGGTTAGCTGGTGGCTCCGTGGGGTGGGAGGCACCAGCCTCCATCCTCCAACACCTTCTGAGAGCAGGTGTGCTCCAAGGCCGTAGCAGACAACGGCTGGTTTTACTGACTAGAAATCAGGAAGTGCTGTATCATTATGTTAATGGAAGTGGCTTTTTCATTGCAGAATTTTCCAGCATTTCCTAACAATTTTCAGGCCTTGGATTTATCTGGAAGCATGTTATCCTTGACCAAGAAGGCTTTGTCCTTGGTTGTCACATACTTTGTCCTAGACTTTGTGATCTGTGCTGTTCTGAGAACCACGAGAGCCCTTACTAGATAGATGGTCTTGGCACACATCTGTGACACATTTGACTGAGGCACAAATGTGTGATGTGAGTCTGTTCTCGGTTAACCTGGACCTCACTTCTCCACCTGAATAACGGAGATAACACCAATCCTGCCATATCTCAGAGAGGTAGTGGGAGGATAAAAACCATTAGTGATTGCTAAGTGCTAAGACATAATCGCGATGAGGGCCATGTAAGTGCCTCCACAGATAGCAGGTCTTGAAACTGTTCAAGGCAAATATGACTCCATTTCAGTTGTAACTAATTTTGTTGCTTTTCATTTTATGAAACTTAAAAAATTCACATCAGTTTAGAACAGTGGAGAGTAAATATGTTAGAAGAGAGATTAATAACTATTAAGCAATATTAATTGAGTGAATACAGTTTGTAAAGCACTTTATAAAACTCAGTATTTTTATCCTCTACAAAAAAAAAGAAACTGAGCAACAAAGACATTAAGTGGCACGAGCGAGGTCAGAGAATTATCTGCTAATGGGGCTGGGACACATTGATGGGACTGAAATACAGCCCAGAACTTGTCTTTTCCCTTTTCATTTTAAGCAAGCATTGGAATTCCAGCTGGGCCATGACAAGACAGTTTTCATACAGCATTAATGACATAGGAGTTTCCCAGTTCCCACATTTGAAACGCAAGAGTGATTCTTTTATAAGATATGTTTTTCATCATCACATCCAATAATGTGAATAAGTTTTTGATGCATAAAGCATAGTCTAAAACCTGAAAGCAGTATGAAAGTCCATTTTTATTGGTTTCTATTTCTTGGCCTGGAAAATTTACTGTTAGTATGCAAGGGAGAATTAAGATATATAAATATTGGCTTTTCTGCCTTTATTAGGGTTCTGACAGAAGAAAGTCTGCCCTCTGTGCTCTGAGTTGTTCATTATGGTGATATCTGCCTTTTGTCATTTACTATCCATGGAACAGATCCTTGTTTTCCAAAAAAATAACTGCCCACTGCTGTAAAACTTGTGGGAACTTCATGTAGTAAGATGGAGCCATTGTGGCCATGTCTAGGTTGCCTTCAGTAGCTGCGCTTGTGATGGCGGAGACCTAGCATCCTCACAACAACTGGCTTTGTTTAAGTCTGGAGGAAATGCAGGAAACTACGTGTAAATAACATGGGTGATCCTTCGGTGCCTCCTGTAAGCTAAAATGATAGTACGTACTAAATAACCAAACTACTAAAATGACAGTACGAATGTGGCCTGTCTACCTCAGTGACATCAATTTTTGTTACTCAGGTTTAACCGAATTTTTAGCAATAGTGAAGATTTTTCAGTATGGCTTTGGATGCCCAAAGTGAGATGTTTAATAGTGAGCTGTTTTCAGAGGAAGGGTGCTCAGCACGTGCTGATAGTTAGCACATGCCTTTTTGTGGTAACAAAACCCAAAGGCACCTAAGACCATGAGTCACTCTGAAAGCATGAACTTGATCCCTTTTCCCCCGGAGATACGCAAACCCTTATTTGTGATAAATCTATATTTTGCACGCAGGCAATCTAGACTGCAGCAGTTACCACGAGTTAAAACAGGGAGCAAAACTTAAAGTGCCAATGGCTTAAAAGTCACGCATTTCTGAGACGTGCTTCATCCTCCCATATCATTCTCCGACAGGGTTATCGGAGGAACTTTCTGCATTCAAAAGAGCTGTGCTTCACAGCTCAGCTAAAGTGACCGCAGCACAGTGTGAGGTGACATGTCGCTCCCTTGCTTTTCTTTTTTCTTTTTTTTTTTTCTTTTCCCTTTAAGCCTCCCTGGACCAATTTGAGTTTCCTGTCATCAGCTGGGAGCCCGTCTCTTCCAAGCGCGGCTGCCCGGGACGTGTCGGTGAAGAGGACGACCCAGGCAGCCCCCTGGGCCTGTCGGCCGACCGGGTGTGAAGGCGAATGCTGAGAGCCCCCAGCGCCAGTGCCGCCGTGGGCCTCAGCCGGGGAGAGGCGGGCAGCCCTGCTGGGAATGAGTCCTGGTGCTGAAAGGGTGCACTTCAACCTTTCAGTTTGTACACAAGCCTCCCTGTAACGACATTATCTGGCAATTGGCCTTCTTAGGCCTAATTTTCAATCCACAAGTAGGAGTTAGGTCATTGAGGATATCCTCACCATTAGAGTTATTCAGTTTGCATAAAGGCTCTACTTAGCACTCGAGGAAGGAGTGCTGATTTTCAGAGTGTTGATTTGATCCCCAGCCACTGCTGTGTGCACGGCAAGGCAGTGCGACACCGGCGACTGAAGGGTTGTTTGTGATTGACGAAAGGCAAGGTCCGTCGAGAAATGTCCAGGACTGTGGGCAAAATCCCAAAACTTCCATAGACGGGGATATGACATCTGCCTCACAGTTGAAGATGGCATTTAGCCTAATGGTACAAAGAGTGCAGAGAGCATCTTGTAATGGTCACTGAAGTCATCAGTTATAAATGTGGGGGGAAAAAAGCAAATGCAGATATTAATTAAAATAAACTTGAAGAATGAAATGTGTCAGATAAAGTTTGTTGTGTATATTTATAAAGTACAGTTATGTTTGAAATCATAAGGGCTTCTTGCACTTTAAAGATCCTAACTTAGTTGTTTTTAAAAGAGCTGTATTTGGTAAAAGGGATCAAGGAAAGTTATTAGAGCTCTAAGAATGTTAGCAATTATGCTGAAGCTGAAGGTGCACAAGCATTAGGTTTATCTCACCTGGCTCCTCTTTGATCCCAAAGTTACAGCTCGATTCATTTAGCCTAAATATGCAAACTTCAGAAAAATACTTTTTTTGCCTCAATTTTTTTTTTCATTTTTTAAGGTATTGATATGAGAACAGGAAAGATACTTGAATTGTGTTTGTGCATACATTTATGATTATCAGGCTTGCTCAAAAATAAAGGACATGCAATTCCATCTGGAAAAATTCACTGTTACAGAATACTGTAGAAGTTTTACTTGCTCAGGGAGATCCAGTCTTGAACACTAAACGGGAATTACTTCACAATCTTAATTTTAACAGAAAAGGACACAAAACAAAATGTAATTTATGATCACTCAACAGTACAGAATATTTTTATCCCAGATTCAGATCCACATGTTGTACCTGATATCTTTCACAGTAATCAAACAAGCGATACCCCACGCTAAACCTCAGTACTTATAATTTGTGAAGAAGTTCAGCTCTGTTCCAGGTTCAGCTCAGGCTTATTGCTGATGGCTCATAGGCAGCCTACAGTTAACACTGCATTTTTACCTGCCAGAGAATATCTGACTGCTATGAGAACAAGCACTGCTACCCTTAAAAAGGCACCTTTTGCTTACCTAAAAATAGATGTGGTATGGTTCCACCACATTTGTAAATTCCGGCTATTGACTGAAACGCCTGACATTCAAGAAACAGCACAGACCTTTCCCACTTTTCTATATATTACTAGGCTATTGCAAACCAAGATGACCTTGAATTCTTGAATTGCTGGTCTACACAGCAGTCCTGATGTGCAGAAAGAGCTCAGTGCTGGAAGCTCTGTAGATTCCTTTTTTATTTCGTGGTTGTTTCTTCACTCAGAAGATGAACAACTTCAACATAGGTGAAAAAAGGACAAACCCCATCAAGTTCTAACACAGAAGGACAGATTTTCAAATCAAAACACAAAAGCTGTGATTTCTCCGTATTTGTGTAAGTAAGAACTATTATGTTTAGTTTCTTCAACACAAGTGAAGAACACAGCTCATTCATTTAAGAACAGGAATTCCACCTAAAATCTTTATTTATTTATTTATTTATTTATTTATTTTTAGAATACCCTGAACAACTGACCGTATGAAGGGAGGGACTGCACTGTCATTATTGAATTCGGTAGCATGAAGCAGAGGACCTATGTGTTGATACTAATAACAGGTGATAGTTTTGAGTCTTTCTGAGATGTTCTCCCCTTTTCCAAACAGCTAGGAAGTTCACAGTAAGTACCAAAGTGTAGCAGGGATATGCCAGGAATACTACACTTCAATGCACTGCTTTCAAGCATGGTATTTCTAATACAGAAAAAAAGTCAGGAAAACTTCTTGATTTTGAACTACTCTGGTTTGGATAAAATAAATTATTCCATTAAAATACTAAAAATCAATCTCTGCTTCTGATTCTTTAGAATTGCTTCATAGGTCACCAGAGATCCTCTAACCATGTAACGAGGAACAGTATATAATCCAGAGAAACTGTAAACCTGCTGCCTCACAAACATGATTAGCCCTGAAATGCTTTCTTTTTTTTTTTTTCCCATTATCATCTGAATCTATTTTAAGATGTACATATCTACAGTCTATAGCAAATGTCAGTCCATCAGTGTATTTTACACATTCATTAACAGTAACGAAAATAATGTTTTGCTCTCACCCACACATTTTTCACTCAAGAAAGCAAAGCTGCGAAGACTGTGTAGGTGTTTTGTTACTCTTCTTTACTAATCCACCTGTGTGGTTAGCTATATAACAATATTTGAAGATAAGCATTGACCTGACTCAGTCTAACAGTACAACGGATTTGTTACTAGGATAGTTTAAAAGTCATTCATGGACTTTTAGTAAAGTCATTAAGTATTAACATGTAGCACGATCATGTTTAGAGATGTATTCTGTTTTGTGGGATGGTACCAATTCTGCTCCCAGTGAGTGTCATCAAGAAATTTTGCACCGCCTTCTCCCATCCACTCACCCTCCAGCAAGGTGTCTGCATTTTCAGGTGTGCGAGGGATGAAGGAGATGAAGTTACACTCTGAGACTTTTGACCCAGGCCAAAGTCTGACAGCTGGATGACTCTTGTACATTTACTGTTAGTAGGCAGAGACTTTGTGATCCATGTTCACGCTGCCCAGGTAAGGGGATGGAGCATGATCAGTAGGATAAGGGGTTGACCTTGTTAAATGCAGAGGGCTTTCTGAAAGGTGCTTGGTGGTCTTTGAGAAATGTGCGTACCTTGCACCTTACACTTAACTGAATTTCTTGAATTACAGTGTTACCATTATATCTGGGCAAGTAACAACAACAACAACAACAATCAATCATAATAATAGGCAGAGTGAAAGGCAGAAATTAGTTCAGTGTTTGAGGACTACCATTTCAATAGCAGTTACAGAAAACCAAAAGGTCTGTGAGGACTTCTGAGCATACTTTGTTTATTGTTCACTGTGAAGTTTGTTCTGAAATTGTTCAGATGAAATTTTTAAAATGTTTCTTCCTGTGTTTTTGGAGAGGATAGGAACTTCTTTTTTTCATGTCCTCAAGGACACTAAAAATTGTTCTTATCTGACCTTGAAATATGGAAAATTTAACTGCCAGGGTCTTCTGATGTACAGCCTGTTGGAGGCTCTACATTTCGTTAAAAAGTCATGGTGGTTGTTGATGAAATGCTAAAAAATGCAAATGCTTCAGTTTTTGTTATTCTGTAAGGACCTAATGAAATCTTGTTTGAAATAATGGGAATTCCCCAAGTGATTTCATTCAAAAGGGCTTATTATACAGAAAAATTCTATTCTATCTTTACAGTCATCATCTGCACAGTTTTGCAATTGCATAGGAATAATGCAATCAATTTATTTGCACTGAAACACAGCCCAGAGGTTTGTAACTGCCACAGTAGGCAAAGCTGCTTCTTCCTCTGAAATCAATTCAAAAGTCATTGTTCAATCGAGAGTTTTGATAAATTAACTGCTTTGTGTTATATTTGTCCCTTGAATTCCATTCAACCTGTTGATACACCCTAACAAATAATACATTCACAAGTACTTACATTACTTTTACAAATTCATGCAAAAATATCATTAGGGAAATGCATATAACATCTGAAGTGTTTTTCACAACAGTGAGGGACTCCAAGGGGATCTTAAAATCTTCCTGACACTCAGTCCTATGCTTAGGTCGCAAGACCAGTCAGTAATTGTAAAACTGGTTTGGCTCCTGACTGCAGTGTTGTTGTTGATGTGTTTCTAATACTTGAGAATAGTATCTAGAATTCAACAGAAACCCTTTTCTTGGAAAACAATTCTTGTTTCTCCAGGCTGTCATCATTTATAAAGCCTTTAATAGAAGTTGACATCATGTGCCATTTATGTGTCAGACTGGTTAGCAAAATCTTTTGATACGTATACTTATTTGTCAGGTAACAGATTCCCCATACTCCTTTTCACCTTTAAACTGTTATATCCTTCTTTGGTCAAAAATATCTGAAAACACTGTTTCAGCATGAATCTTGTCACATGAAGTCGGCATTTTCCTCTTCTTCATTTTTTTTATCAAGCAATTTATTTTTAAATACCTGTCATGTTCAGCTTGTTACTGCTGCTCTACTTCACCAGGAAAAAAAATCACTAGATGCTTGTAATTCATAAAGCAATGTAGTAACTGTCTCTGGGTTTGCAGAAGGAAATCAACTCCAATGATTGGTTTGTGTTAAAAAATAAATATTTGAAATGTTTGTTGCTATGAAAATGGTTGTTGGTCATGACATATTTTTATTTCTTTGCTTTTTCATTTTTATAGTGCTCATAAAATAAAGCCTTTGTGAATAAGAACTTATGAATAAGAACTATGCTAATATGGCTAAGCATGGCACAGAACACAGAATTCAGCCCTATATGCTCATGTTAGAGAGCAAAATAACGTGTAAAAGATTAATTTCTGAATGCAAATGGTTCAGATTGTTCAATCACAGTAGATCATACAAGCACTGCAGTCATATGGCCTTGTCCTGAATACCCAGAACTTGGACTTGATTTGCTGTATGTGCATACTCCCCATGATTCTCACTGTGATGATGCAGCATGTGTGGTACTGGGAAGACTTAGCAGGCAGGAAAAGCAGTTCTAGTCTGAGAAATTGACCTTTTGGTGCATTGGGTCTTAGTTTTGTAAAGTTATGACTGTACAGACATCCTGCCCAAAGAGGAACCAAGTAGTGAGACAATCTTATTTCCAGTACTAGCATCAGTCTGTATTTTCCTTGGCATCTGTCTTTGGAGACAAAAACACAATGTATAATTCTGAAATTCTAAGCTATGGTGCTACCTACATGTATTTTATCAATCATAAATGTGTTTTTAATGGTTATCTCCTGTCTGGAAAAACATACAATAACTTCATCGTGCTGTATACTAATTTTTGTGGGTGTTAAGAATTTTTTTTTTCCCAAGAGTACATCACAGCAGTAATTTTTGCCTTAGGTTTTCTTCTTCTTTGGCTGGATTGGATTTTTTGATTTGGAACACACTAGCTAGCAGGAAAACTAAGAATAATGAAGATTTTTGAATTTAGAGTTAATTAGACGATCAACAAATCACCAGATAACCAAATACTAAGTTGGTCACACAAAAGTAAATTAATTTCTGTCTTTTAAGATGAAAAAATCAAGATTTACTTATTCATCAAAGCATAATACACTAGAAAAGAAAAATACTTTGTCAATAAAAGCACAAATAAATATGTATCTGTGAAAACTCCACTGATCTGAAGCAACTTCCATTTGCTAAGACAGAAACAGCTGGGTAAAAATTAGGCTGAGGTTCCAGAGAGTAATTAAAGTTTCTTCATTATTTTTGTACTCTTTCCATTGTTCTCAACCGGAGTCATTTCACTGACACAAGAGACTGGCTGGTAAAGGGTTACTAAATCAGAGGAGTTCAGAGACAGATTAGGGTTTCCCAGCGGCACATATCTCTAGCAGTAAGTGTGGAAGCCAACCCGGAAGAAACACGTTTGAAGTGGCAGAACTAATCATGCAGAAGCAATTTGCGATTTTCTGTCTCTCAGCCTAGATAAAGCAGAGCATTATGACATTGGCTGCACAGAACAAGGTCAATTTACTGTGAAAAGGCAGCTATAGACTCCAACTTCAAATAAACTTTCATCCTGCATGATGAAAAATAGGATTTACCCTATTGCTTATACCATAGAACAGGCAAAACCAAATGTACAATTCAATTAGGACGTGCTAATTTGCATCATTTTTTTTTCACCACTGACTCCCTGATTGTTTTAGCTATTTGTAATGTAATTATATCTCAAGGTATTTCTCTTGACGTAACAAAAAGGGAGCTGCTCAATTGCTGATAGACTTGACCCCGACTGAAGCTGTGGGCTGTTCTGAAAGTAAAAGGATTAACGTGCAAAATTTCACACGGTTACTTCAAAAGGGGTTGGTTTTTTTTTCATGTTTCCGATTTTTAAAATGTCACTGGAAGCACACTAGCCAAGACACGATGTGAAACAGTTCTTGTATCTATTCTTTTAATTTTCACTATTTCTCCATTGCGACCTGAAATTTTTATATGCTAAGCTGTCTGCGTGAGTGATGTTGCTGCACGCTGAAGCCTCAAGGCTGCATCACTTGAACAAGGTGTGATTCCTTCCTTGCACATCCTTGCTTCAAGCCAGTGAGTAATACCCTTTAGTAAGAATAAAGATACCACATGCTTTCTGTAATACATCAACTCAAATCTACTTCCTAGGGTACGGAGAAACAAAGCAAATATTTCAGTCATTTCCTATTTTCCTTACCAATGGCTGGCCCATAGATGTAGTTTATTCTTCTCATCTCCTTCTTAACCCACAAATGTACCTCTTAAATTATCCCCTTCTATTTCCTCTGTGTCACAGTGCTGGTATAAATCATACCTTATTCCCTAGCATATAGAGAATAGATGATCACCCCAAGAAAAACATCATCTTACCTATACCACCTATTCTGTTAGTGAGACTGTCCTGTTATGTTTAATAATTCTGGGGGTAGTTATATTCAGAGAATGGTCAAAGATGTACTTTTGGTGATGAGTTCTGTGACTAAGCACAAACTATCCTCTACGCAATGGAAAAAAACACAGGCAAACCCTCACTTACCTATTGCTGGCAGGCAGCCAAAGCAGATCGTTCTTGGGAAAAATTAAACAAGGCTTTACTTTAATTAGTTGTTCAGGGATCCAGCCAGCTGGGAGGTTCATGTTTTAGTGCATTTATGTTTATTAGTTGAATCCAAAAGTCTTCCTCTTTCCTCCCTTGCCTTTCTGCAGTAGTTTATATTTATATTGATGGCAATAATCAGGATATGGAGATTTTTGTATGCATTTTGAAATTGTAGTTGGAAGGTAAATGAAGATATGATTGAATGCCATTGCTGCTATAGTTCATGTTAAAAATCGCACAACCAGTCCAAGGGCAGAGAGGCTCAGTGAATTAATGCATTAGTCTATTAGTCTTCCTGTGCCAGAGTCTAGGACTTCAGATTGAGTTCTGGTGAGCAACGGACCTCCACAGGGCTGACATTTGCTCCTGGAAAGGAGTAGAGAACAGTCCATTAACCTTCACATTGGTATAAAATCAGCTACTGAATTCAGGAGCTGGATTCAGCAGAATAGCTCTGTGCATTTGAACAGATCTGTCCTTTCACTACTAATACTGTTTCCATGGGCAATATCATTAATATGATTGGTACTTTACAGAAGAAAAAAATAAGACATTCCCTCAAGTTCAAATAACTTTTAATCAAAGGACAACCCCTCCCGGTTACTGTATTTCTGCACAAACTAACAGAAATTGCATAGATTTCAGTGTGCAGATTTCCAACTGGTGTTAGCTCTTTCCAAAGTGATCCTTCCTAATTTTACAGGCTTGGGAAAAAGGGATGTGAGACATTAAGAGACTTATCAGTCAGAAAAGATACAACTGCTTTGGTCTTCAGGTAGTGTAGTTTGTATGGAATAAGCCTCCAGCCTTGGTGCCAACCCCGAAATGGAGGAGCCTTGCACTGGCTTCCTTTGGATTTTATACAGCGAAGAACCTAAGAAAGCTTGGCCACTGCTGTTCCATCTGAAAACCTGACAAATTCACAGCCCTTGCCAAGAGGCTCTTGCCAAGAGACTCTTGGCAAGGACTGCGAAGTGAAGTGGGAACGTGCTATGAAGGGTTTCCACCCGCATTTCATGCTCGCCGCGCACAGACTCATGGGCACAGGAGCTTCCACACACAAAGAACAGAAGAATATTAGGTGCTGGCTGAAAAGCACACCAGGCTATTAGGATTTCTAGGGATGCTGAGAAAATTTTGACTCACCCCATAAAAGGTGATAGGAAAAAACAAATCTGCATGAAACATACCTAACATTTCAGAAGTAACAAAAGAATTGCAGTTGTTTAGAAAAAAAAGAAGCATCATAGACATGCCCTGGCTTAAGGGGGGTTTAAGACTGGGATTTCTTCAGGACTAAGCCTCCCTTTTGACTGCTTTCAAGCATTTTAAATTAACATAAAACACAGAAATGTTCCCTTTCAGGGGCTTACTGCAGAGCTTTTACAGCTGTATAGAAATGAGAGGCTACTTTAGATTTGTTGCAGGTTTCTTCGGTTGTTGAGTGCTCTCTTTATGCCATGCTCAGGGAGTGCTTTGCCCAGAGCACACTGTGGGATGCAGCTGAGATGAGAATGCCTCTTCATTACTAAGAATTAAAGCTGTACTTATTTTTTCATTTGTTCGTTATTTGGAACTGGAAGATTCCTGCTTGGAAACTGAGGAACTGCTAGGCAGATCCGACTTTTCACCTTAGGGTACTGACTGCTGGCTCACATCCATTTCTTAACCATAAAGTATTGCTTTGTTCCATTTCTGGAAATGCAACAAGATATGTCTAGGTTTCCTTTTGAAATGGATAATTTGTGACAGATTTCTCATACATCCAAGCTGTCATGAGCAACTTGTTTGTCCCAGAAACTCCTGTACTATGTGCAAGCCGTATTAAGTTTCTGATAAGTATGTTTTGTACATTCCAAATGTCACTATTCTTGTCGTAAAACAGATACCGCATGATAAATGGGCAGATATGCAGACAGACATACACGGAGTCGTATATTTTAGGTACAAAATGAGACTAATGCAATGTTCTAAAATGAAATTGCATATAAAAGGCTCAGAGTCATTAGTTTTAGCTTAAAACTTTAAATGATCACTAGGTTGTTGTACAAACTTTCAAAGAATACACCCTTATAGATTTAAGAAACTTAATGCCAAGTCACCCTTTTCATATATCTGAGAGAGAAAATGTCAAGCTTTGGAAAATACGATGAGGTTTCTTTTCACAGATTTTCTTGTAAACTGATATAATTGACTTTAGATATATAGGCAAAATGAAGAAAATATTGCTTACCTATCTTAAACACATCAGGCTAAATCCTTTGGTTTGTACTCACTGCTCAGGTTTTACACCTTTACTCACAAGTAATTCCATTGTTCAAAGAACTAGGTGTTAAACTGGAATAGAGGCAGAATCTCATCTTACTATTCTGGCAAACTCACACTTAATTTCTGAGTGAGAGTTATGGAAGTATGGATAGCGCAAGAAAGCCAAAACTTGACAGTTTTCATTTCTGTTGTATTCTCAGAAATTTAGGAACTATCATTGGAATAGCTGACTGGAATGTGAATGTGAATCATGCGAATCATGCAAGTACATCTTTTTGTTCACAATATTTTTGCACAGGGTCCTAATTCTAATTGCCATATGAAGGCATTGAGGGAACAGCAAGGTATAATTTGACATTTTGTGTCTTTAAAAGTGTTCTGCCCTAATTTATCAGGATCAGTTTTCTAAAACCAATGTATGCTAGGTCTGTATAAAAACTTGCAGTAGCTTAATGGAAGATTATTTTTTTTTAATACCATTCCATACACTGACATACAGGCTTAAACCTGATGTCTTCTGATTTTGACCGCGTCCTTAAGTTTAGGTCTCTGACAGCAGATCAATATTAAAAGGCTGAAATTGTTACTGGCTTAGGTATTGATCTTTGCCCTTTAATGATCTTGTAACATAGTCAGCAGAAAGGAATATGGACCTGCACCTCAGCACCATAGCTTGTCTATTTGGCATATTTGTGCAAACCCAATGTCATTATAGCTCTCAATTTCTACCAAGCAAATACAAGTAGCAAACAAAGCAGGAAGCTGTGAGGTTCTTCACATCTTCAGACCGCTCCATCTGGATTCAGCATGACTTCCTTATCAAAAGCTGAACAAGACTTCATTCAATTTCCACTTAAAGGTACAGTCATTGAACAGGTAATCCATTTAATAAAGGTTACTTTGGGTTGTGGCTGACAGGTGGGACTAGTTGGTGAAGTTACCAGTTATCCGCCCCAATTCATGGATGCACAGGGAGCTGGTAGGCTCATGCATGGCTATCACAGGTTACAGCATGGCACTTCAAGGCAAATTTTTGATGATTCAAATGTCAGCAGTTCAGAAAGTAGTTGTCTCACCTGCCATGGTGTAGAGTGGAGGCAGACACCTGGGGAAGCTACCCCAGCTAAGCCATCTTTGTGTGGCCCTCACACAGTGTAAAGACAATATCCATGTTATTTTCATGCAACCCTGCACATGGATACTTGTCCATCAGAAAAAATCCTAAATTAAACTAAGGTTAAGTATGCAGTTTGATAGAATACAAACTAGTATTCTTCATCTCAGTGATTATTCACATAGGTTTAAAATAACACCTTTTTTGCTGTTTCATTTCCAGTTTGTGTGCAGCCTTGATCAAAAGAGTTTGAATGTATGTATTGTTTATTTACTTTTTCTTCTTAAGTTTTAATTAGTTTCAATATAAAAACCTCACATGTGAACACACTTTTCGCTCCAGGATAAAAATCTCTTCAGAGTCAAGTAGACTCCAAAACTTTTCCTTGGCTATTGTTACAGACTGGGAAATGGGTGCAGAAGTGCTGATAACAATCTTGCT
The DNA here is from genome assembly GCA_003993805.1 of Himantopus leucocephalus. NCBI lineage: Eukaryota > Metazoa > Chordata > Aves > Charadriiformes > Recurvirostridae > Himantopus > Himantopus leucocephalus. The sequence goes on from RSEF01000031.1 coordinate 15,705,941, forward strand.
TTAGTGGCTTTAGCAGTATTCCTGGCCAACTATATTTTGGCCTGTGAATAGTCCCAGTAATTGGAGGGGGGTGGGGGGTGCGTTACTTGTAGAATAAACCAATACAGACATACTTCAATTTAAACAACTTAGTATCCTTTGTTGTTTTGTTGCCCTGGACTATGTGAATCTAATCTCAATACTCAAGGTTTAGGTTTTACCACCGAAGATATCTGAAATACAGCATCAGTTGACACAGAAATCAAAACTCTTCAGGACTCACAAAGAAGAGTTTGTAATTGCTGCCTGCTGCTAATCCTATCAGCTCATATTAGTGAAACATGCTATAGTGCTGCAGGGAAGTTGTCAGGATCTGGTTGCAGGACTCAGCCTTTAGGAGAGGATTCAGGCTAAGCTTAGGCTATACATCGCCACCCATGAGTCAAAGTACATCTATTCTACTGAGTGACAGGCCTCCAAGGGGGAACAATGTGCATGAGAAAGAACATGCTTCTTTCACTGCAGCACTATTGTTACTTTGGTTTAACTTCTTAACCTCCTTCCTATTAAAGCTTCATTCAGTCATAAGAAAGATACCTGTAGCTCTTTATTAAATCCCTGTTCTCAAAAAAAGCATGAAATGATACTTTATTCCAGGTGATATGTTTAAAACGGAATGCATTCTTGTTCGTTACTAGACTTTGCTTCATTAGCTTCCTTTTTAAAAATTTTATTTGGGCTTGTTCTGAAAGAAAATGAATGATAGATGGAAATAAAATTAGTCTACTAAATTAATCACACTACAGAACATGTTAATTAAAATTTGCTAACACCTCCAACAGTTACAAATCATATTAGTTTGCATATGTATCAAAGAAACTTGCTTAATCTTTCAGTTACTTTGTGATTTTCTTTCTTACTTTTTATATTTGGACCTAATAATGAAAATGTTTGCTTATCCGAGTCCTGAACTGGACATAGTCTTAACCTGAACCGTGAAAGTATTGGCTTAAATAGAATTAATCCCTTTTTTAAAAGCTCAAATATTCACTCTCTGGGGGTAAGTGAAAAGTTCACATATTTGCTAACCAGCATGGTTCTCTGATTGTGGGCACAGTCATGAGGGTAATAAGCTCTCATCTGAGCTAAGTTTTGTTGGGTAAAGACACAATTTTCTTTCTATGGTTCATGTTTTAGGAAATATTTTTGTACATATTAATAATGCAGATATTTTTACTTTTTTGTTCTACCCCTGTAATCCTTACAGCATGTAATGGATGGGACTCCTTCCTATCTTCCAGCCCTTGTTACTTTTCACACAGTAGCTTTTCACAAAGCTACTAAATGACACTAAGTCCAAGTCAAATGATTTGGGGGAACGTAACTATGTGAGATTAAAATTTAACTTCTTTTTATTAATTTTTTCCTCAGCCTCTGCTCTATCAAGTTGAATTTTTACTGTGTTGCATCAAAGGCAGCGTCCAGTCCTGCAATGAGCTACTATTCAGTCACTGCCTATGTTTGGGTCAAAGGATTCTGTGATTCTAGCACAGCCTGCATAGGCTGCATGGGAAGACACCTCAGGGCTTGTGCGTGGAGGATTTGGGGGGGACATTATAAGCCACATCCTGAACTCATTAATTTGTTCTTTCATTGTCAAGGAAAAATGTCTTTTTTTTTCCTTTCTTTTTTTCTTGTAAATTATGTAATGAATGCTATGAAACCAGTTGCAGGGCTTCACAGGAATAAGCATCTCACCTGGAAGATAAACAACTGTGCCTGTTTAGAAGTGCATGTGCCTGTCTTTTTTTTTTTTTTTTTNTTTTTTTTTTTTTTGAAAAAAAAAACCCCAAAAACATTCCACTAGATAAGTTTTATATTAAGTTTTCCTAATTTATAACAATTTTCCCCTTCAGTGAAGGAACAGAGTTTTTGTTATATATTTCCTTTAACACTGAGACTGAGGTTTGGCATTTTTAATTTCATTGAGTGACCATGAAAATGGTATTTGTGAGCACTAGCTAGAGCCAGATAGAGTGCTGGCAAGGATTAACTGAGCTTCTTAAAACACTCCTACAGCACCTTGGCCGTGACCTGTGACACCCAAGTGAATGCAGAGCTGCATCTACTCAGAGTTGAACTGGAGATAGTGACAAATTCTAAGATGGCTTTTGCAGTAAGCATTACTTGTGGCCTACTTAAGACCGGAATTTAGATTTTAAAGCCTGAATTACAGTTATTTCCTGGTCTTCTTTTTCAGATTGATGCAGTACTATTGACAAAGTGTAAAACTGAATTAAGTTACTGTTAATGCTACTGAAAGATATCTGACTGCAATATAAAAGGGATCTAGAAAATACTACTTGTCTCCAAAATATCTTTCAAACTGTAGATATTAAAAACTCAAAATTGCAAAAGATTATGTATGTGCTTAAATTTAGGTACGCAAACATCACCACTGCAATCAGTGGACCTAATCACATGCTTGAAAATAAGCATGTGCACGAATTTCTGGAGGGTCATGACCCAGTTCTGTATTGCTCCAGTTCACAAGAGGCTAACCTCCTTCACCTTGCAAGCCAAAATCCTCTGGTCACTGAGAGCTGCAAGATGTGTAGCTCACTCATCTGAGAGCTGGTGTGTACATACCCCTACCCAGCTCCTTTGGCAGCTCTTAGTGTGGACTGGAAAAACTGTTGGTGTCTGTGAGTGAAAACGGTCTTTTACTAATGTGTACATCAGTTCAGCTTGAACATCTCATGTTCAAGACAGTAAGCCTCGAACAGTGCACCGTTTGCCAACTGAAATGGTCTTGGATTCATCTAATGTTCGTCATAAGCCCTACCTGTTAGTCAGTCTTGAAGGAAGCGAGGAGCTTGGTAATTGCACAGGTCTAGATGAAGATGAGCAGCTGCTTAACCTGAGACTCCACAAAGCACCCCTGGCACATATTTGGGACAGACCCTGCTTTTTCACCATATCACCACAATAATTCTCTCTATGTTCCTTTGTTAGATGGGAACAAAGGATTTTTAGTGAAAAAAAAAAAAGAATCAAACTTTCATAACTTAAATAATCCTACAAAGGCAAGTGGACTATCCATTTTCCTAAAATAAGTGTAATTTATTAACTTTCCACCTTATGTACTTAACTATTCTGTTTGATGGAAGCTTATATAGTTCTAGAATGAGGGTTTCAGTTCTTTCAGACCACATGGCTATTATGACATTTAAACATTGTTTCTTATTGTTGTACTGTCAGGAGTCCAGTGACAGAGAAAAGATCAGATACTAAAAAGGCCGCCCCCTGTGCCCCCTTTCTTTTTAAGAAAGTGATTTCAGTGCTAGAAAATAAAGCACATTTTACTTATATTAGGCACATTACTACACCCAGGATTAACACCTTTAGACTGTAAGCATTTTTGCTGAACAAGAAGTTAAGTCCAAATGCCAACTAGAACATACACAAACGTGTGAACTCTCCAAGTGGAATGATGTTAAAAGTAAGAGCACTATACCATGGCAAGACATCAGATAAGGCAGCTAGGTATTCTTTTAGTTGTTTTTCTTAATTGGTTTAACAGTGACAAAGAAATAGATTAGTGGTTAATAAACTGAACAACACACACAAATACAAAAATAAGTTATAATCTTATTCATATATACATGCACACTTACATATGTATTGGAAATAAAATACTTATAATATTTGACAATCAATGTCATATAAATGTGTTTTCAACCAGAAATACAGTAGTCAGCTCCATTTTACATCTTCCTTAAAACAGTAACAAAATGGTATCAGCAGAGTCCTATATTGAGGCAGACACACACCAGGTGTCAGTTCCACGTCTCCCATGTACAGTTTGTATTTCTGCAGTATAGATTTTATTTGAACAGCCAGCAAACAGAGTAAACACAGGATAAGAGAAAATGCATGAACAAACAGAACGAATTGTTAAAAACCAGGGAAAAAAATCTTCAGAGGTATGTAATTAAAATATGCAGACCCAGATTCTACAGGTTTATACTGACACAGAACCAGTGTATGGAAAAACAGCGGTATTACTTGGGATTTGCTCGTGCAGCTTAGAACTGAATCTGGCCCGTAAAATTTAACAAGCTGCATTTTGCATCAGATAGCAATGTATATTTCCATAGGCAAGTACTTCATGGCTTATAAAGAGTATATATATTGTAAAAAGTTGTGCAAATATGGTATTTCATTTTTTTACTACTCACACTATTACGTTATCTGTTGTAACATTAAAGTCAAGTAGCCAACTTTAAGTATGCACCTTTTTTAGAGGTCTTTTTTTATTTACTTTTACGGTAGAGCTCATTCAAAATACAGTGAAATAGCTGGTAAAGGCTATGCTGGAGGAGAGACTAGCAGGCAAGGGTAGCCCTCTTTGGAAACAATCTCACTTTATGAGTAAAGTCTGCAGCCTCTCAATCCAGAGACTATGCAGTTTTTCAGAATCAAGAAGGAAAAGTGAAAGGTCTGTGACAGCCAGGCTGCCCTGACTCTCCGTGCCTCAGCCAGCAATTATATACTGAAGAGTACAAAACGCCTTTCAGACCACAATGTCCTGGACCAGTCGCTGAGAGCAACAACCTTTGCTTTTCCCTCTGCTACCCACTCACTGGCAGGTGGTATTCAAGTCTCTGTGTTTAACCCGTAAGTCGCTCCAAGGAGCTGGTCAGAGGTGTCTCTCAGGGGTGCTCCCAGCAGCTCCCTGGGCAGCTTTCACAGCTCAGGCTGGTGCTTGCCTCATCTCCTCTGCTCCCCACGGCTGCTGATGCCAAGAGCAAAGCGAAGAGGAGGAAGAAAATAAGCTCAAGGAAGAGGTAGAAAGGAAGGAAATTGAGAAGAGTGTAGGAAGCAAAGGAAATGTTAAGAAGGGAGGAGGATGGAAACGCATTACTATTAATAATTATATAATATGGCTTATATATTTATATATTAATATAATTGACAATAGCAACAATAACAACAGTCCTGACTCTATTGGAAGAAATGAGATGAAACTCAGACAAATGGGCTCTTGTCATTGGACTATTGCTTCAGAAGCTGTGCTGAGGTGTATCTGAAACAGAGCAATAGACAAAGACAGTGTTTGCTTACACCTGTGTTGTTTTGCATTTGAAATCTTTAAAACTAATCTACAAAATTATTAATATTACTTAGCTTCACAGTAGACTTTCTAATTGACAGCCCCTGCTATAAAAATCATCATTGTCATAATTAACTTTTCTCTTGCTATTTTTTCATATTCCAAGTAAGAAACATAGAATTTATATTGAAATAAATAGATAATACTAGTAATAAGCTTCTTTCATGCTGACCTCAGACCCTAGTGACTGTGGAAACATCTGTATTTGTAAATCCTCATGCAAAACCTACACTTGAATTTTGTGGATCTTCCCCCCGCTCCCCCCACCCCCACCTCACACTTCCGCAAAGTCTGTGTAGAAAAATCATATAATTTGACCCTAGAAGACAGGACAAAGTTGTGTGACCATGTCATAAATAAAGTTCCTTATTTAAACAGCTACATTGGTGACCACAAGCAGTTAAACCTGTAAATAGTTTCAGAGTTTCATCTCTTCTTTTCTAATTTTACACTATAATCACTAGATTGTTGATACTTTAATTAAGTGAAATACAGCTCCGCGCATAGTGTCCATATTGGTCCAGTGTAGTCTGTCCCCAAAATACCCCTGCAAACAGCTGGTATGGATATACCACCGCCACCTCAGACTCTTATTTCTCACATATAAACAGTAAAGATGCAGTACAAATAAGTCTGCTTTCAGATATTTTAGTATGTGCTTAGATAGTTAATATGACTTTCTATTCCAGAATCAGCTGTAATAACATTCTGTGCACTTACTTGGTTTTAAGTATAAATCATACAAACAGCAGAATATCAAAAAGCCAAACACAAGCTGTATAACAAGCTCTTCCAATTTTATTATCAGTCTCCTTGTATTAGGAAACACTCATTTCTGCTGAAACCAGAGACTGGACAATTTCTTAGTCTCCATAGTTTTAGGTAAAAACTTGTGCACAGGATACAGGACTCGGAAGGCAGAGGGTAGAGTAAACAAAACAAAACAGTACTAAATAGACAGCAACATCATAGCTTTTTTGTTTTGCTTTTCCTTAATCTGGTCTTTGTGGCCTGAACAGAAGTCTCTTCAGGATGGCAACAGTGGCAAACATAAGAGAACCTGACCAGACTCAGCTTCTTCAGCTTCTTTTAACCAGGCAGCTGGTTCTTTGCTGCAATGTTAAAACTGCAAATAAGAGACAAATGAAAAGTCATTCCTCAGACCTCAGTGACTTTGTGGTGAAAATTTGCCCATGCAGTAAGTGCATCACTGCAGGCAGAGAGCAGTTCCAGGGTTGCGTTTCTAGTGTTTCCAACTTATAATTTTATTTCCAGTCATCAAGTAATCAGTATTGTTTTAAGAGGTCCCACAATTAGTACAGAACATCAGGGTCTACTCTGTCATCTCTGTTGCTTACTGCTGGAAAGAAAAATAAGAAAATGAAAAATAGTGTTCTTCAGAGGCTTGGAAATAAGAAGGTAAGCGCAAAAAATTCTTCAAAAAAATCAAGGCAAAGAATAAGAAAACCAAACCAAACCAAACAATTAGTGATTTTTAAGAGGTTTTCATGAGCAGGAGAAGAGACTCACGATTGTTCTCAGAAGTGGTAGCAGGGCAACATGCACTTTTCTCAGCAGACACAAACTACAGCCCCTAATGTGACTGCTACTATAAAAATAAAAGCTCTCATACAGTCATATCAGTAAAAAATAAACACAAGATAGTTTATTAATAGCAAAAACTGCTATTAAAGAATTCTTAGTAAAAAGAATTACCTGCTTAAATTGTTGTATCACATCTTAAAATTTGAAAGTACCTTACTTAGAACTTCTGGGATTATTTTCTTGTTATAATTTTTAATAGTTCCCATTTGTGATTATACACAGTTTTGACAGGGCAGTCAAGTTATAGAAACTATTCTGAAATTTAGATCATATTTGGAAACAGTTGCAGTGAAAGAGAGGAAATAAAGGAAAAGGTTCAGAAAATGCCTAATATGACATGCTTTGAAAACAATTTTTTTTTAAACAGGCATTTTTAATGCAAATCTGCCAACACTAGTTAACACAGGTAATGCAGAAACTTTAAAAAGTCATCAAATAGAATATTTCATTTGAACCAACAAAGCAGTTTGTTTAACCCAGAGCTTGTTTTTGTTTGTATTTGTTTGGTTCTTTCTTGCATTTAACACAAAGTTGGGCTAAACTGAAAACATTTTTCTTTTCCTGATTAGGCAGGTGGCCTGAGAAAACAATTATTCCTTTACTTACTATTTTCTTAGACCTATAATCTTCTTGACGAAAATAAAAAACACTTAGTGCCTGTCATTGCTGTGGAACGAGCATGAATTGATACCTCCCAAGGTACTAGCATCAGGATTGGACCCAGGAGAGGGGCTGCTGAAGCAGCAGGGGGACCTGCCTGAGTTACCCTACCCTGTTGACTGTCAGAAAACATCGCTTTGGAGGTGGCATCAGGGTTGTGGGCAATGCTACTTCCTGGCCTATTAGTATGTCAGGGTAGCACTGAGTTTTTATGCCTGGAGCTCCTGGCTTGGGTAGGAGTCAGCCTGGACTTGTATGTGCAGTCGTCTTGGATCTAGCTCACGTGTCTCTTCAGTGCATGTTATAGATATACTTTTACGGCTCGCCTTGGAATATTAGCCTCTAGGTATTTACCCTGTGTCTTCTTTGGAGGAAGTTAGTTAATTGGACTTGGTGTCCTGAGGTTTAATTCAGATTTAATTTAACTTGCAGGAAGTCACTCTCAGAGAGGGCAAAACAGCTTATATTGCACATGAGTTAGCAGGTTGGTCAAAGGCTCTGCCAGGGTCTGTGCTCACCTCAGTCTTTTGATTTACATGCAAGCTAGAAAATCCCTGCAAAGTGTTCCATCCTTGGTTAGGTTTTAACTGTGATTGGTTAGTCAGAGAATTCAGAACGTATTCTTTTCTTCTCTTAAACAACCGCAAAAGGAGTTATTAAAAGCTGTTGGTATCAATCTGTTGCCACTAGCGTCAGTCCTAACTTTTCAATCTATATCTGCATTGCGTACAGCTGTGTTAGTTGGCTCCAAATGCATGTGATATGCAAAAGAGAAGACGCGAGAGCATGGATCTGTTAACACGGTGCTCTGCTTGACTAATCAAGCCGCCTTCATCAGCAGGCCAGCCAGAACAGTAGCATTGCTGCAGACAGCAGCATTAATCCAACTAACATTGTTTTCAGTAGCAGAGAGCTTGTTGCATGTGCATAGCTTGCAGTTTTGCCATCCTGCGCACTGTGCTACCTTACACGTCCATTACCTGCCTGTTGTCTCACCTGAATGGGTTGAGAGGAGGCTGAGCTACAGGCTTGTTGCTGTGCCTGGAGCTGCATCATCACAAACACATCTGGTCTTCTCTCTTTCGAGAAGACCTACCCTGTAATTTAGTCTTGTCTTATTACCTCAAAGTTTGTTGGCCTCTGCCTTTCCTCAGAAAAGGAAAACAAGAAGCCTCTTTTGACAAATGTTCTATAATTAGAGTGCTTATTATTAATATTAAAGCACATTAGGGTTGAGGAGCATTCGTCATAGATGCATACACATGCAGAACTTCTAAACAGAAAAGTAGGTCAATGGTCACTTTGCCAAAACTGTCCCAATTGAGTTGGAATCGAGCGTTTAGCTTCAGGCAAGGCTGTTGAAATGTTATAATTTGCTTTTAGTTTGATGCCTGGCACTACGTCTCCTTGGGCCGGGTACTCCTTCACTGGCTGGAGTCTCGGCAGCAGACCCATGGCGCTGCACATGGCCACGACGCTTCGCAGAAGGGCAAGCAGCTGCCTCCTGGGACCCTCAGCAAACACCTGCACGCACATGCACTTGTGTGCAAAGAGAGCTAAGCAATAAAGGCCAGTTTATGCCTTCTATTTCCCTTTAGAGGTGTGTGAGGTAGAATCTGTAAGGAATTACAGGAATTACTTGAAAAAATTAATTTAGCAAATAGGATCTTAAAATGAATATATCAGTAATGAAGCTCAATGCACATGTGAATATAGACTGCATATCTGCAGGTAGATACATGAAACACATGAAAGAAGATGACAAAATTCACATACAGATTACAGCTGTCCCAGGTGCTCAGCACTCAGCTGTGGTTTTGAAAAAAGAGGAAAAATCACTATGGTTTAATAATAAAAAATTTTCACTGATTTTTTTTTTTTCCTTTGTCAGAACAGCTCTCAGAGATTTATAAGGAAGAAAATTAACAAATCTTTATTATATCAGAGTATAGCATACCAGGACATACTTTTAAAACTGGGAGATTTTTAGTATTTTATACATTCAAAAGGAATGCTATATAAAACTCTTAAGATGGAAGATTACATATTTTTCAAGGAGTCTAAATCTGATAATTGCATAAAGTAATAATCTGGTGCTAGATACAAAGATATTTTTCCTTACAGCAGCTGAGAGAGGAGGGAGAACAATGCTATTGATTTTTAAATTTTTAATTTTTTTTTTTTTAAGAAACACAAAACTCCCGCTGACTTCCCATAGGATTTTAATACAGAGATGATGATATTCACGAAGAACTATCAAGGTCACGATGAAGGATAACCAGTCCTCCTGGTCCATGAGCTTACATACCAATATATTCTCATGCTCCAGAACCAGAAGCCGTCATGCCCTAGAGTGCTGAGAGACAGATGAAATCCCAGAGTAATTCTTAAACATAAAGTAACAGCATCTTATTCTGTCTGCTTTGTAGAGAGTCGTCAGCTAGGCTGCTGAATCCCATACAACAGGACATTGATGGGTACAGAAACTCTCGCTGACTCTCGCTCAGCCTTTCCTGTGCCAGTCCAATCTCGGTGGGATGTACTCTGACATGCAGAAGAGCATGTGAATTGTTTAAGAACTGTGCACGACACAGAGCCAAAGGTTGACCTCCTCCTCCACTAACATTTTCTTCAAGCTCAACAATTAAGAGTAAAGGAACAGAGTGCCTGCTACACAGGCCAATACCAAGCTGAGTCCACGCTGTGTGCAGCTCTTACCCCTGTTTCACCATGCACTCTGGGCATTTCTGAAGCACAGCAAAGAGCAGGCTTGTTCTTGCTGTGCATTATTGATCTGTTTAAACTCTTGCAATATTTTTTTGGGGGGAGTGAGGTAATTTTCTATCAGAAAATGCTCTTTAGTTTTACATTTTAATAGTTTTCAACATTTCTTTGGGTTATTTCTTTTGCCCTAACTTTCCAATTTAATTTCCTGTTAGCACCATTTTGATGTTATAAAGTGCTTTGGTGTTTTGGTGTTATAAAGTACTCTTATAAAGTGCTATTTGTATACATGGTATATTAAGATTGTATTCAGAAATGACAATTTTCCAAAGTATTGTTTTTGAGAAAGGTTATTGTGGTGGTTCAGACAAATTCAGTGCAATTTTCCTTACACAAAAAAGTGCAAAGTTTTGGGTATTCTGCCAATTTAATAACTGCTGTTACTGGTGTACTCACCATAGGGAAACTGTTCAAGTACGTAGGGAAAGAGAAGAACCTTTTGCTGATAAATTACTAGTAGAAGCAAGGAACAAAGTTTGCTAAAAACGATTTTTATGATGAAGTCAGGAACTGACTGTTACTTTTACAGCTGACTCTGCCAAGTCAATCTGGGCTATGCCTCAGCTTGGCCTTGTATTTGGGGTAAATAATTTTCTCTCCAGAAATCAGAATGTTAAAAATAGAAAAAATCTTTATCAATGCAGCTATGCTACCAAGTTGATAAATGTTATTTCAGCTCATGAGAACATGGTGGCTGATTCTTACATTACTATCTGTATCTGATGCAAAAAATCTATGTTTTTCCATATATATCAAAGGCTGTCATAAGAAATCCAGTTACAGAGCAAAAATATGTTAAAAAATGTGTGTATAAAAGGCTAAGTATCCCCTGGAAGAAAAATCAAGAATAAAAAATAAAAAGACTGTAGTATACAAAAGGAGTTGGAATGAAATACAGCCACACACAGTTAGAAAGGGTTTGGAAGTTTTCATGGGACTTGCTGGAAAATATACATTGCTTCTATGAGAAGATTTGGTTTATTAGTAAAAGTCTGGGTAAAATTTCAGGATTTAAGAGAATACCAATAAAGTGAAGACTGACATTAACCAGACCATGCTATAAATACCACACAAAGAGACCAAACAAGCCCACTACTGAGAGACATGTTTGACGTTCTGCTTCACTGCTAGCCTGTAACAATAGGAAGAAACCTGTTGTCTCTGTAGAATTAGTTCAGTTAAATAAACTGCTCAAAATGCTATTGTTTAGGTCTGACAGCAGCTGCTTACTGTGGTTCCTGTTTATGTATGATCAGCTGATGCTGCTTAGAGTCTGCTGCAGTGCGCCTGTAGCACACATACATTTTAAACTGTGCCATTTGGCATATATGAGTCACTTTGTGTTGCTTTGCATAAATTCCTCCTCTTTTTGTTCTCATAAAGTGTTAAGCATAGCTTGGGACACTATACAATACAAGTAGCTCCTTTAAGGGGGGCATTTTCAGAAATTCACTTCTGTCAAGACGAATTGGCTTATATCTGCAATTTAGTTGCATGTAACCCTGGGAGCAATTATGCTCTACATATATGAGTGCAAGTGTAAACCCGAGTTCAGATTGCAGCATAAAATCTATATTAAAAAAAAATGGAAATCTATTCTTTTCTCACTATTAGTAGGAAGGTATGTTTTTTTGTGAATGACAGACACAAAGATAAAGGAGCAAAATTATTTAAGAATAAATTATTTTCACAAGGAGAATGAATTTCACTCTGATGAAGAATATATCTATTGTTACTAAGTGTTCATTTTTCTAATGAACAAGACAGGTTACATTTCTGAAAGCTCTCTCCTCCAGGCATCGAAAAATGCAG
>RSEF01000031.1:15731436-15773164 GCA_003993805.1 Himantopus leucocephalus
TTTTTTTTTTTTTTTTTCATCAAAAGACCACTAAAACCCTTAGTTTGCACTGTTTTCATGAAGATCACCCATTCCCTTTTTGCTTGGATTGAACACTGGCACTGATTATCTTCAAATTATTAGTGCTCCTTTCAGCTGCCAGATTATTTTATACGTCAAAAAGTTAAACTATTCCATGATATTCTGTGTAGAAGACTTTGAATGCAGTAATCAGAAGGCATCAATCACATCTATGAGATGATCAATGATAAAAGGAGATGAGTGTTCGCCATACAACATTCCTGTTGGATTTATATTTCACTACCTCAATAGTACAGCAAAAATATCCTGTAAGTACACATCTCTAAATACCAAACAAAATTGAAACGCTAAGAGGAAAGATGGACAGGAATCTGGAGAAAGATTAAGCAAGGAAACATATGTTGTGTTTATTATTTTGAATCTTACTACTTTTTACCTCCTCAGTAGTACATGTTCTTATACTGGTTATTATAATTCTTGAGAAAATGAAGACATCTTTCATCTACAAAGTTTTTCAGGACAGCCTTCAGAATATCTGACAATGGCCTCAGCATACCTTAAAATGGATAAAATTTGACCTGTCTCAAAATTTGCCCATTTTGCAGTAAGCACAAACAGCTACTCACATATTATAGAGACCTAGATATAGAGCAAACAGCCTCTGAGATGTCTGGAAAGGAAAAGATTTTCCACTGTGCAAACTCTGACAGGGAGCATTTGCACTCCTGTGGACATGTGCAGTGAAACTTTTGGCAGGCTGAACACACTGGAAGTTTTTATATCAACTTTAGGCAGCACCTCACCGAGTTTCATGAGTTGGATATTAAATACTGCTCCCTTTAGATAGAAACCTGAGGGATCCTATCCATATACACATCCTTCACTGCTCTTTTTCTTCCTGTCTTTTACTTCTTATTTCACTCTGTTCTTTCCTCCTTTTAATAAGATTTCACCTTATTACTTTAAAATTGTGTAACAAGTGTTTCAATGTTGCTATGTTTTTTTAACAGCTCTCATAAACGTGGTTAAAGCCATGTTGTTTTGCTATGATGCTTTCGCTTGCAGTAGAGCTAAAGTTTGTGCTTTTAAAAGGCTTAAAAATGTCAAAGAAAGAGTAACTTCATGTATTGGCTTGTAGATAATGTTACTGTGAGGACATGGTAACATCTGCAAGTGCAGTTCCAGTGAGAAAATACTGCTGTGTGGTTGTTCGTTTTTTGGCTTTTTTTTTTTACTATTAAAAATTAGTTGGTACTTTTCAACCTGCAGAAGCAGCATTTCACAGCCCTCTCCTGTTCTGGAAATTATGGTTTTGGTTACTTGCAGGTACCAGATTTTAGTGACCTTGAGCTATCAAAGAGAACCTTGATTTTCCAATGTATTCCGATGTTCGATATATCAGTAACGAGCTCATTGCTTTTAACCTGTCCTTAAAAAAAAATAGATGAAGTCTGAAGATACCTTTATAAAGTACAAACAAGCACACAGTTGAAGGCTTGTCTTTAAAACTGGAAACTCTTCAAATGCAAACAACTTGACTGCTGTCTGCAGAAATAATAATGATAATTTTCCATCCTTACATGGCACTTTTTGAAGAGCTGTAAAAATCAATTCTGCTGAATTTAGCAGGGATAGACAAATCTGTTCTAGCTAGTTAATTCATATAAACCTTCAATAAAGAAGATGTTAACACACTTACTTTACGAATGAGGAGAGACGGAGATGAAAGCTTAACAGAAAAACTGAGATTAAAACTCAGCCCTTAACATCAATAAACAACACCGATGAATGGGTTTGGATGTTGCAAAATAATATCTTGACATATTTGTAAAATGAAAAAAAAAAAGTAGTCAAAACAGGATTGCCAAAATGCAAAACCAGCAACCCCCTTTCTAAGGAATATACAGAACTTTTCTTTTTAAATGAAAGAGGTCCAAGCTTTTTATATACCCAGAAACTACTTTTATAATTTAGAACTATCTCTATAGGTAGTTCCACTCACATTAGGATAAAGTTTTAGGATTATTTTAAATTATTTCAAATATATTTTAAACTTAAAAGCACTTTGAATAGAAAGAAAGTAATATATCTGGAAGTTAAAAAAACCCACCTCCCACAAAGCTCTTGGCTTGGTGTAACTGAAGCAGAAGAGATATCCAGGTACAGCAGAGTATGATTCACATGAAAGCTCAGGAGTCAGAAACAGAATGATATTCACTCCTTGTAAAAGTGTAGGGAAAGAAAGAAAAAAAACCCCTCTCTGTAAATTATCATCTCTGATTACGTTAAAAAAAAATAAAAGAGGAAAGCACGGAGCATGTTGCACAGTACTGAGCACTACCTGAGAGCTGCGCTTCCCCGCACATGGCCTCATTCTGCACATACTGAAATCAGTAACAAGGGTTCTTCTTGACTTGAGTGGATTCAAGATTGAGCTTATTGGCGCTGTGCCCAACAGGCATCATTGAAACTGTAAGAGCAAGGCCAGAGACTCCAGTGGGAATCCATGCATTGACTGAAGCATGTCCTTAAGCAGATATCTGAGTCCCGTAAAGTCAACAGATTTAAATATGTACTTTAAGCTGAGAACATGCTTTGTTGAATCTTGGCCTTTGGCAATTATCTGAGACATTAAGTTTTCCTTACTTTATGACTAAGCTGCTAAAAAGTTTTGGAAAAAAAATAAATGCCAGGGGTCACTTTTATTGATGTTTTTATATGAAAAAAGAATTCCTGAAAGTATTATTAATTAATGAAATGACAAGGGCATGCTTAGTTTCATCTTACTACAGATTTGTTCTTGTCATTCCTGGAAACATTGCTGTATGAAGTCAATTCAAAGCTGCTATTTAGAAAAAAAAAACAAAACAGAACACCCAAGCATAAATTAGCCTTGCTCATAAAGCTATCGCTCTAGAGATCCCGGTTCTGGAACAGATGAATAGTGTCCCCACAGACACTTGCAGAATCATGAAAAGCTAAGGGTTCTGTTTTTCAGAAAGTAGTGAAAAAAAGGTTTTTATAATTACGGTTAATGCAACTATGACAGAATTTCAGGAAATTTGGCACTTTATAATTGTCCTTAAGTTAACTGGATTTGCTAGATGTTCAGGACCTGAGAAAACTAGAATACTTATGAAGATGAGTTGTAGCGATTCAGGAACTTCATTTTAAATGCCTGTTTTAGGAGGATTTAGACAGACAGATTTGTAGAGACATGTAGTTACCTGTAGATGAAGATATATAGTGATTTGTAGCAATATACATACTGATTTTTATTTTAGGTATAATGTAGAATGAGATACCAGTCCTTACTTTGGTACAACTGGTTGAATTGTTCATTCTCAAAGTATTAACTAGTAGATTTATATGCTTAGTCTGTTCAGTCACTTATGAACTGATCTTCAGTTCCATTAATATGTCTCTTAACTGTAAAGACTGAATAATCAGTCTATTTTGCTAAGTTTTTTTTTAAATCTAAAAAGAAATTTAACTAAACTTGACTATTAAATGACCCTCACTATTAAGTAAAAAATTAATCTCAATCAGTTTGTTGACATATCAGTATGGATACAAATAATCAGTTATTCTTATTTTTGAACTGATTTAACAAATACTTTCCACAACTCCTCTGGCTTCATAAAACACAAATTTCCTTGATTTGCAGAAAGTTGCTTCTGGTCATTAATATTTTTTAATTGTATGCATTTTAAGAATTTTCTAGGGAATTTCTAGGAATATAACTTGATTGTTAGTGTGAAAGTGAGAGTATATTATTTTTCTTTGTTTCAGAGTGTTCTTTCTTTACTAAGCAACACTCCTTATTGTCCCCAGGAAGGGACATAATGATTTGCTTAAAACAGAGCATACACTAATCCCTTTTCCTACAACATCCTTAAGTAATTTATAAGTGCTTATTTCAAACTGAGGAGTTTGACAGTGCCCCTCGTGAATCTTGATATACATGTCTTACAATTCATACACAAATGATACTGCATGAAATATTCATTAGGAATACTCTAAATTATGTACCAAACAACGAGGGTACTGTCGTCGTCACACTTTTCATCTGGTAAATATCCCAATGGGCACAATGAATTCACTTATATATCACAAAGAGTTTCCCAACATGTTTCAATTATTTATCTTATGGCTGCAATCCTCCATGTGCGCGTGCATGTTTTTGTTTTTCAGGCTTTTCTGAAACACACCCACATCTTCAACGCTGCAGTAAAATAGATAAAACCTATAAAGAAAGGCATTAGCTTATATTTTACTTTAGTTAAGTATATTTCAAAGCAGTTTCTGTGTTTAGACTGCATTGAGGAGATCTGGTCACAGCATAAACAGATTAGACTTCAAGAGGAGACAGTTAAGTGTTTTTAAAAACTCCAGAAGATTTCCCCATTAATTTAGACTGAAGCACACAAGCTAGAGAATATAGGAAAATGGATCTGTACCACATTTAGAACAGGCAGGCATCATATAATGACAAGATGCAACAGGTCTATCGTGATGAGATGAATGGTATCATTTGTAACTTCTTAAAAGGCAAATGAAGAACACATGGTACTTCCTTGACACATGATGCCGAATGACACTTATCACTTAAAATAAGTAGCTAGAAATCTCAGACATAATAGATCCATTTGGAAAGTGCACAGCACGATGCTAACTTCTTACAAATATTTAACATCTTCTGACATGTCACATTCCATTATTCAATAATATAAACTAACATAATCTTGTTTTTTTTAAAGTAAATTTAATAGAAACTTAAATTCTTCTACCCACACTTTTCAGTGCCTTAAGCTAGCTTTCAAGCAGAGATGGCTTGCAGTTAAATTACTGAGGCACTGAAGATCCCATACAAAGGAAGAGAGAAAGGCTAAGTTGTGTAGATGAGGTGAGAAGCAGCTTTTCTAATGTACACTTCTCTTAACCCAATGTTACGGCTATACGCAAATAATGTGTAGGTAAACCCGCCTGGGCTGGTGACAATGCTGAGCAGGGAGCGCAGACCATGAGCTACGGCAGTAGCAAGAAAATTGTTTTCACTTTATGATTTACCAGAGGTTTCAGGGGAAATGCTGGCTTAAACAATCCCCCATCCACTCTGGTTAGGCACCAACACCACTGCTCCACAGCAGCTTGTCACCTCAGCTGGCTGACACAACTGTGAGGATGCAGTGTATTAACCAAATCATGATTGAAAAAAACCCCACTTATTTCCAGTGAAGTAACAGGGCATGTCTAACCAGGAATATCTTCCCAGTGCAATGCTTAGAACAGAAGTTTGGGCAGCATAGTTGAGGTGAAGCAGCAGAACAGGGCAGCTGGAGGCAGCAAAATGGGAGGTGGGTTTCACTGCCGAGCTTGCATGGACTGCATGTAGAATGTATGTAATCGTCTGATTTTTACCCAAAGTCACTACTTCTTGCTAGGCAACAGGAGCATCACTCTGAAAGAGTATAGGCTTCTAGATTTTATATAACCACAGGTATCAGTGATAAATTTTGACAATTTTGGAGAATACCACAATTTTCAAGTATTGAAAGTGACGAAAAATAAATCTGGCTTACATAATTTATCCTTTTATAATTCCAACATCGCGGCAGGGTAGAATTCCTTTGATGTATGAAAACTCCCTCCATGTAAAAAACGCTTAATTCTTGTGTTAAGAATGTGGCTCTTACTTCTCCTTCTGTGATTATGTTACAAGGAGAAGAAAAAATCTAAATTTTATATTGTTATTTTCTTTATTTTATTTTAACTACCAGTGTTCAAAACTTCGAATTAATATGAAAAAATGAACCATTTCATTTTATCACTGTTGCTAGCTTGACACAGTTTTAAAAGCAGTAGTCTCAAATAGAACATTATTGAACAAAGTGCTGCAGAAACATGTTATAAAATTTAAACTAACAAAGAAACTAAAAAAAGTCTATAGAAACTCTATTTAGCATAATATTTATTGAAAAAAATAGTTAAATTAATGGTGATATAACTATGTGACTGTTACCCTTTTTGATTTTCAGATACTTTAACACTTCCATCTCCCTAAAGATAAATCACATACATGAACTTCTTTTCTTAGCCACCTCTTGTGGACAGTTAAAAGTAATACATTGATAAAGAAAAAAGTTGAAAACTTTTGAGTTTAGCAATACTGGCATTTTCTTTTCAAACAATTTTAATACTGAATAAAATACATGTTTATCAGCACAAGACACACACTCCTGACCTTTCTGCAAATAGAAGACAGATAATATACAATTTGATTCTAAGATATAGTTAGAACAATAAAACTGTTTTTAATAACAAACTCTTCGGACTTACAGACTTTCTCTTTCAAATGCTACTTTTACTGTCACTCTTTATCCCCATTAGGAAGATGAGATGCCTCGGGGTGAGGGGTATATAAAAGGTTTTGCTCTCTCTTTCTCTTTCTGTCTAGCCCTTTTTAAAACTAATTACTCCCTCTCATAGCATCCTGGGCAAAGCACCTTGGCATTGTATGTTTACTAGAAAGGGGTGGAAAAACCCAACAACTATCAATACATGCTATTAAATTTCAGGTGGACTAGAAGGTTCCCTTTTATGTAACACTTTACTGCCTAACAGATGTTATGGCTATTGACCAGTTTGTCTACGTTTAAGGTTCAGCCTATGCTAGAACATGACACTTTTCCTCTTATGAATCTATTTTCTAGAATAGTAAAACCTGCAAAAATAAGAGTGTAATGCTGCTGGTGTGTATTTCTCTCCGGTTAAACAATAAGAAGAATAAAATTGTGTGGTTTTATTCTTAAAAGGAAACAGCTTATTTAACATTAGAGGAGGTTTGTGAGTATGGGCATGTAAAATTATTTATAGTCCCTCTGCTGTAAACTCCATTGGCTCTCAGCAGCAGATGACAAAGAATTCAGACTTCTGGGCTCTGTAACGATTTCTGTCACTGATTTCTTACAAAACTTCGTGGAAGTGAACAGATTGAGATCTAAAGTGTTTAAATCAGCATTTAGTCTGGTGACCGGTGCTTTCTTCCTGTGTCAGAGGTCACAGTTGGTCCACAGAGCTAGCTTGTAGCCCCTGGAGAAGCCCTAAACAGCAGGTATGTGGGCAGCTTCTGGCTGCCCCTACTTCATTTTTGTGACAGTGTCAGCTTAGGCGGTCCTTGCTGCCATTCATATCTGCTCCCATCTTGCCCCTCATTTCAGCCGGAAAAATGTTTGAGTATTTGCACAGCAGATCGGCACACTGGTCCAGTTTTTGGTTTTGGTTTCTGTCTTTCTAGTTTCCCAGTGGCCTTCTCCACAAACACAGCTGCAACCACCGCCACTCAGAAGTACAGTGAGTTATGGTGCTCAGGATAACTGCTGAATGGTTAAAGCAGTTCAGTGCCAAATTTCTTTTTTTGTAGAAAGTGCCATACCACCAACCCATAAAATAATTCTTCCCCCTGCTCTCTGTCAGTGGGGCACTTCCCAGGCATTGGGGAATACGAACCTAGAGACAGCAGGTAATGTATTTATTTTGAATACAGTAATTTTTGTTCCCTCAAAATCCATTTCTACATGAGCATATTTTGGAGATCAAAATGTTTTATTTTATTTTGTTTTGTTTTGTTTTGTTTTCGGAACAGTGAAGTTTAAGAACCATGAAAATAGGTACAATCGAAAGTTCATGAGAAAAGCATCTAGTGCTTTCACACATCCTTGGGCCCAGTCTCGCACTTATTACTTGAATGAAATTCCCCGTCACACAGGACGAAACTCACTAATGTCAACAAAGTTAACCAGTCCAACTTTTTTTCAGATGAAATGTCTGGCTTCTCAAAATCAACCGATTTCAGTTCTTAAACAAAACAACTGCTTCCTTCACCTGATTTCAACAGGAACTTTGCCAGCAAAAAGCCTGCAAAAGTGGCCCCATTGTGTCTACCCACCCTTGAATGATTGCTGCTTAGCAGTTTCTCTTCAGAAAACTGTGCATAATCGAAGTTAGACAATGGGAAAAACAATGAATATGAATGACTCTGGAATCTCTGAGCTCCTTTGTTATGCTGCCACCAATGTACACAAGAAAGGAGCTATATATGGGACCATATGAGGTGATCAAAACATTAACCAGACATTGTAACCGTTTTTCAATATTCTCAGCCCCGAGTGTGTGTTTGAAAGAAATGTGCTACTTGGAGCACAGCCATTTTTTTTAGCGTGCGCGGCCTGTATCTTTGCTTACTCATGGTGGTGGTGGTGACAGAAGCGCTGACGCCGGTCCCAGAAGCAGCGCTAGAAATACCTCCCTCTCCCTTCCTCGCATTCAAAGCTAATCCACAGCCCTGTGAAAGACAGACGTGCAATTTTATAGCAGCTCGTCCAGAAACTAGCAGTGAAATGCACAACTTTATGGTTGGCTTTCCTAAAAGTACACTTGAAATGATAATTGGGTCATAAATATCTGAGGGGCCACATTGCGATACCCTTCCTCGCCGTGACGGGCAGCGCGGCCAAGGTCAAGCACGTCCTGCTGATGCTCCCCTGGGACCCTGCAGGCCAGAGGGGGTCCAGCCCTCAAGGGTTACAGTCCCTGGCAGCAAGGCAGTGGGGTGCCGCACTCTTCTTGAGCCCCCTGAGCGTGCCACGAAACGGGCCGTAACATCTCCCTCCCTCACTGTGCTGCAGACCTCCCTCCTCGCGGGTGCCATGTGCCTCTTCACGTTTTAAGGCCAAGTGTCCGACCCCATCCTGGGGCTACGTGTTCCACTGCTTCCATTGGGAGACTAATCAGTATCCACGTATCTGAAACACCCGGTTCCTATTAGCCATCTTATTACACAGGGTGATGTTTTTTTACAGCTGTTTCATGAAGTCTAATACACTATAAAGTCGAATTGTATTTGTGTATGTGTGTGCCTGCCTGCCTATGCATACACACAAATCAAAGTATTAAACCCAGTCTGGTAAATATATGAGATTATTTTCAATCCATTAACTGAATCTGAAATACCTTTAAATATACATGATGTTTTCCTGTAAGGAAAATTACTAAGTGGGAAATTATTGGAGGCATACTACGCAATGTACTTTGCGATATCTGAGTCAGGGTTTGTTATTAGGAATGCTATTTGTTAGGCAGTCTTTGTAAACACAGTATGCTTTGGCTGCTGACCTGCTAATTAGTAGGTCATGTATCTAGTTCCTGGTCAGGGCGTTTTTCTTTCAGGTCACCTGTATGAAATAGCTGTTTGTGAGATCTAACAAGATCAGAGCATATTGTGAAATGACCTTAAGTCATAACAGAGTGTATATCACTGTGCTGTATGGCTACTTTGAGCTATTGTTTTTAAAAATATGATTAAGTAAATCATTGAATGATATTTCTACTACTACTACTGATGATGATAATGATAATAACAATCTGATGCCCAGCTTACTGTGTGTTCTAAGGCACAGTCTCCTCATTTATAGAGATATTTTTTGGCATAATTTGACAAAAATTAGGAGATAAATCCAATGAGATTTTTTCATTCTAATATCTCATCAAAACTACCTGTTATAAAAGTCTGAAGTATTGTCTGACAGCAGTCTCTATATGTAATGCAAACCTCCCTGCTTAGGTGAGGCAGAGAGTAAAGAACTTTTAAAACTGAAGTAACAATTTCATTTGTGAAATGTGCATTCAGTTAATTAAAAATGAAGCTCCCTGTCACTGCAGTTACAACAATGAAGTACAACGTAAGCAGAATATACTTGGTAAAATACTGAAGTTCTCTTTTTCTTCAAATTATAGTATTATTATATATTGGTTAATTTGGTTTTTTGGTAATGAAAGATTGGTTACAACCTTCACCGTATAAAATTCTCTTGTTATCATTACTTTATGTATGTGACAGAAACAGGGCAATTAAACCCAAGGATTGATAACTACTGGCACAGTTGACTGCGTAGCCAGGTGCCAGCAAGCAGAAAAAACACAGACAAATTTTTCTTTCCACCTGGCTCCTCATCGAAAGGACTGTGGAAAGTTACGGTTGCGAGCAAATGTAGCCATTTCCACGACCTTCAGTGAGACAATATCTATGAACAATTCACTGTGTTGCTAGGCCTCAATTTATTTTTCCTCATAGCATTCTTATGACAATAAGTTTTGGAAGAACAACTGTGCATATTGAGATATATTGAGGCAGGTGCAATACATACAAAAGCAGACACTTTTCAGTAGCTTTTCACTCATGGCAGAAGCCTGTGCCCTGGGCCAGGTGTGCAGGCTCTCTGCTCAGCACATAGACGTGCAGCATCCAAGGACACTGACAACCTTGCCTATCTCCCATTTCTCACCCACTCACAAACCCACATCTTCAATTACGTTCCATGGCCCCTTCTTGGACTTTGGTGCAAAGACTTTCCTTTCAACACTGTGAGTGTGTGTGTGTGGCAGAGAGAGACTAGCAGCGAGAAGACAGAATAGGGACTAGGGTTGAAAAGTCAAGACTTTCTTTAAAAATACAGCCAGGGAAGGACAGAGGGTCACACTGTCTTTATCTTTTAGTAACATACCCAAACTTAAGATATTCACTTAAGCAACTGAAGCAAACTTTTCAGTCAAATTATTCAGATATGCTGATATTTATTGTAATACTACAATTTGCTACTGAGTATATATGTTATGCAAACTTAATTTTCATTTAGATCCTAAACTTACTTTTCTGGTCTGGCTGTATCAATGAGCCAGGTGTGCATCAAAGCACCACACTGATATTGGAAGGAAAACACATAATTTTGTTATGGAGTCTCAAAATGCTAGTGGTGAAAATGGTTGTGCAAATCCAAATATAAATAGAAAATGAGCATTGTTCAGGATTTCCCACCAAGAATTTTGTAGACCACATGTTGTAAAATTAATTTATAAAGCTATTTCAGGAGCAACCTACATATCAAGCCAAGTACAGCTCTAAAAGCTTCCACCTAGTCCCTAACACAGCCAGAGAAGTTGGCATTTTACAACAGTTACTACATGGTATTATTGGCAGCAGTTCTACAAGCAACACATATTAGACTAATTACGATTAAACTATATTAGTTTCTGTTGATTTCCTGGCTAAAAGTTCAGAAGATCTTACCTCTTTCCATGTGATGTGCTTGCCAGATTTTACAGAATTCTCAGGACTTCACAAGTAATATAACACCTTGTGTGAAGTCATTTCAATACAACAATTGTTTTATCGCAGAAATGATCCTCAGCCTGGCTCAGATCTGAGAAACGTTTGTGAATGCCACTTTGCCCTTGCCCACCTGTTTTATGTTTCTCCTCCTCCCCTTATCTACCTTTTCCACACAACAAGACAATCCAAAGTGTGGGCCATTTAAGTGTCACCAGGTCTGCAAGCCTTGAAAAGCTCTGCCAGTTAACATAAAACAAAATCACTGTCGGTTCCATGGAATCACATTTCCCCACCCCAAAGAAAGTCGAGAGGAGAGGAAAGGTAGCTTTAAAGCAGGGGTTTGAATGAGGACACTTTGTGAATGTGAATGGAAACTCTACATTCTTTGTTATTTTAACAGGCTGTGTCTGTTCTCCTTGAAAGAAATTGTATGAGAGAAGATTGGATTAAGTAGTTTTTATTTTATTTCAATGCGCTTGTGCACTTTTACAAAGATCAACTTACTTAGCCATGTAATAAACTCTTGTTTTACAATAGTACTAGTGCATATTATACCACTGTAGGTACCTGCAAAGTACGGAATCAGAGCAGGGAAACAAAACATTTGTTTCTTTGGTGAATGAAGCATATATCATTACCTTCATTCAGTATGTCAGATATAACTTGAACCTTTGCAAGTCAGTCAGAGCAATGCCCAAGTGCCAGTTAATCAACTTTGAGCAGTTTGCACCTATTCAGATCACTTTCTAACTCTTTGCAATTTATTATTTGATAGGTTAGTGTTTATTCTTTCTATTCTGTCATTCTTGAAGTAAACATGATAAAAATCCTGAAACTTTCTTAGAGCTGAAAACATTTTCAGTTCTACCTAACCCATAACAAAATCTGCAATAAAACCCATCTTCATTACAGGCATTGGTGATTTTGCACAGCTATAATCTGCAGAAACAAGTATAAATACTTAAAAAAAGATGAAAATCATCTGCATTGTTATTAAGTTATGGAAAAATTATGTTTTTTAAATAAGTAATTTAATCTTTCACCAAATTCTAAGGCCTTTAATAAGGCTTTTACTATTTTGAAGTTTTCTTGTGTGACTTGTCTTTCTGACTCCATCTGAACCGGTTCTAGTGGAAACAGGCTATGCAGTCAAAGTTCTTGCATTAAATTACAAATTAATTTTATGAGTGTGATGCATTGGCTATAGAGTTTAATGAAAGAAGGTGGCTGAGAAACAGCATGAGTGACAGTGTTATAAAGAAGTTCATGAAATAAGAGGGCATTAGAAGGAAAGAAAATAATTCTGCGTAAAATATGTATGTCAAAAGAAAAAGAACATGAGAATTTATCTGCAGTCAGTCTTATATATGTCCTGTTTTAGAAGGATAAATGAGGTTTTCTATGTTACATAACCTTTGTTCTGGCCTTCTTTTTTTTTCCTTCTAAGAATAAACTTCTTTCCTATGGACTCAGAAATATCTACAGCATTTTAAACCTTTCTAGTGAACACTAAACTGAGTCTAATACTGTTTAATATTTGCCCTTAACAGAACAGAAAATTTAAATAAAATTCCATTTCACTGAAAATGTTCTGATCCACCCAAAGGAATGTTATCATACAAAAGTTCCTCATATAGATATCATACAAGAATTGCTGAACCAAATAAGAATGTGAGAGATTCCAAGCAGAAATTTAAAAGGTTGTTGGGATAAGCAGAACAATGTTACTGTGAGCAGGAAAAGGAGAGAAAAGGAGGAAAGAGCTTGCATTTTACAGGAAACAACAAAGTTCATTTGGTCTTCCAGTAAACTGGAGTTTCTATAGAAGATGAAAATACAGACAAAGGATAGAAATACTTTACTTGAATCATGGAAAAAAAGAGTTTATAAGATCAAATAAGATTATTTATGATGAGTTTGCAGAGAAAGAAATGATTACGTTATTAGAAGAGTGATTCTCACTGTTTGAGGTGCTCTAGAAAGATAAAGTGCCATATAATCTTATGAACAATCTGTTTGTAAGATTGTTCCAGCATAAAATTGGATATTTTGAGAAATTCACATACTATGGAGAAGTACAGATACTATGTTCTATGGTTTAAGATGGATAAAATGCTTACTAACTAGAAAGAAACGGAATGTCTATGTTTACTTCTAGGAAGATACAGCACAGGAAAAGCGTGCATATACGTTTCTGCACTTTTCTGGGCATCTGCAGTGGCTCTGTTCGTGCCTTCTCACTCTGCAAAATTTGACCAGAGTATGACTGCATGCAAGTCAGTCACAAAAACACCTGTTGATTTCACAGAACACAGTTTAGTGGCTAACAGGTAACAAAATTTCAAAGAATGCTGCCACAGCATGTAAAATCTATGATAATTCATGCACTATATTTGAATTTTGAATATTCCAATGTTTTCCAATAAATGAAAATTACAAAATTATAAATTATCAATAATAAAATTTATTAATGCATGCATCTAGAATGATATATAATATCATTCATGAGAATATTTGAAGGTTATGCTAGATTTACGAGAAGAAAAAAGCTGTCACAAAAGTCATGTCAAGAAATTTAAAAAGTCATTAGTGAATGAGAATATTTTCATGTATTGATACTGTAAGAGGAGAAAATCAAACTGGGTGTTTCAGCCTTTAAGACTATAGCTTAGATTTTTCTTTCTTTAAAAAAAATACTTTGTATGGTGACAAGACATATTGGAGCTGACACTCATAGATAATCTATAGAAGCAATTTGGATGTGATTTTTTTTCCCTATTACATAATTTCTTTCCTTCTCCTTGCATTTCCCTTCCTGTATGTTCTAAGTCTGGGAACATATATCCATGCCTTTTACAAGCAGTCCATCTTTACCATCTGAAATTGGTAAAACATGAGATGTTAGGGTGTCTTGAAGAGTTGTCCTTGTTGCTGTAAACAGCAAACTCAAGACAGTAAAAGACATGAGAAGTCACTGTCGTGTACCAAGAAATGGACAACAGGGCATTCTGACATGGTAAACATTGTGGCTGAAAAGGAAAACAAGAACAAGAGCCAACGTATGCTTTATGCTGTGAGAAAACCTGTATAATACAAGTCTAGTGCACTGAAGAAACTGCTGAAGAACATGCTGCTGTTTTTCAGAAGTTGTTCTTGCAATGACAGCAAGGCCATGGAGGTGCTTGGGTGCTGTGCTTCTAAATAAGATCAGCTTTAATTTATATATCAAATTCAGTGGTGTTTAGTTCCTGTAACAGAGTTTTTGTTACTCTGGTTTATGAATAAGACTGTGTTAGGTGTGGCAATTTATTTATCATAGCAGCATCAGTGGTTTACAGTAAGTAAACCATAGTGTTACATAAACAGATCATGTCATTAAGAAAATGTTAGCCTTCCAGAAATGATCCAATGCTCCAGTTAGTGGGTGAAATCTTAGCTCCCCTGAGTCAACGGCTTTATTGCTTACATTGTCCACCATCTGCAAGAAGAATGTATTATCTTTGTTACTGTTTCCTCAAGAATACCACTTACAGATTATTGTATACAAACAACTTGCTACTACCTCTTACAACTACTAAAATGATCTGTTTCTGGATTAAAAAAAGAAAAAGCAGATGTGCTTTGCTCAGATACTCTGAGATAAACAAACTGTTAGATTTAGGGCCAGAAAGGAATTTAGTATGAAGGTAGTATGGTTTGAAGTTTAGCTTGAGATTCATTTCACTCCTTTTTAACATGGTGTGACCAACTTCCTAGAATCATCTACATATTTCTGTTAAGACATTCCTTGCTATAACAAGAACCCAGGACATTGTCAATACATTCTGCCACCCCTGTTCTTGCAATGCATCATTTATGTCACTTGCAAACTCTTGTTCTGTTGGTCTAAATTTATATTTTAGGGTGCTCGGATGGGTTTTCAGGAGTGTGTTATGAACAATTCTGTCCTGAGTATTTATTAATGTCAAGGTTGGATGTACTGTAGAGGTTTCTATGCAACGGCTGATGTTGTTCTTTCCACTTTTATGTTTCAAAATTATGTTAGATCCATTCTTACATATATGCAGACCAAAAAGAAATGCATCCTATCACTGTAAATCACAATAAATGGAATGAATGTGCATATAATGATCTGATGGTAGAGGAAAAATGTTATTTTAAAGGAGAAAAGCTTTATTTCCTGTAGGAGTTATTCCATAAACTTGGTATCATTAATAAGCATCCTATATTTAACTTCCACTTAGGTGTTACCATTCTTTTGCAGCAAGTGTTCTTCCAGTTAGAACTGTATGTGTTTCCAGCAGAGCAGTCCCACCCTCCATCCTCTAATTTCTTTCAGCAGTGTCTTGTAATATATTTCAATTCTAAAATAATTTATTTTCAAGTAATTTTGTCATGAAGGACTGTGACTAACTGCAGCTGACCCATCAGTTTGTAGCCTGTGTGGGTGGCACTCAGCAGCCATAGAACCTGGACAGGCACTCTTAGGAACATGAAATTGCAAAGAAAAGGCTTCCTTTTATGCTACGTCTGTTGGTTTTCATGACGTTGATGGTAGAAAGTCTATCAAGTGGGTAACTGCAGCAGTTCAGGGTATTCATCTCTGCTACACCTGTGGTCCTCAAACAGCTTGCTCAGACCCTAGCATTTACTGGTTTGAACCTGGATTGTTTACCAATTTGGCACATATACAGTAGGAGTTTTGCCTGAATATGTCCTTCAGGATTAGCCCTAGTATTAAGAATCCACATAATGAACTGTCACAAAGAAATGCTGGATTTGTCAACCTTGTGCAGCTGTACTTTGCATCAGCCAAACAAGAAAACGGTCACTGTTGCCTGGTATTTATGTGCTGAATGATGTATGCCTGCCAATTATAGTCTTGCAAAAACATGTATATGAGTGATATGGTCACAAGAGGCTGCTGCAACTGGTGCTTGGTGGAGCAGTCTCATAAAAGAAAAAAATCCCACCATCCCTCATTGATAACATTTTATCCTTAAATCAAACTGATCTAGGGGCATGTGATTGTTTTCTGAGATACAACTATTTACTTCAAATTTTTATCATGTTATTTTGTACTCCCAAGTCTCCAGCCTCATCTGTTTTAAGGAAAATAAAGTTAAAAAATGCTGAAATTTTCAAAATTATATTCTTTGTTGTTGATTTCTGGATCAAAGGGTCCATAAATCCAGAGGAGATTTGACTAGTCAGATTTTTAAAAATGTACCTAAGTTTCTGGCACGGGAATGCAGAATACCTGGGAAGCAAGGGCAGGACTTTTACTTTCACTTCTATTCCAATTTCCCCGGAAGCCTTGTGGCATCTGCTGTAAAAGAACTGTTTTATTGATGAAGAGAACTGTAAACCCTGTAATTCTGTATTGCATGTAGTGCAATGCAGTTTTCTGTGTGACTTTCACCACTGAATATAAAAATATTTGCCCAACTGTCATTAGACAGGGTAGGAAAAAAAGACTCCAAGTCCATGTACTGTTTCTTTGTCCTATTTCATTCAAACACAGAGGTAGGCTCCTGTACTCAGCTGGTTTTTGGACTGTCAAGGAAGCCTTGCCTTAAAAAAATGTTAAATGTGTTGCAAATTGACATTAATCATGAAAAAAAAAATGCACCTTCATTCAGTTATTGCTAGTTTTCTGTTATTGCTTGCTTCTCCATTGTACAGGTGCTTCACTGTGCACAGCTGGTTTTCAGGCCCTGCCAAGACTAGTTGCAGAAAATAAAAATATTTGCCAGCTTCACTTTAACAACAACAACAACAACAACAAGAGCTTTTATTTCTTTGTACTCTATGTACATGAAAGTAACAGGTCCACACTGCCTCCGTCACAGGAATCTGGCACAGGGAAACTACTGTCGGCTAGCAGCCAAGCGTTTTGTGTAGACTACTACTACTGGTAACAGTTTTTATTGGCAGAGGATTTGTCTCCAGTTCAGTCCAAAGCTAGAAGCAGATTTCAGTGATTTTTTCACGTCTGCCACTTTCTCCCTTACATTGTGTCCCACCTGAAGACTCCCAGCTCTTCTCAATTAAGCATATATACCAACTTAGAAAACTAACTCCTTCCATTTGCAGCAGCTCAGCTCTGGCTAGCGCTACATTACCTTTATTACTACTTCAAATAGAAAGCAGCCCTAGGTTGTAAGAGTTTTCTGTTCTTGTAGCTATTGAAAAGAGATGTCTAATTTGAACATGAATATCACTTGTCCAGATCAGCTCAGCTGAACAGCAAGCTTTCTGATCTCCATGGGAAAAGGTAAGGGAAAACCAAATGAACAAATCCTTTTGGAAGAAAAAGGTCTTCAAACCATCTTGGTTCATTTTTGAGAATGAGAAGAAATGATCTGTTATACTA
Organism: Himantopus leucocephalus; assembly: GCA_003993805.1. Classification (NCBI taxonomy): domain Eukaryota; kingdom Metazoa; phylum Chordata; class Aves; order Charadriiformes; family Recurvirostridae; genus Himantopus; species Himantopus leucocephalus. The sequence goes on from RSEF01000031.1 coordinate 15,749,001, forward strand.
TTATGGGACTGCTTTCTCCCTCTAGTGTCAAACTTGAGACCTAGACCCCTGTCTTGAAGTGTTGCCTCTACCCTATGAAATCGCCAGAGCTGTGTAGGTGCTTAGCACAAAGTTTGCAATAGAGGAACCTCCTTTTAATTCTAAAAGTGGATCTCTTCTTCCAAATAGTTCCTCTGTGTCAGTGAAGGACAACAAAACTCAGGAATCTATCTAAACTTGTTTGTCTGCATTTTAACCCTGATTACTGAAATCTGGGAGATTTATATTGTTAACTTTTCTGAAGCCAGGACTTCATAGCAAAACACATAAACTTCAGGATGGGAAGCAAATTCTTCTGAGAGATGCACTTTTTTTTTCTAAGCAAAAGAAAGAAAGAAGATGGCTTTCCTTGCTCACCACAGACAGGGCATCTTCAACAGATGCACTTTGGCCCTACAACACATCTCTCAGCCATTTGCTGCCCACATTTTTATATCCACTGTTTTCGTAGCTACTTCTCCAGGCTAAGGGCAGAGGCACCCCTGAACATCACATCTCTGAGGCATCAGCTCTTGACATCAGTGGATGCCTGCAGTACCAAAAGAAGCTAAGCTAAGAAATACAGATCAGGGTGACAACTCCTTCTGAATCATCTCTTTATTTGTTTATCCTTACCTAAGCTTGGAATTTCAGCTTCTAGTTTCCATTTTCCATAAAGATTTTTTTCTCCTTTCTTTGTCACACTGAGACATTGCAGGATATGGGGAAGGGAATTTACTTCCCCCTCTCAGTTTTGCCCCCCTCTCAATTGGCTTGTCCAGTGTAATTATGTACTAGGCATCTTAATGTCAGCTTACAGACAGTTTTAACTCTTATCATCCCTTATGATACAGTGGTAAGTCTTTGCAAATCACTGAGAATCACACATGTACTTTGGTAATACAACTAAAACCAGACCATTCTTAGTAATTGAGAGCTTGTACTAACATCCACAACACAAATAAGTGATCTAACAGAGAAGATGTATACATATATATATTCCTGTTTCCAAGCTTTCTTGCAGAAGTGCCTGCCTAATTAACCATACGCGTATAGAAATGAAACATTAAGTAGGGACTGTACTATAAATAGAGTTAAATACATATTTCATTATAACTTTGGGTTTATGAAATTTTACAACCCATTAATATCCTTATAGAATACATTAATGTGACAAATTTTAGCTCTAAAGCTTCCAGCTTCTGAATGATGACATACAGATGCAGGATTTCATTACATGGAGTTTGTTAATCCAGTTTCAAAAATGAACCTTACTTTAAAACAAGTTTACATAATAATTTATCCTTTGAAAAACATAACTATTTCACAGGATTTACTCATTGACTATGATAATGTAGTTCTTCCTATCAAAAATCCACACATATTTTAAGTATTCTTATATCTTAGATACATATGTATCTTAACCTTAAAATAATGGAATTGTCTCAATTTTTCAAAAAATGTTTGGCAATTAGAGACTAACATAACTGTTTTGTATCTACAGAATCCAAACAATGCTAAACTCAGACTCTGAATTTACAGACTCTAGACTGTAAACAAATGTCATGCAAGATTTTCCCTACTGCAGAACATAAATGACTAAGAAAATAAATTGGTTTTTGTCTTCAAATCAGAAAGGTTAATTAGGAATGAATATTCAAAACTGATTGATTTTTTCTTTCATAACTAAAAAAGAATACTGTAGTGACAGTGCTTTACAACAGAAACGAGCCCAGAAAGATGAAACAGCCTTTTCTATTTCAAATTTCTTATACATGGCTATGAGGTAACAGTTAGAGTTGCTTGAAATTAAAAAATCCCACCTCAAAAGAAACTTGACATTTAACTTTTTCATCCTAGGAAGAAAAATTGGAACTTTTCCACATTAGGAATAATGTCTAATTATGTTATTTGGAAATATCAACATATTTTGATTCAGATAAAGTGTGAGACGTTAAAAAAATTCAAAGATTTAATTAAAATTTGTTGCAACAATTAAAAACACTAAATTTCCCTTTACCACATTACTATGTGGTAAAGATAAATATGATTTTTACTACATATTAATTAGTTGTGGGTTCTGTGTTTTACCGGAGGACAAGAAACTACAGAAGATTGGCCACAATTGGAAAGTCTCAATATTTTAAAGTGCATAGGACTACAATTCATGTTTTTAGAAAATCATTCACAAAATTTAACATGATATAATTAATGTGGTTGGATCTTTTGGCTTAATGTCTTATTCATTAAAAACTTAGATGACTGTATTTAACAGAGTTAATTAGGAAACAACATTTCCTGTACAGCAAGCACTATAAATCCATCATAAAATAAAATTCCCTATATATGATCCTTGACTTCAACATTAACCTGAGGATGTGACTCACAATCAACTCATATCTTATTGTTTTCTTTTCCTTGCTGCCCCAGAAGAGATGCCCTGCTCAAACTGATTTCTTTGGAGGAGTTGTATTTTATAAGCAGGGAATAATTCAAATTTTGTTTAGATAGAATGAGGCCAAGAATGAGTCTCTGTCCCAGTTGCTAGGATAGCTACTTTGGACATATTAAAACATCTGGGTCATGCTCCAATGATTCTTGCAACCTAGGTGAAACTCTGAATATAACAACAACAACTACTACTACTACTAGTATTACTACTACTATAAAACAGAGTGAAGTCCAAAACATGAGCTTCTGTCTCTATATTCCCAATAGGTGTCCTGTTCGCTTGCTTTGTTTCCTTTTCCTAATTTCACAAATCCTACTGAGCAACAGCAGGAGTTTAACAAGAGATGAGAAAAAACCTCTGAAGTCATTGTGGTCTCTTCCACAGCTGTTTACAGGACCGTAGGACAACTCAGGTTGAATTTGGGGCTGGAAGGGACCTCAGGAGGTCCATAGACCGGCATCCTTCTCAAAGCAGGGGCAGCTAGTGGGTCAGACTGCATTACAGAGGGCTTTATCCCATTCACTGTGGCCTTTTAGCCCAATCATCCAGACAGTATTTTGTTAATCTGGTTGCCACCCAGACTATACATCTTAACTTGAATACAAAAATACTGTGGGAGAGGGGGGAGAAAAAAGGGAAATAACATGGATCTCTCATGCCTTGGGTAAGTTCCCCAATCACAAAACGTTTGGATTCAGAGTTGGAGATGGGGAAGAAGGTAAGAACTGACAGCATAATGTCTTCCGTTTGGTACATTTCCAAGTAGTATTGGCATGAGTTGTCCAAAACAGCTCTGGAAACATCTTCTGGACTTTGACCCCTTCAGCAGGTTTTGAGGAAGGAGCATGTAGCTCCTGCACCTTGGACACACTCCATATGTGCCAGGCTCTGTCCTGCTCTGTTTTTTCAGGTCTGGGGGACCCCTGGGTGTGCACAGGGACAGAGACGTTAGTGTCTGAGAAACTAGCATCAAAATGCTGGTCAGTGACAACCTGGAGTGCCTTTGGATTTGTCAATGTTTCAGGGGCTTGTTTTGCATTGTAAAGTTAGATTCACATGACAAGATTCTGCCTATGTCCCATTTTTGGCATCAAAACTGTGAGGAGAGGCTTTGTTCTTTGTTCATCTAACACCATTTTAGAACCCAAATAGACCACAGGTAAAACAAGAAAGTAATCAGAGGGCTGTCTACAGAACTAATACTGAGATTTTCAGACCATTTTAGTGGATATGTTTTAATGGAAGATTTGTAGCTAAATGCTTATCAAGATGTTTAACTTTGGGCATTGATATTTAAAATAAATCTTACAGGCCCGGAGCTGTAACCAAACTCAGCTATATACAATATTATCTCTTTGCTGAAGTGTTGCGGCACGAAAAGGAAAGGATACTCTTCTGGGGGAGAACTAGGCTGTAGTCCTCTCTTTTGCAAAGGAAAAGCTTCCTACTGGGAAGGTTACATTAAAGGAAATTCTATTATGTAGCTGACCATTTAAGCCATTTAATATGAATTCTCCATGTGAAAATCTCAAAATTGTTGATTAACTTGGCTCTAGTTTATACAGATTGTGCAGACATTTATTTTTCAAAAGCTCTTAAAATATTCAGAAAAACTGTGTTTTGGCTGTAAAGCCTGAAAGATTGTAAAAAAAAATGTAAAAGGTTTTTCTTTTCTGCATTTTACATATAACGATATATATAAAAACACATTACATTGAATTATGCATATATTATAATTTATAAAAGAGGACATTTGCATACTAAGCCTCATTAATTATTGAAATCTAACATATTAAAAATGTTACCTTGATAGTATTTTTATGTCATAGAATCATAGGGTGGTATGGGTTGGAAGGGATTTCATGTCGTTATACTAGAAAGACTGTCAGACTATAACATATAATGTGCTATACACTCAGCTGGCAACTCCAATGCTTTACAGCAGCTGACAATCCAAGCTAATACTCAACACATGTGAAGTCCTTCATGCACAGAAAATCAATAGCAAAATTTCCCATGGTTAGGTGAATTCCCTGGTCTGAAGGCTGACATCAGTAGAGAAAGAAATCTTCCTCCCCTTCACTACAGATTTCTTAATAGATTCAAACTCTGTTGAAACAAATAGATTTATTTCAATTGGTCCATGGATCAGGCTGTATAGTTGCTATTTTTCAGGTAATACTTGAGGATTTATTTATGAAATTACGTGAATATTTTTTTTCTGTTTGTTTAGAAATTATTTGATTTGACCTTGCACTGTTTACATTTACTCACTGCCAGCCTTAATCACAAATTTCTGCTGTTTGGTTCAGTTAGTGTAATCTCCAAAATAAGGCAATAATATATGATTTATTATACTCCTTCAATGTTGAAACTAACAAAATATTTATACAATTTATACTATTTATACTAGACATAGGAATCTCAGAAAAGCAATTAATACTCTCACGCTGTGTAAAGTCAGGCAAAATGGTGCAACTGGATAAAGGATTTCAGATCTGCCACAAATTCCCTATGAGACTGTGTGCAAATCACATACAGTTTTGACACCTCAATTATCTGTTACTTGTTTTTCAACAATCCTTTGTTTGTTTTAATTCAAAGGAGTGCTCACCTTTATGAATGAAGATATTCTAATACTATTGTGATGACAGTCATTGGCAAACAAGCTGCGTATGTAACACTGTCTTCACTTTCCAGAGTTTTTTGGTCTCAACTAATTTTTAAATATTTCTAGATCTTTCTATTCCACTGAGGATTTCGAAATGTCCAAAAGCTGCTTTGTTTCAGAAGAATGCAACCGGCACATTTAGCATTTTTCCATGAGGGAAAATCTTGGGAAAAATGTTTTGAGAGTGACTGACACATTTCATTGCTACAAAGTCAAAATGCTTGACTTTAACATTTTCAGTATAATATGGGCTATTTTTAATTTTAATAACTTCTAGCATGTAACAGCAATTTCACTTCCACCTTCTCTTAAAACTAGCCCCCCCCCCCTTGACATTTGATTCAAAGAAACAGTTAAAAACATTTCATTCCTAAAATGTCAAAATGGAATTTTCCATCACAGTGGGTAGTAACTGCTTTCTAATTTTTTTCTCTTAATTTCTCAGAATGTACAAGGGAAACTGGCTGAATTTTGTGCAGCATTTCTGTTTCTATGGCACTGTATTTTCAAAGCAAGAATGATCCAGCCAGTGTTGCTCTAAGTGGCTGTATGTACAGGGTGCAGGCTCTGGGCTGGTCCTCTCTGTTTGAACCATCTGGAATTCTGTTTTGGGTGAAAGCCAAGAGAAATTGGCATTCTTGGCTTTTTCAGGCTTGCCTGCTATCAGTAGAACAGAATACTACTTGAAAGGTTGAGCTTGGTTAAAGACCATCTTTGTGAAACCATGAAATTTTGTTTCTCTATAATGTATAGCTAAGTAATAAAGAAGAAACGTGTCTCAAAATCTAGGGAAATTTTGATTAATGTCAAATAAAAGCATAGTCTATGATAGGCATTAACAAAATCTAAAAGGAGAGCTACTTTGATAGGTTAAAAATGTTTGGTTTTGGATGGAAATGGAATTTCATTCAATTGAAAATGAAACAAATTTTAGTGTCTTGCAATTCTAATTATTTTGGGTTTATATATACAGGAATTGTGAGAAAGAATGCATTGTACACTGATGACATTTGCTAGGAAACAGTGTTTGAGAGAAAGATAAGATTATTTTCAGATGGACCATTTGAATTTAATAGACTTAAAGGATTATGAGCTACTTTAAGTGGTGGATTAAATAAATTACAAAGAAAACATGGGCACTTAAAGACTGAAGGGGAATATACCTTTCTAGGTTATGCTGTCTGGTTTAGAAACATTGAATAAAGTTATTAAAATTCTTTGGAAGAAAGTTTAAGAGCAGTTAAAAACAGAAAATGCATTCTGAGATATATAAAATACTTTATTTTGGCAGCTATCTAGTAACACCTGCTATACTTAGAGCTGTAGAACAGTTTCCATTAAAACTCCCTGTTTTCTCGTCACTTTCCTAAAAATGCAACCTTTGAGGTTGAATCTTTGATCCTTTCTAAAAGATTTTTTTTTAGTATCAACCTTTTTCTATAGATGCCAACTGTTTCCCCATTTCTCTAAGTGCCTAGAGCAGGCTAAGACTGCAACAATTTATAGAAGGATTGCAATTATTCTCATTGAATATAGCCCTAGCAAAAGAAAGGGAAAAATGGCATTAATGAATTAATCTTCCACTCTTCCTCCTCAGAATTCTGCAATGTTTTATCATTCATTATTCTGGTGTTTTATTATTGCCATTGTTTTCTGTACTCCTTTTCATATACAACCTTAAAATGTGGTTACTAAAAATGGACAAGGTACTACAGAAGATGATTTAGCTGCACTAACAATAACTAACAACCTCATACTTTAATGATCATGCTAAGAATACGTCAAATTATTTTTTTTAAAGTGGCATCACAGTATAGGCCAACACAGGGCTTTTGATCTGCTATGGTCTTAAGATCCTTTTCTCAGATAATGCGGAAGAATTACTTCTCATTTTTTGCATATGTATTTGACTTTCCAACCATAGCATCTTGCCTTTGTCTTATCTTACATTTTTTTTACATTTTTGCAATCAGCTGAGATTTTCTGAATTATAATGTTTTCCAGTAAACTGTCTATCTCTCACTGATTTTTTTTTTTCATATTTTAATTTGTTAATTAAAGTAATGATTAGACTCAGCTATTTGGCCGTGCAGACCTCAACATGGCCTCTCTCGGACCATTATTTTGACAGGTTCCTTTCTGTTCTTTGAAATCAAATCTGTTATCCTGGAAGACAGTAATTAATAACACTGGGATAGTGCTGGTTAGTTGTTTACAAATTCCAGAGTAAACTTTATTTGACCTTACTGACTGATTATATCTAGAGGAAACAGTCTTTTTCTTTTTCTTTCTTTTTTTTTCCCTTTCTTCTTTTCGTACTGTTCCTTCATGTAAAGTGCACTTAGGTAAAGGCCACATTAGACATTAAATATATAACATACTTTAGCCATATCTATTTAATCTGATGTTTATTAATAGATATACAGTGGGAGTCAAAGTATCCTATTTAGCCACTTTCTCAATAAAGTATCATGTGAGACATAAATGCGTCTAAATTTTCTTCATAATCTTCTTTCGCCATTGTGTTTCTACAATATTTTCTCTTTACCATTTTTGTTCTTTGTCACTTTCAGTACCTTTTGCTTCTTAATCATTCTGGTTTTATAAACATTTTCTGTGAATCATTCCCTAGTAATTACTCTGGCTCTATGTTTTATTTCCCATGATTGTGACTACTCCATTTTGATTTTTGGATCCTGTTGATATAAGCACAATGATTTTTTTATCACACTTCTTATCCCCCTTCTATGTGAAAACAATCTCCTCTTACCTAATTTTTAATAGATTCTTTCAATAAGATTCAGTGTTTTAAAGCCCGATTTCCATAAGACCTTGCCTATTGATTAACTACATTCACTCAAGTGAATTTTCTTATTCTATTGATTTTACCTTTTTTTTTTTTTGAGTCATGAACTTTATTATTTACTTTTATCTGAATAGGCTTCTCTCTTTGAGTCCTCATCCAGGTCCTGCCTATTAGCTAGAACTGAATTTAAAGTAGCAGTTCATAAACCTTGAAAAAATGTTGCCTACATTCTTCCATTGCCTGTGCGAAGACTCATATATTGCAAACATGATGAAGTTTGGTGTGTCCATTTCTGAGCTCAGCACAAGAGAGACCTGGACATACTGGAGAGAGGCCAGCAAAGGGCCACAAAGATGATTAAGAGACTGGAGCACCTTTCCTATGAGGAAAGGCTGAGATAGCTGGGACTGTCAGCCTCCAGAAGAGGAGGCTCAGGGCAGATGTCATCAATGTATATAAACACCTGAAGGGATGGTGCAAAGAGGAAGGAACCAGGCTCTTTTCAGCGATGCCCAGTGATAAGACAAGAGGCAAGGGGCACAAACGGAAACACAGGAGGTTCCCTCTGAACATCAGGAAACGCTTTTTCCTACGAGGGTGACTGAGCATGGGAACATGTTGCCCAGGGAGGCTGTGGAGTATCCATCCATGGAGATACTCAAAAGCCATGTGGACACGGTCCTGGGCAACCAGCTCTATGTGACCCTGCTTGAGCATGGTGGCTGGACCAGATGACCTCCAGAAATCCTTTCTAACCTCAATCGTTTCCAGTTTAAAGAAGTCTATCTTAAAAGCAGAATTTGAACACTAAAAGTATTTCTTAGGATCATACATAAGCAATGAGGATAAAACAGAGTACTGAACAGGTTTTCATTTACTGAGGATTGTCAGACTGCACAGTAAATGGTCTCACATTTCTTAAGGAAAAATTAGAATGTGATAATGAAACTAAGGACTTCACTGTAACGTATGTATACTAAGAGGTTAACCAAAGGTTTTACAGATAGAAAATTCCAGCATTTCCTTTTTCTCAGTAATTGGCACTGCTACATTAAAAATTTTTTAACCTGTATTTAATATGTAGCAGCATTTATATTGAAAGAAAAAGTCAACAAGGGGGCATCAAAGCCTTTTGGACAGGAAAAAAGTAAATAAAAGGGCAACAAAGATAAGGCATAGAAGAGTCAGCAAGTAAAGCCTGTGGGAGAAATTTCTTTGCATGAGGACCCATTAATGCATGTAGTAAATTTCCAAGGTGAACAACAGAAGTTAGCAAAAACAGTTTCATAAAGGAGCTCGGCAAGAACTTCAAGGGAGAAAATGCTGTCATTTTTACTAGAAATAGCAAAGGACAGACCAGGATATTTTCTTGCATTAAATAGTCCTGTTCACACCACATTCTTCTTTCTTTAACCTGCTGCTCTATAAATGGGTCTTTTCCAACAGTAATAAAAATCAATACAAAGCCCATTTAAAATGCAGAATATAGAAGATTGATGAATTCTTAGCTATAGTATTTTATATAGCAAAGAGAGCTGTCGTATATAGAAGCACAGCAATTTTGTGTGAGGCCACGCTGCTCTTCATATCTCTGTTAAATGGATGGACACAAATTCCATCTCTTGCTTTTCTCCTATTACCGTGAGACAGAAGGTGTTTGTATGGGTTCACTGCCACTGCAAAGGTACAGGCCTCTAAAGGTAGGTGATTTTCTTCCTTTTGGGATCAGGGTTTACTCAGATTATTTTTTATTTGGGATATTGTTATCGATTATTTTTGTTACAGAGTTATGTTGGAGCTAAGCTGCAGTTGCAATTGGAGCACTGTTGGGTATGCCCTTGTAAAACTGACAGAGACAATCTCTTTCCCCAAAAGCTTATCGTCTAAACAGAACAGAAAAAGGGTAAAGTGACTTGCTCAAAGTTATACATCAGATGAGGCACAAACTGGGAACCAGATTTTCCCCACTGGAGAAATCAAGATTTTTGTTGAGCATTTGTCACTTTTGGACCAGCGAATAAGCTCCTAGACTACTACTGCAGGGGTCAGTGTCAGAGATTTTGTCAGTTTTAAACATAATTTTCCTTCAAGCACAAGTGGTATTGTTCAAAAATCTGTGCTGGACTGAGCTTTAAAATGTCTCAGGAATGGAGAAAAAGGTTGGAGGAGAAATTATTTAAACCAGAAAGGACTTAATTATATGCAATGGAGGGGGGACATGAGCCACATTCAAAGCGACTATATTCTTCCCTGAATGTGTAGGTGTAACTCCCTCGTGTATATTAAAAATGATCACTTACAAAATGATTTTAGATATATTAATGGACTTACCACCAATCTATTTCTGCTTGTCAGATGTGTCACCTCACATCCTTAGAGTACAAGAATGGCAACACTCTTTTTGCTTTTGACAAGTGAACTAAAATGGAAATTAAGGTATTTCTATACAAGCTTTGCAAAGGAATTTACCATTTTAACTGGAACAGGGATAGGAACTTTCCAATATTCAGAAAGGTCCATGCCAAGCAGGAGACTATTCACAATCATAGATAAACGCACAAAGTTTCTAATAAGGTCAAAAGCACTAAGTTATGCTATAATTGGTGTTGATTTTTTTTTGTGATGAAATATTTTTGTTTCGTTTTCTCCAAAGATTATAATGAAAAAATGTAATTGTGTACAATCTCATATACAGCAAAATTCCTTTCCTCTGATTGCTATTTTGTCCTGTTCTTATTTGTCTGGTTAAAATACTGTTATTAATTTTCCTGAAAGCCCACTTTATTCCTTTTTCCACTTTTCTTACTCTTAAAACTGGTAGAAAGGTGTGGCTGTAATTTGGAGCTTTACCTAGCACTGTAGCAGGTGTTGCATTAGCCAGCAAAAGATTTCTTCTTGCCTGACTAAAAGTAGTAACCAAAACACCCGAGGCAGTGACTGGCAGCCAAATAGGATTTCCTCATTTAGTGGCCATAATGCTGTTGCCTAGGATCTTACTGGGCTACTGGTTTTTAAACTTTTATGCTGCTATTGTACTTGTGTAGATGCTTTGATTAGTGTATCATCCAGTTGCTGATATTAGTTCTTTGCTTACGGACACTTGTGTTCACTCTATATGATATATAAATGATGTGAGATATTCTTCCTTTGAAACAGATGCATAACTCTCATGTCTCTCATGCATTTTATCGCAGCTGAGTAGTACAGACTTGTATACTTTGCCACCAAAAGATTTATAATCTGTGAACAAAGTTGTGCATGGAACTACCTCAGAATGTGTTGAAAATGTGAAAATGTGTATGTATGCTGCGTGATCCTGCTTCAAATCAGATTTTCTTATTAATATCTATTTTTATGGTATTGTTTAACATTAGAGTAACTGTGCACAATCAGAAAGGTAATACATAAGGTGTGCCATTGTTTTAGATGATTTACTTACACATAGTAAGAGGTAGCCTGTGCTCAAAGAACATAGATTTAAGCAAAACACAAGCACCCAGTGATATGTATTCCTACTTGCAAAATCCGTGCAAAGGAATTTTTGTTTGTTTACTGTTTCAAATCATGGCTAGTGGCCTAAATTGTACTAGACTGACACCTGGCATGAGATCATATAACTATACTGTAATACAGTCAATGACTGAACTTTGATCTCCAGTGTTGTGGGCAACTGCTATGATAAGATTTTCCTAGTTCAGAAGAGTGAGAGGACTATGCATAGCAAAGAGGAAAACACAATCCCTTCCTCTGTTTTGTTGTCCAAAAGACAAAATGTTAACAAATCACATCAGTGCATGGAATGCAATGTTAATATAATTACTTACTATTTTGTGAACTTTCAAAATGAATAAATAATGCTAATTTTGAAAACAGTACATCACAATGTTGGTGGCAGCACAATGCGCTTGAAGAGATTTAAGGTTACAACCAAGTCCAAAGAGCTTGCAACTATAACAGTCCAGCAGAAGAAAAGTCACAACAAATGCAGTTTTTAGAATCAAGAACAAAATCCCTCTTTCTGAGAAAAAAGATCCATAGCAACAGAACTATGGGTAAATTCTGCAAAGTTTCAGTCTACACACAAGGCCCAGCCGATATTAAGCACACAGTCATTCATTTCATGGGTTCAATAACTTCAATTAGGCTGTCTTAATGTGACCCAGGGTGTCAACTTAAGATTTCTTATATCTGGAACCTTTCTGACACAGAAAATTCAAATAAGTACTCTCGTGAAAATGTAAAAAGATAAATATAATTGTTGCAATTTATATTAAAAAAAATTGCTACCATTCCATAAGTTATATGAATCACACATTCAGTTACATTCTGTTACGATATATATAGTATATACTTACTGAGTTGATATAAAAACTGTAGTCATCATGAGCTTTGCTCGGATAAAGAGTCAGAAGCTCATTGATTATGTTTTTTTAGGAGACGTGTGCAGTATTTCTAGCAATAACTTGGTTGGTTTGGTTGTGAAGAATACATATGTTTTTACGGTATTATCCCTTTAAAACACAATACGCCTAACAAAAGTGAATCATTTGCATTTTTAGCAACTACTTATTTTACAAATTAGAGCACTGTAGTCCATAAGAAGGTACTTGTCAATCTATAGATGGTCTAGTTGTTCTGCTACTGGACTATACAGAATATAACCACCAGACTCCAACCATTTGAGTTAAGATTTAGATACCTCAGATCTCCGAAGACTATGTATATTCATAGTGATTTCTAATTGAAACTAACTGAAAAGATTAATGCCAATAGTGTGGTATCCAAAAAAGACTTGTTTGGTGGAGGAAACAAAGTAAATAAATGTTTTGCTGGTTTTGTTAAATACTCTTCTGGCTGCTCCACCTTTTAAGTACGTCATTAATTCAGAGTACATGTCACAACCTGAACTGCCAACTTGGCATACATTAGTGAAGGGCATACTAGCTAATGGTCACAAAAACTGCAATTTTCTTTCATAACCATTAACATTCATATGAATCCAAAATCCTTATTTATCCTTATTTATATATGTTAGCTAAATAATACACTACTTTAAATAAAATAAATAAATAAAGTTAAAACTTTGAAAGGAATTTGCGTTCACGAACAAAGGGTTTGTTTCACTCCTTCTTTGTTAAAATTATTTAGAATTTACTATGATTGCTGGTCAGCACCATTTGTATTTCACGGCAATGTACAGATCTAAGTAAACCTGCTGTAACTTTCTGTGTTTACTAGTTATCCGGTGTCATGATTAACATAGCAATACCTGTGGTAATAAAGTGTCTGTAGTTAAGCATTATCTTTCTGATGGGAAGCCAGGAGTCAAGACAAATGAGATTAATATGGATGCAGAAGGTCTCAAATACCTTCAGATGGCATGTTCTGGCACTTTCTCAAGTGCAAAAACAAGAATAACAAAATAAAGGTCAATTGAAAAGCCTTAGGAAAAGGCTGTTCCTTCACTTTCTAGATGGCAATCTGGAGAGCCGTAGGTCATTTAACGCTTCAATCATTTTTTTCTTTCTTTTTTTTTTGTTTTTTCTTATTAAACATAGTGTCCAAGTTTGGATTTGGCCAGTCTTAGAACATAACAATCTTCTGAGCCTTGGACTTCTGTTTGGTGGAAATGTGGAGCCAGAAAATTCATATACAGCCATAACTCCAAAAGAAACGGCCCTGGATTGACTCTAGTTTAAATTCACTGCCTACATGTAGCTATATACTGCCTCCAGGCTGCAGCAGCTTTTTTGCTGGTACCTATAGGTGATGCACAGGAGAATCAAATAGCATGCAGGACGCAAGCATCCAGAGATCCACTGACCTTTTCCCATTTAAATGATTTTTTCTCCTCTAAAAGGGTAAAGTGTGGTCTGTAAGTCACTTTTCAGAGATAAGCATGTGTGAATCTGACAGTATAATTTTGCCCTTAATAAACAGAATTTATAGTGTAAGCTGTTTCAGAAGCCATGATAAACGAGATAATTGGACATTATTCCATATTGTAACACAGACGGCCAAAATTATACCATTTAAGACACTTAAGAGGATCTGTTTGACTTCTTAAAAATATACTTTTACAATAATGAAATTCAAAGTATATACTTTTCTTCAATGACAAAGGTATTTTGAGAAATCCATCAATTATCATTCTAAATGTGTCTTTGTAAGCCAGTTTATATTGACAAGAATACTGAAATATAATTCAAAGCTTAACTTGACTTGTAATGGTATTGAGAATTCTCATGTAAAACATAGCATTATTCTTTGCTTAGCAACACTTTTATGTCGTATGTATAAAAATCAATGTTCAATCATGTAATATTCAATATACTGCATATTTATTATTTTGTCAATATGCAGGGGAAAGGCATAAATGGAACATAAAATATTAATACAATCATTTGCAGAGTTCTGTGAAATCTGATGTGTATATGTAGTGCAATAAAATGTACATTTATAAATAAAAGCACAGAAACGCCTGTATTATAAGTAAAGATTAAGAAATACTCCCAGTTTTGCTATACTTCTACTTTCCTGGTATTTTAAAAGCCTGATGATCTAAGAGCACACACATTTACTTATCTTTCAAAGACATAATCACACTGTCATCCATTTCAGTACCACAAAAGATGGATAGCATAACATGGACTTAAAATGGGTTCATTAATTATCAAAAAGATAAGTGTTTCATCAGGTATATACAGCAGATAATATTTATCTTTTCTCATAGAGAAAAAAGATTAAAGTAATTCTTACACACATACTGGAAAAGAAAAAGGCTGTACCACTGAAAGTTTCATAAAGTGACACTAGATAATACACTCTGCCACTAAAGACAACCTTACACAAACACAACCGCAGATGCCTTCCATCACATTCAACTTTGGCAGCTAAATACCAGAATGAAACCATATATTCCAACTTTAACTATTTCATAAACTTCCTTTTTTATCTTAGCAATTGCACACACACAGACTGCTTTTCAAAAGTTAGTTTCTGCTGCAGTATTTGATGACTAATTGATAATTACAGAGTAAATAATTTCCTTAAATGTATAACACAGTGATACATGAAAACACATACCACGACTGTGACAATCTCTGAAAGGAAATATCAGGTCCATCCAGGTATTACTAGTGAAACTGCTATGTGAAGTAAAGAAATATTACTATAACCCTGTCAGAAAAGAAACTCTGACAAAATAAAACAAAGCTTGGGGTATTCTGACATATTTATCAAGGATCTGATCTGAAACAAGGTCAATAAGAGACCAAAAACCTTTTGAGAAACAACTGATTAAAAATGTACTGTCATGAACTGGAGAATGCATATTACATTTTTAGTTGTCTTTTCTTTCTAAATTGGTGTTTCATATTAAACCTTTCCTCTGAACAACGTTCCCTAAGTTGAGACTCTGCAGCTACAATTATTAGTAAATGAGAAAAATCAGTAAGAGAAATAATTTCTCCACTACAATTGCCCAAAGACTATGCATTATGTTTGTAAACATATTATTTCACAGGCCATATAACCCTTTATCTTTCCTGGAAATAGGTTTTGGAGAAATATCTGGTTGTTTAGACACAAAAAAAAATTAACATCCTTTGTAGTATGGACTTTATATGCAAGTAACATCCATTTTGCTAAACATTTTTAGTCTGCTGTAGATATAGATTTTAAAAGTTGTACCTGTCACAGCCTTCTTTTCAATTAGAAATTTGCAGAAAAAAATAGAAACATTATTCTTAAAAACATCCCAAGCCAAAAACTCAAAACAACCCCTCTCTCCTTCCAATTACCACAACAAATCTGGAGCAAGGAAGAAGCAGCAGTGCCTAGAAATAATACCATATATGGCTTTCAGATTTGGGCTCAATGAAAAACCAGTGAAATCAGTGGAGACTCCCATTAGCTTTACTGAACACTGGATCATGATCTTAATATCAATCAGTAAATCAGTTTACTTACAGTATTGTATATAATGGACTACACATGGAAAAGCTAAATTGTTAGCTAATTTTACTTAAGGTAAAATTGAACCTGAAAAAGACAGTTGATTTATATACTGCTTACAAATACATGCCCTTTTTGAATATTTGTTGTGATCTGTCCCCAGATCTATGATTTACAGCTCTAACAGTTGCAGAAGTAAATTTAATCAAGAAAAGACTTGGAAAAATTTATTTGTAATAAACACAAATAAAACCCTCATGTTTTGTAGTTTGGAAAAGAGTCTTTGATTCTGAATAATGTGCCCTCCTATACATTTAGTAAGATAATGCTTCAGGAGATCAGACCACAGAAAAAGACATTGTTAGCAAGGTATCTAAGGGCATTTCATTAACTTAGGTGAAAATACAAGCCATTAGTATACTGAAAAGGAAACTATTAAGAAGTTGTATTAATTTTGCATGTTGCTCTGTTTAGCAGCACTTTTTCTGTAGAATTACAGCTTGCTTTTCATCGTCATTATTGATTTGCCCAAATGCCTTAAAGACATTGATAAAGAGATCTATTGAATCTTAATGGCAAAAATGTTAGGAATGATATTGAAACTAGCACAGGTCAGTGATTTTTAGCGTCAGGGACTTATTGAAAATGTTGTTCTGACAATTTGCATTTCCACAGCTTCAAAAGAATGTTTTAATGGCACATAAACTCTTAAGATATTCTAAACATGTTAAGGAAAAGAAACACAGTTTAGTTCAGGCCTATTCTTCCCAAAGCTGAAGAAAGTTAAAATGACAAGGCCGTTCCTACTGAACCTTTAAAGAGATATATAACAATAAATAAAACACATACAAAGAGCATTTAAGTTTAAATGCTAATATTATTCCCATTAAAGGATTAAGTAATTAAACAGACGAAAAACTACAAATGCACCATTGTTTAATTCCGAGCAACTAAAAGAAATACTCAGTATTAAAATTAAGGTCTGTATACATTCCTTAATATATGTCAAATTCACAGAAATGTAAAAATCTGATATTAATTAAACCCAGCCACAAAAATATTAATGAAATTTGAACTGGTGAAGAATGTACTAGTCTGATCATGTTGTGGAGAATACATTAATTGATTTTTTAATGAGAATTTGCTACTTACTAGTGAATTTATTTTAAGCACGGATAACTGCAATTTATTTTTTTGTTGTTGTTTAACTAAGGTTAGATTCAAATCAGACGCAAAAACTGAAATCAAGCTTTCAGACAGAAATATTATTGTATTTAAAATGACATATCTTTTTTATACCACATGCATGCACACTATATTCAAACAATATAACATTTCAATGCTGTGAATACTTAATGAATCTGATGGTGCTATTTCGGGAAAATGCCAACGACATTCTTACACACTGAATGTATATCTGCAATCCAAACAGAAAAAAAACCACAGTAAAATTAGACATGGATTCAGCAAGCGTATACTATGAAGAAGTTAGCTCAGGGATTGCAGAGTGAATGACAGCCTATTTTCTGCAGCTAACTCAAGATTAGAATTGGCACCTACCCTTATGCTAATGAACACCTAATTAGAGACACCTCCTATTCAATAAACTGCTCTCTTATCATCAGTTAGATTACCTGACAAGCCCTTTCACTCCAGTTCTGGCCCACCAAGAATCTTCATTCTTTTTCTCGTCTTCTTTTCTGCAAGAGAACTGATCCCGCTTAATCCCTGGAATAATGTAGCTTCTCTTGTGGAAGAGCTGGTTTCCCTCTTCCCCTTTTTACATCAAGCTAATGGAGCCAGTAGGTATTCTATTGATCTTTCTCTATGTGGTTTCCTCAAGGATTTGACAGACTTCCTTACAGGTTAAACATCCAGGCTTTCTGAAGTGGCTATAAAGCTTTGTTTTTGATTTTTCAAACTTTTTTCTCAAACCCTTGCTCATCCATAATCTTTAAAAGCTCAGTTGATGCCATGCAGAGTACAGGCTTATTTCTTTGCTGAACTAATCTAGACACTGTCTAGTGTTGAGTACAGTTGTCTGATTCAAATCTTCTGTTACAAAGCAGATGACATCTAGCTAGATGTCATGAGAAGAGACTAACAATGACAATTCACTTATCCCTTAGAAAGAATCAATTCTCCCACAATGCATCTGTCAGAGAACTCTCACTCAGTAAAAGCAATTTTTCTAGCTGTCTGACACTGTAATTGCTCTTAAATTTTCAATGAACGTTTTACAAGAACTCCCCTGAACCATGATGAAAAACTTAACTTTTTCTAAAAATGAGAGGCTGACAGGATGAAAGAGGTCTTTCTCTTTAAAGCTTTGCTTGCTTGAGTAGGAATTCTTTCATATCATCAACAAGCTGTTGAAGAGAGGATAGATTACTTTCCATTTATTTCATCAATCAGATTAAAGGCTCTCCTTCACAATGCCCTTTAAACAAGAGCTGTTTATGATGTCCTCCCAGGTTCTACTTTAATGTAGTATTAAATCACCCTGAGCAGAGAAGCAGGCAAAGCATATAAATATGATGAATATCTGACAACATTTAAGCATTGCATACATTCAGGTCATTTCCCTATTTCTTGTCACTCTGCAAAAAATGTGAAATACCTCCATCCTCCCAAGCAGTTTTTAATGATAATGTGTCATTTTGATTTGGCCATCCTCAAAAAGAAAAAAAGAAAAAAGTTTGTATATATACATGTGTGTATATAAAATACATAGATACATTGCAGTTCTATATCTAAGCTCTTCTGACAGAGTTATGCGTGACACCAGCACACAGAACTGCATGTCCACACACTGCTTTAATTAAGATTTAGTCTGAAAGATGGATTCACTTGTAGGTGCAGCTCTGTCCTATTTTTAGCATACATAAATATTACGCAGGAAAAGAATAAATGACTGCTTCTCTCATTTTGTACACAGTGAAACAGTTTTATTAGTATGAGAAATATGTACAAGCTGCAGCCGATTGTTCAAGAAAAATCAATATGACTTTTGGCGTTATTATTGACTACCATGTTAAAGGCACCGTTCCTTATTATCTGGATAATTCTTCAATTCAGTAATACTAAGCATACTAAAACATATCATTTTCCTTGGTTCACTGTGGAATTATGATACACAAGAATGAATTCTGAAATCTTTACTTATCATGATACTTTTTAATAAAGTTTTTAGACATTCTAAATGCCAGCTATTTGTGTTAGAAATGGGGAATTCTAATACAATCAATAAACATAAACTGTTAAATAAGCTCCATACAATCAACACAGAAATTGTAAGACCATACTGAGACCAAATTTGTATGTTTGTGACAATTCTAGATTACATTTTGGGGTGCTTTTTTAATGGAACACCAACCCCCTAACAATTTTAAAAGCAGATACATTAGGTATTACTAATATACATACAATATGCAATAATAAAATATACATCCATTAATACACATACAATAACGGTTTGGATTGGAAGGGACTTTTTAAGATCACCTAGTTCAGCCCCTTGCCATGGGCGGGGACATAGTTTTATTTACAAAATAATGTACCAAACCAAAACTTAAATAAATATTATTTATTTATTACACTGAGAAGAATTTTTGTATTTTTTCCTTTCAAAATATTTCCCTGTGAAGTGTCCAGTATGCAGGATAAGAGGAACTATTAGTGTATTTGCTAATGTGGTAAATATATGTCTATATATAAAGAAGTCTTCCGACTTTGTGTTTTTCATACATCATGGGATTGGAGATGTTAGCAGGAAATACCCCCACAAAGCAGAGTTCGTTTCCCTCGATGGAAATGATAAATTTCTTAACAAAAGGGCACCATAGTTCCCTTTATCATTCTGTTTATGGGATGCTACAATTAAAATAAGAGCGTATAAACTTATTCCCATCTCCAAAACCACACTTTTATAATATTTTTAACAAAACCTGCCTTTAATATTTGGACTTCTTTCACAAACACAAGATTTCTCAGTCTCATAGGCACTGATGCTTTCCTTTCACCTTTAGCTCATGTTCCCAAGTATATTACACACACAAACTCCTCCTCAACATATCAGCATAAACACTTGCATATTCCTCCTTTCTCCCTTGATTTCTCAGATTTTTCTCTTTTCACAGTAAAATTGCAAGACCTGGCAAGTCTTTTGTGGTCCTATTGAAGTAAATGGGAAATCTATTTGTGTATATAAATTGCTGGAGGAAATCTGTAGGTTGATTCACCATCACTTTGCAGAGCTACTTCCGCACACCTAGTATAAAAATTCATCTGTTTATACAGGTGCTAAATTGACCAGTAAGATTTTTTTTTTTTTTTAGTAAAAAAAAGTTCAAAAAAAATCAAAAATCTATGGTCTGACTTTTTGGACAGTCTTGTACTCTAAATCATCCTTAATAGCCATAACACACTGGTCTTATATCGCAGCAGTATCTGCTGAATGCAAATGTTGAGAAAAAAAATTAAAAGTTTTATCAGTTTTGAACCATCAAACACGTTGTACATAAAAGATTGCTAATTTTGACAAAATATTATCAGAAGTATTTCTCAGAATAAAGAAAGTATTTCTTGGACTGAAGAAAGTATTTCTTATATCAACCAACGTCACAAAGAAGAACAAGAGGTGCTAGGTGGAATTTCAATTTGTCTAGTGGTTGTTTGTCTAACTTAGGGAAGAACAAATGATCAGGTAGAAACTTGAATTGTGTTTTTGTAGAAGCCCTTGGTACAAAATAACTCAACATTGTAGGTGGATCTCTTTCTTCTAATCTTAAATAAAAAAAAGAATTATTAGTTCTTGCATCTTTATGAGATTTGCAGGATGAGGAGAATGTTTTCTTCCTAGATCTGTTGATTAAAGTCCTTGAAGAACTACCCAGAAACATCTCCATTTTAAAAAATATTAGCTCCTCCTTCCCTTATAACATAATTTAGACAGCTGTTAGGAAAAATAGAACTTAAATATTTTACAAGAAAATATACAAGCTACATTCCAATAAACATGTTTGCACTAATTTTTAACTTTATTCTAGTATCTTTAGATATGCTTAAAAGTGCAATACATTGTCTTGTTTTTAAGTTTAGATGGGAGTCATTTGCCTTATTTCCTGAAGAGACAATTATAATCTCTGTTCTGTTATCTACTCTAATTCATTTGGAGAAAATGGACAATACAGAAAATCCTTTTCTGGGTGTCAACGGTATTCCCAACATACGCCACTTAAGGCGAAAATCCTGGGCATAAATCACCTTTTCTGCCCAGAAGCCTGTTCTCCTTCATAAAAGAAAAGTAAACCCAATGATTCTATCACTGCCAGTCAACTTTCTAAAGACTTCTCTACAAGAATTGCTGTGGTTCTGCAAACATTTTCACTCCCTGCTTATTTTAGAAAAAGAAAGTGCATTTATTTTCACTGTGGCACTCCCAGCTAATAAACCTGTTTCTGCTCTCCCTGAAATCAGTAGGGTGATTTCAACGGGAGCAAAGTTCAAGGAAGGATCTATGGAGTACCCATCTTTAAAAACACACGAACACTAATGCCCTCCATTATCTTTGGTGGGAAAATTCACAGACTTCAGATTAGATACATATTGAACTAGGCCATGAAAGTTATGTATTTTATATATAAGACATACTAAGTAATTTCACAGTATGAACATGCAAGTAGGAGGAGATGATGACTGTTATTACTGATATTCTTTCAAAATATTTCGGATCCAGACATTTTACAGATAAGAAAATTATGATCAAATGAAACAATTTGTAATTTAGAAAATGTTGTTACGCTGGATTCTGCGTAATTTTCATTCTAATAAAAATACTTGCAATAAACTTGAACCACAAAAAAAGTCAATTTAAAAATGGAGCAAGAAAAATGCAGCTTGCTTAAAGGGTATGAAAGAGTGACAGGGAGTATGTGATCAAAGTGCTGAAGCTATTTATACCCCGATTTTGAGAGGGATGCTGTTGGTGTGGGACTTTTCACCTTCAAAATCTCAAAGAACAGAAAGTAACCCAAAGGGTGAACAATGAAGATGCTTCATGGAGATTTAAGCCATGTGGAAATGTTGAGCTAATAATCCAAGCAAGATTTCCTTAAACTGGAAAAGTGCAATAAACATCTGACCTTTTGAATATTTGTCTGAACTCCAAACTTCTGGGGATTCCCTCATCATTTGGGTTTAATAACTTTATTATTAACACTTTGCT
Source organism: Himantopus leucocephalus (assembly GCA_003993805.1). NCBI lineage: Eukaryota > Metazoa > Chordata > Aves > Charadriiformes > Recurvirostridae > Himantopus > Himantopus leucocephalus. The sequence goes on from RSEF01000031.1 coordinate 15,771,130, forward strand.
GAAACAGAAACATTGGCCAGGCTCATCTTGCTGAGAAGGAAAACTATAGCAAGCAATTATGATACCTCAGTCGTTAAAATACAAGGCTATACTTCACCAGAGTTAATTGATTTTACATCTGGCGCATCAACTGATTTTATAAAAGCTGAATAGTGCCTTTGTCTTCACCTTAATACTATGGCATACACAGAAAATTATTTCTTTAGATCATCCATTAAATCAATCAAAATGAAATGGAAACAGACAGTTATTTGAGCTATTGGAACTCTGTATTAGCAAACTGCTTTAGAGACACTAACAACAAAAGCCTTCTTAGGAGGCAGATGCTAGGGAAAAAGTCGGGAAGAGAAAATGTTTGTGAATAAAGGAAAGATACATACTATTTTTCAATCATATCTGTATAGGCACTGTAAGATTTGAGGAAATGGAACTGCTTATGGAATGTTCTAATTCAATTTTAGGGTTATAATTGTTTTCCCAGAAATTCTACAATGACACCCTGACATGCAGAAATAATTCCATTCACATCGTATACTTCGCATCTCATTAGCTGAACTTATAAACAATTTTTCCCTGCCATTCCCATCATTGTATTTAGTTCTGTTGCCAGAGAATAAAATTAACCATCACTAAGGAGAAAATATCAGATGACAACAAAAAACTTTACAGCATTGTGCATGTAGAAACTATTCCTAGCTCTTTAGCGACATGTGCTGTCTTGGAAGAATTCTTTTCTTTTATCCATACCTTAAATTGGACAAAATGTAGAACACTGTGTTTATACAGGTTATATTTCAAATTTTCTTATGATTTTCAATTTGGATAGATCTAAATTTTGTATAACTTTGAGTTGGATTATTTGAAACTATTTTGATTCTGATAATAAACTCCCTTACATTAGAATTCCAATATATATTTTCAAAACATAAGTTTTGATGTATTTTTCTGTGCTATTATTGCATATTTTTCCTAGCACATCAGTTGTAATTGTGAACCTGGAAAGGGTGCTTAAGATGGTCCTGAAATAGGTGTCTAAGGCAGATGGGGTGAATCCATTGGCTTTTGAGGGAGCTTGTTGACTTGATAAGACTTGATAAATTTAGAAAGCTTATATTATGACGTAAGAAATCTATCCAAAGTGTACACTGAAAGTTACATTATGACATTTCAAATATTATTTTGGTATATTATGAAATGTCACTAGAACTCATGCAAAGCATGTCATTGAAGTAATGCCAAAAGTAGAAAAAGTGAAAGGAATTACACTAAAGATGAATATTCAGGATTTTGACAGTAAGGCTTGGGAACAAAAATTGTGTGAGTAAATTACTCTGCCAAAGTCCCACAATTTTCCCAGCCTTTTAAAGGACTCGAGCATCCAACTATTTTTTTCAGATTGGTTGGCTATTTTCTGGTTGACGATGTCTCCAGGTTAGACAGCTACCAAACTCAGAGCCAGAAAAAAGTGGTCATGGGAAACCTGGCACTTGGAGAAGCTCTGGTAGAAGATATTTGTGAGTGGTTTCACCAGCTGCTTGCCTTCACTCCCTTATCGCTGCTCTTTGCCTACCTCTTCTGGTTACTGGACTGGCACAAGCAAGAATTGAAAGTATTTGCACACCAGTAGGTTTACATTGGGACTTTTGTATTTATTATTTCTTGTGAAAATGTAATAGGAAATTAATTGAGAAAACTTGATTGCTGCCTGTCCTCTAAAAAGGTTTAAACTCCAGAAGGTATGAAGTTAAATCTATTTTAAGTGATTCCACACCAAGACAGAGTTTGGGTTCATCCATTTCAAGGCACATTGGTATAAACTTATGACAGGTTTACAACACAAACAGCTGCACAATTCTGAATGGCATGAAACTTGTCTGCTCAGAGTGGAATGAAAAAATAAACATATCTTCCATGATTTTTCCCCCAAAAATATATTTTCTGATTTAAATTTCAATTAAATTTAATATATTGTAAACAGCAATGTAAACCAAGCAGCACCTCCTACCTTCCCATACTCCTTTCTCTTCCCCCTCAA
>RSEF01000031.1:15779628-15791821 GCA_003993805.1 Himantopus leucocephalus
TCATTGAGTGATAGAATGATTGTCTAAATGACAATAAACTGTTATGGGTGTCTCAAACAATAACAAAGTGTAAGTGAAACATAAATATATGTATAATATAAATCCTTAATGTCATTCAAAATACGGATGTGGCATTGAGTCTCATCTAGCAAGTTTTTGACTGGCAGCTCAAGCCAGAGTTAACCAATCTGAAACAAAAGAAGGAGGAGAAGAAAGAAAATCTAGATTGATCGAGCAATCTTGCTCCTATTCAAGTCAATGAAACACTCTCATTCAAGCATGATCAGGCTCCTTTTGTGCTATATACTAAGTACACAGGACGCTCCATCTTTGTCCAGCTTACCTGAGGACAAGGTGAAATTTAAAATTTCTCTTGATCATTAGACTTACGTTGGTGATCAATATAGTTATTACGATTGTGTTTATATTATCAGTACAAGGGACTTCGGTATCAACCTGAGAATCTTTATTTTTTCCCCAGAATTTCCAAAATTGCAAATTGAATTGCATTTTCTTGTATTTGAAGTCTTTCACTACTTATTTTACTGACATCTTTATTGCTTACTACTACTCATTTTGAAATGTATAAACTATTTTTTTTAATGCAAATATTTCCTGGGGTCTGTGTAAACTAATCAAACTAATTAAGCTTAATTTTCTGTTTTTTGTAACTGTTTCATATATCTTTCCCATAAAAAACTAGCTTTAAGTAGGTGAACATTCTTACAAAAACTCTTATTTTATAAATAAAAGATTGATTTAGCAGGATCCAAGTATGTATCTAGGGATGAAAAGCAATAAGAATGTAGGTAGGTTATAATTACCTGTATCTAAAACCAGGAAACGAGGACGTTTTCTTCTTTCTGTCTCCTAATATTAGAAAAAAATTGCAGTTCATCCTCCCCTCTTAGAAACTCATTAACAAACTTTCTGATAAACATTAAAACTCTCATCAGTGTTTCTTACAATGTTTTCAGTTCTGCTGTGGTGTCCTAGTTTGTGCATGCACAGAACAGTGCCAGTTTGTACATCTAGTTATTTAAACTAACCAGAACTAAAAATAGAAAGCACTACATGCCCTGGTTAATCTGACCCAGTCAATATGCTTAGAGTGCAATTAAAACCATTTAATTTTAGGAAGAGTTTGATATGTTTCTGTTATTTTAACAGAAAGGCTCGACAAGGGGTTTAGCTCAGGATTAACCCCCAACTTTACAGGCAGTTTCTCAGTCTTATTCCTGCCACCTCTGCAGTCGTCATAACTTGCCATAACAAATCAGAGCCTTTGCTTAAACAGGGTTAGGAATAGGGGGCTGCATGCAGCAGGTAGCTCCAAACCTGCAAATAAAGCATTGGGTTATGTCAGTTCTCTACTCTTAAAGGTTTTAGTCTTTAAAATAATGAAATAATCCCACAGGAAGTTAAATCTCTCCTCTTGGCCAAGTGTACTTGCAGTTCAACTCTCTTTTTTTTTCCCTCCTGCTATTTTTTGCCACCTAATTGTTTCATAACCCTTTTTCAGCTGCATTACAACTGCGACAGGAAGACGTGAAGGATTACAGTTGTGGCCTTCCTATCCCACCCTGCATATTGGCAGAAAACAAAAGAGATTTGGGTCTAACTAGGCTGAGGAATTTGGATGTAAATCACCGCTCTGTGAGTAAATAAATGTATTAACAAGTAATACATGATGGCTGAGGTCAGATGGGAACTGTACTAGGGAGATGAAAGTGCATACCTGCATTCCTAAGTCAGATACCTAAGCTATTGAGAGGAATGTGGTTTAGGAACTTCCTTTGGTTGGTACCTTTCTAAAACAAAACCAGGTCCCTTTCCACAATGACTTTTATGAAATTACAATTTGTAACTGTAATTCTCTTCTCATGAACTGCATAACAAGTACAAATGTCCAGCTTTGATATTTGTACGTTCATCGTCAGGGCCAGGCACTGAGAACTGAGACAGAGAGGTGTGTATTGGTGGCCACATGCACTGCCTCCATGCACATAGCAGATCTGCTCTATACTTACATTAGAACAGCTACCTGTCTACTCAAGGAGGTATATGGATTCTTATGTTAGGTGTAATGTTGGTTGGGCTCAAAAATGAGCAAAAAGATTAATTTTTGCTGTCCAGCACCCTGAACTGCTGTCAGACCTTTTTAAGCTATATGACGTTGAAAATCTTCTAGCTAGACTTTCAGGAATGCTCAGCAAAGACGGCGGTCCTTTACTTCAGATGCAGTGTGCAACATGGGCTTCTCCCAAGATTTGGTTCCATGCATAAATCTGGGACGTCAAGCGTTACCCATTTAAAGGGAAAGTAGGTCATTACCTGTGTGCACTGAAGTTAGGAAGGATTTGAGTTTCACTGCAATTTTGTCACCGACATGATGGTGAGATCTTAAAAATAACAGACATTCCAGCACAAAAAGTGAAGTTCTCTTTCAAATCCAATTTGGAAAAAGAGCTGTGGAGCTTCTGTGGAGCTGGAAAGAGCTCTTCAAACCTCTCTCTAATGGTTTAATTAATTTTAAATGCATAAAAATTCATAAAATTAAATTTAAAAAAATTCTAACATTCATCAATTTAAATTCATTAATTGCATTTGTATAAAAATCCAAATCATACTATTTTAACTATATTTATTCTCATACTTTTAGACTGATTCTTAGGTGGCATAAAATATTATTCTGATTTAAAAAGGATACCAGCTTAGACTCTGGCTAATACGTTTTGCTCTAAGTCCTTTAAAGTTTTGATAAATGTTGTGAAGGTTGGAACATGACGCAATGAGTGGTTCACATGCACACATAGTAGTGCTAAGAATCTCCTTTCAAGTAGGGTCCAGGCTTTCTTCTAAACCGGGAAGCTCTTTCAGTGTGTAAAAAGTCGGAGCATAAAAGCATTAAGCACTGGCAGCAGCTGACCTTATGGTAGGCTCAATTTTCCCAAGATTTATTTAAGTAAACCGATTTGCTTATCTGTAAATTCACACTAGTCAGATTTAAGAAAGCCTTAATCTCCAGATTTTATATTTTCAGGCACTCTTAACTGAAAAAGATATTTCAACAGATTTGTAAAATGTATCATTTAGTTAAAATCTATTGTAAGCTAAAGGAACTTGAATAGTTTAGGAATATTTCAAGTGATTAGGTTGTCGTTAGGAAAGTATTACTAACTATTGTTTATAACTGTTATAACTACAGTCAAAGACAGTTCAGCAGCTCAGGTGACTCTCAAGTAATCCCAGAGGGATTCAGGGCAGCTCAGTCAGCCTGGCAGCCCTGGTAATTTGCCTGGTCTCGCAGATTCTGCCTGGCCACACGCAAGCAGGAACACACAGCACACAGACAGGCTTTGCTGCAACACCCTTGGCTGCACACTTTAGGGTGGACCAATGCACAGGGAGACTGTAGCTTTCTCTAAGGAAGCCTGTGCCAGCTGGTGTCAGGTCCATGTCTTTACTTCATCATGGGGAAGCACTTCCCTCAACAAAACAAGACAAAAACCCCTCTCTCCATTTGTTTCTCACATGTGCTTTAGCTTAGGAGAAAGTTATGCTTGGAGAAGATGGAGGAAGATGTTCAGTTCACTGGAGCAATAAATTCCCCTCTTGACTTTTTTCTTCCCAGTTGTGAAAGACACCCTGTATTGGACCCAAACAATTCACCCTGTTTCTAATGCCACAGGCTACAGCAGACCTTTCAAATGGATTGTTACTACTGATTCACATTGCTTACTCTCTCTTTGAAATTTTGCCCTTTAACAATACCTGATAAAAAAACATACTCACTTTTTAATATAAAGGAGATATAGGACCATAATCTTTCTTTAAAATGTATGGTTAATACTTCCTTTGTCACCCCAGTCAGTGTTGGTTTAATTCCAAAAAATAAAATAGAAATTAGAACATTACTGAAATTCTTTGTACCTAATGTATCATATAGTAAAAGTATTTTCATTTTTAACTGGCTGTATACTCCAGTCAGTACTGGGACTGGTGCTGTTTAACATCCTTGTAGGAGACATGGACAGTGGGATTGAGTGCACCCTCAGCAAATTTGCCGATCACACCAAGCTGTGTGGTGTGGTTGGCACACTGGAGGGAAGACATGCCATCCAGAAGGACCTGGACAGGCTTGGGAGATGGGGCCATTGTGAACCTCATGAAGTTCAACAAGGCCAAGTGCAAGGTCCTACACGTGGGTCAAGGCAATCTCAAACATGGATACAGGCTGTGCAGAGAATTAATTGACAGCAGCCCTGAGGAGGAGGACTTGGGGGTGTTGCTTGATGAGAAGCTCAACATGAGCTGGCAATGTACACTCACAGCCCTGGAAACCAGCTGCATCCTAAGCTGTATCAAAAGAAACGTGTCCTGCAGGTCAAGTGAAGTGATTCTGCCCCTTTACTCCATTCTGGTGAGACCCCACCTGGACTAGTGCATCCAGCTCTGGAGCCCCCAACATAAGAAGGTCATCGACATTTTGGATCAAGCCCAGAGGAGGGCCACGANCCTGGAGAAGGGAAGGCTCCAGGAAGAGCTTATAGCAGCCTTCCAGTATATAAAGGGGCCTAAAGGAAAGCTGGGGAGGGACTTTTTTTGAGGGATCATAGAGACAGGATGAAGGGTAATGGTTTCAAACTGAAAGCAGGGAGATTTATATTAAATATTAGGAAGAAATTCTTTATTCTGAGGGTGGTGAGGCACTGGAACAGGTTGCCCAGAGAAGTTGTGGATGCCCCATCCCTGGAAGTGTCCAAGACCAGGCTGGATGGCGCTTTGAGCAACCTGGTCTAGTAGGAGGCGTCCCTGCCCATGGCAGGGGGGTTGTAACTCAATGATCTTTAAGGTCCCTTCCAACTCTAACCATTCTATGATTCTATGATTCTACACAGACATTTTACCCTACCAGACTGCTTGTGTTCTTGCTTCTAATGTGTAAACACAGGACTGGAAAGACTTTCTGGGTCACTGAGTCCAGTTGCCTCTCATAACAGACATTGTTTCTTCACAGTTGTTTTAAGATCCATCATAAATGTGGGGTTTTTCTACTGTGTAAACCTTTTAACACTGCAGAGTTCACGTATTTTCTTCAGCCTTCATTTGGATTGTTAGAGGAAAATACTGTTAAATCACTTTGAAAGAAATGATAATTCCTCTGAGTAGTGAATTCCTGCATGGGTTTTTTTTTCTGCTTGGTGGTAAGGAGAAAAGAAAATACTCATTCATCTGCTTTTGATAGCAGTCTAACTCCTTCCAATTATCTTAATAGCCCAGTGATCCTATGAACAATCAAAATCTCCGGGTCTATAACTCCTTAACTTCTTTTCTGCTGATGTTATCCTTGCATATAACAGGAGTTTGTTACTAATCTGAAAATCAGTGAACTTCCATTTTTTCAGTATTTTGTCCCATTTCCACTGTTTTAGTTCCTCAAGATCCCTCAGTCATTCCCAGATGAGATCTACATACATCTTTTGTTTTGATAACTCAGTTTGGCTCACCTGTAAATTTTACTCATGCTCCTTTTAAGAACATTCTTTTTTTTCCCTTTTTTTTAATGTCATTAACAGAAATAAACAGATCAGTCCCAAGGTTTATCCTTGAACTCCCAAATAACCTCCACAGAGCCCAACAGTTCCTCTTCAGTAAGCTTTTGTTGTCCTCTACAGTTCTTTATCCACCTTACAATTCTTGTCTTAATCCCTGTATTCTCCAGCTGAAGTAGTAATTTCCTATGTGGAACCATATCAAATACTTTAGTAAATCTAGTTTATATTTCCTGTGTTCAGAAAAAAATCATTATCAAAAAAGGATATCTGATTAGTCCAACATGATCTGCCTTTAGCAAACCTGCGTTACATTTTCTACTGTTTTGTCTCAATGTCTTTTTATTCAACTCTTTAAAGGTTAAAGCCTAGCATACTATTGAGATCAGACTAATCTCCTCTCACCCTTCTCTTCCACCCCTGCTACTTTATACCAAGTCTTACATTTGCTATCTTCTAATCTTATGGCACTACCACTGATTTGATAGATTTCTTTAAAATACTTACCCCCTCCACATTCTGATCTCACAGCTCAGCCTAGCCGATGACTTTACTAATGAGTTTCCTCAATTTATTAAGGCTTGCCCTTTTGAAACCCAGCCTCTTATTACAAACTTACTATAATTTAATTTATACTGAATCAGATCACAATCACTCAATCAGACATTGTTTGTACTTTCAGCCTTTTTTACAGCGACTGTCTTTAGACATGTTTTCATATGAAGTAGCATTACCTTTTTCTGGTTCAAGGTTTAATGGATAAAAAGTGTGATAACAATGAAACCCAGAAAGTCTTGACACCATTGCTGCAGCGAGGATCCTACCTGCTCAAGACCACAGCGACTTTAAAACAGGAATTGAAAATGACTGGCACAGTACTGGGGGTGTCCAGCTCAGGGCTGATATAATGTCGAAGGACTGTGATGTGGAAGGGTTTTGGAATAAGCAGACTGTCAAAGAAGATTTTTTCTTGTGATATAACAGAAAGAGAGAAAATTCAGTTGATTCTGGAAGGGAAACAGAAAGGACAAGGCCAACTTTGAGACAACTATTTTTTCCAGATTATTCTCACGAATTCTGTGACTAGGCAGAGTTATTATACTAATTGGTCCTAACTCTTTCCTTTCAGTCTTCTGTTTAAAACTGCTCAGTCATGGCAGTCCTGGACTGATTTTACCAAATACAAGGGTGTTTCTCCAGAATGCTCCTCCAGATTCCTGCTTGGGACTTTCTGATCCAGAAGCAGTTTTGCATGTAATATCCCATAACGCATTTTACTTCGTTGGATTTGTCCAGTCAGTTTTTCACTGCACGTACACTGATATCATCTGCAGCCTTCTGTTGCAAGCTGTTTTACAGCTCAACTATGTTCCTTTCATTGAACACACACTATCATAGTTGCATTTGATACCTGCATTTGACACCTGCAAGTTCTTGCCTGGGGAGATACAATGGGAAGCCTCATTCTTACAGTCTTCCCAGTGACACTCATAATTTTTTAGACTATCTTACCTCTCTGTGGTCATCACTTTTCTAGCATGAAGATATCTCAATATCTCATCTTGTTATTTTCTGCTACAGAAATTATTCCATGTTCTTGAGTTTTAGTAAACATGTACTGCATTTAAAGAAGCACGTGAAATTTTAAAAGGAAGAGAAATAAAAAATATCTTCTACTAGACCCCTGGAACATTATAACCAATCTTTGTTCTTTCTCAATAAGCAAAGGGATGTTTGAAGAACCCAATTATGATTAGTGGGTTTTGTTACATCATGTGCCCTTATTACTGTTATCTAGGTCAGTGTGAAAATCTAGTTCAGGCAAGAGCCATGACAGATCAGCTGTATTTCTGAAAGATGTAAACAGAGATGGCTTGCAGGTGCAGTGCCTCTCTGCAAACGAACAGAATCACAGTAGCAGTTAAACACCTCTACTCCATCCTCAGCGTCCACCCAATATTAGAGCTGTTCCGGTTCACCAAAGCTGACATAGTCAGACCATTCTTTACCAGCCTCATCTGTTTTCAGCCTAAGATTTGTACCTCAGCAGCACACAATAATCACCAATGACATCAGGGAACTTAATACACTGCCATTAATACCCAAAGTGTTTGCCTACCTACATTCTTTAGAATTGTTGTAGTATTTTCATCCCAAACTACTCCTTTTCCTTTGATGAAAACAGTTCCACAATAGTGAAAAGACTCAGGAGGGTATGGAGCAAGAGGCCCCCAGGAGAAGACCTGTGTAGCATTACATGAAAAATTCTCAGCACAGGCTTTTTACTGAGCTGAAACTAAAGCGAATGAACAGGAAAATGGCCCCAGGCATCTTATTTCATGCATCTGTGAGATCAGCTTCTGAGTGTTGTACACATGCAGAATCCTGAATTTAAATCAAAAACATTTACAAGACTATTTTCCTAGCCCCAGCTTTGTGGTTATAGGTTAGAATTTGAGATAACAAGTGTATAAAATTTAATACATACATTTGAATAACAATATTAACACAAGAAAAAGAAATAGAAGTACACTTTATTGGCACTGAACAGGTGATCTGTATTTGGAAGGTTATCCTGCTCTTCAGTACTGCCATGCATAACAAAGGGAAGGTGGCATATGAAGGATTTTGCTCACAGTAGCAGGGCAATTCCTAGACTGATGGAATGGAGCTAATTTTGAGTGCTGAATTTAGCTGGAATGATTTGTTACCTTTCAGTATAAAATATTCATTTGTTAACTATGAGCAATAATTAGCTCAAAGTACAATTAGTACAATAACTTCCAGTAATTTTGGTCAGTTAAGCCCACATTGTGCTCATAATATTTAATAAAATATTAAAAAGTGTGACTACTTTTATATCATCATCTTTAAAAACCACACTAAGTTATTTTAATCAATATACTTGTTTTAAGTAAAAGCCATTTAATCTTCTGACTTATACATTAACCTTCCATTAAGTATTAGTGAAGAAGTTAAATGCACCTTAGTCAATAATGCTAATGCAGGAACTGTTGTATTACCTATGGAGAAATGCGTATTCATATTATGTTAAAGTGGCTATCCTTAACGATTAGCTATTATATGTCAGGAAACTGATCATAAATTTGAAATATTCTGTAGGAAAATGAATTATAATGTTAAAACTGAGTTCTCTGTACTGTAATAATTCTGAAATGAGGTCATCTACTTCTCCTGGTCACTGCTTTTTAAGGCAATGATATTGAAGTGATGAAGATACCCTTGATGATACTTTAACCTACCTTGTGGTTTCACATCTTGGTGGGTAATAAATGAGTGGTAATTGAACTATACTAAACCAAAATATATGACTCTACCTGCAGGTGTATGGTGAACTTGTTTTGGCATAACTTCTCATAGCTCTGTTTCTATCTAGAAATGCCTAAATCATAGAATCATAGAATCATACAATAGTTTGTGTTGGAAGGGACCTTTAAAGGTCATCCAGCCCAGCCCCCTCCTGCAATGAGCAGGGACAGGTTCCACTGGATCAGGTTGCTCAGAGCCCCGTCCAACCTGACTTTGAATATTTCCAGGGATGGGGCATCTACAACCTCTCTGGCCAGCCTNATTTCCAGGGATGGGGCATCTACAACCTCTCTGGCCAGCCTGTTGCACTGTTTCATCACCCTCATTGTAAGACACTTCTTCCTTATATCTAGTCTGAATCGTACCACTAAAATGAGCAAAATGCTACAGTTACGCTAAAAGATTTCTCTGAGTTTTAACCTAAATTATAGCTGCAAACAACCTGCTTATAGAGTTTGTTCTGTATGATTTTTTCTACCTTTTTTTTCCTAGAACAGACTTTCTTCTAAATCAGTTTTTGCTCCAAGATACATTTTTTACACTAATCTGACAAACTGTTTCCAGAGTAAGATACTCCCTTTCCCCTTGCTTTTGGCTGCACACTCCCGCTGTTTTTCTTCTGTCAAGTCTGGTATCTGTGTGGATATTAGGTGAGTTGATTCAGCTGACTGATCCAATACAAAATTTATTTTTTTTTTTTTTGAGAAAGAATAGTTTTATATTGGGTCAGCCATCAAAATCCATTTGTTCTTTAGTTGCATGATAGCTAAGGCCAACACGACAAGACAGAAACTGCGGATGGGGAAGGAAACTGAGACCATGACTTTTGTCATTAGTTAGTTGTTAGGTTAGCTTTGCGGTGAGGCAAAATGGTACCTACAAAATACATAGTGCAGGTAATCATGAAAGAGACAGCAAAAATTTGCTCAGGTGCCCAGTCAAGTGATCTATAAAAAAAATGTTGTAGTACAGACTGCAACTTTCAAAACAAAAGAAAAAAGCAAAAAGAAAAGTATATGGTGTACACTTGCAAATAAAAGGAATCTTTCCTGTCTTTCAAGGATGCGCATGAGTAGTTTTCAGGTTATCACATTTTAACTGCTGATTTCCCCACGACCAACCCGTGGTATAGTGCTGTTTTTTCTGATCCTTTTCTGATTTTTGTTTCAGCACTGTAAATGATTATTCCACTCAGATTCACCTCTGCTTGTCCTTGCTGTATCATGTGAGTGACTTCTGCTGACTTTACAAAATTATGTCTCCAAATCCTCAAAGCTACATCTGGTGTCCTAAGGATGAAGTACATTTGAAAAAAGCCAAGATCTCAAAGGTAGAATTTAATTGGTTGTTATATAGTTAAATTACAACCACAGACTGGCATTCATATAGCAATATAGTAATATAATTCTTCATATAATAACACTCAGACATCTGTCTTCTGAACTCTAAATAAAACATCTTTTTCATATATTTCTGAATTTTGGGGGTTTCTTTTTTCTCTCCCACAGCCCAGTCCCATTTTTTTCTCAGTATATTCACATCGATACTTTTAATTAGGAGAAGATTTAAATGATAGGGGACACTCATGCAATGGATTAAAGACCCAAAGTACCTTTAAACTCCTTCCAACATACCAAGATTTTCACTTAGTGATCACTAAAATAAAAAGCTGGAGAACTATTTCCATAGTTTCCTTACACAAATACCTAGTATTTCCTTTCTTCTGAGGGCTTCTACCACTTCAAAGGTCTGGAAGGGGCAATATTGAATGATATGTTCAAAGATGCCCTTACTATCTATGGCCACTGGACAACAGCAGCTGTATGCTGCTCGAAAATGCCATTACTTTCTTATAAAATATAAAATGAAAGGTACTGGCTAGACATTTCATTAGTGAGACAGTACTATGAAATACTCTATTGTATTATAATTTTATTCTTTTCCATATGCAGGCAGTTAGACACAGACCACTGAAATTGTCCTGTTACTAACAACAGTTGAAAAAGAAAAGCATTGGATTCTACGTATCTTCACAGCTACTTGAAATGTATTACTTTGAAACAAGTAGATTGTTTTGAAAAGCAGTTACTACAAGAAAAAGCACATTTGTTTACAAAGAAATAAAAATAAAAAAATCCCAAATCCCAAAATCTCCCATACTTGAAAAGTAACATGAACTGACACTTTGACATTGCGACATGATAAAACCTCCACTTTTCGGTAGTACTAAGATTTCTTTAATAGCTTTGTATTCACTTTAAGGTACAAGTTTTGACACCGAAGATGTAGCATTTGAATACCTATGGCAAAACCCCTCTTCACCCCGTTATCTGCTTCTTGCTGATTCACTTTATCCCAGTTTAATCCCTTTGTTACAGTTCTTACACTTCTTCAAATGTTTCTTTTGGTGCATTTCCCTTGACAGACAAGAACATTCAAACTCAGGATTAATGACAAAAAAAACATTATCTACTCCAGCTCTCCTCTTGCCCAGTTTCTATCTTTTGATTTATCATCCTTTCTCATGACTCCTAGTCTAACTTTTAATCTTCTAGTAATCCATATTTAAATTAAATACCCTAATTAGGAGGTCTCAGACTTAGGGCACTCATTCCACCTTCTCCCTTCTTAATTTCTCAATGGGTTTTCTTCATAGCCCTTTTATAAGAGTCTCAGTTTAATTCCTTCAGGTTTTGTTTCCAAGATCTCTTTATGCATCTCATCTCATAAAAATCTTCCATGTCTTCTTGTTCAGGAACTCTTTCTCCCACAGATGTTTCTTCAGAATCTGCCACCCTCTTTTCCACTTTCATGATAAGTGATGATGATGCATCAGTGAATGATACCACTGTATCTGCATTTTCCCTTCCTTTTAGATTGCTCATTTTCCCAACCATGAGGTCTCCCACTGCTGGCTTACATCAAGTATGGTTTTATTTCATACAGGAACACATACATCTCTTGTAGTAATGGGCAACTTGTTGATAACAGGTTTGGTCTGCAGAGTCCACAGAAAAGACATCTGTGTCTCCTACCACCACCACGTGTTACAAAGCATTTCCTTGTAACCAATAATAAATGTGTTATTATAGAAGCCAAAAGCCACCATTCATAATGTATGACAGGAAAAGATCAGAACATTCAAGGGAACTGATAATGTCTCATATCCCTTCAATAGTGGGAAATTTGTTGTATTAAAAGCCTATGTGATCCTGTGTTGCACAGCACGAGGCACAAAACACGGCCGAGTGAACAATACAGTCTTATGTTATAGAATCATAGAATCATAGAATTGTTAAGGTTGGAAG
>RSEF01000031.1:15798633-15808748 GCA_003993805.1 Himantopus leucocephalus
TTCCAGAGAGGGCCCACATTTTCCCTAGTCTTCCTTTTGTCACGGATATACCTATAAAAGGCTTTCTTGTTGCCTGTGACACCCCTGACCAGATTTAACTCTATACGGGCTTTAACTTTCGTAACCTGGTCCCTGGCTGCTTGGACAATTTCCCTGTAGGCCTCCAAGGCTACCTGTCCTTTCTTCCACCTTCTGTAGACTTCCTTCTTGTGTTTGAGATTGTCCAGGAGCTCCTTGTTCATCCATGCAGGCCTCCTGACATTTTTGCCTGACTTCCTCTTTGTTGGGATGCATTGCTCCTGAGCTTGGAGGAGGTAGTGCTTGAATATTAACCAGCTTTCTTGGGCATCTCTTCCCTCTAGGGCTCTATCCTATGGTACTCTACCAAGCAGATCCCCGAAGAGGCCAAAATTTTCTCTTCTGAAGCCCAGGGTAGCGAGCTTACAGTGCACCCTCCTCGCTGCCCTGAAGACCTTGAACTTTTTATTTTATGGTCGGTGCAACCAAGGCGGCCCTTGAGCATGACATTCCCCACCAGCCCCTCCCTGTTGGTGAGAACAAGTTCCAGCACAGTACCCCTCCTTTTGGGCTCCTCTATCACTTGGAGAAGGAAGTTACCACTGATGTATTCCAGGAACCTCCTGGATTGCTTACGCCCTGCTTGTTCCTCCAACTGTTATCAGGGTGGTTGAAGTCCCCCATGAGGACCAGGGCTTGCGAACGTGAGGCTCCTCCTATCTGTCTATAGAGGGCCTCTTCTGCTTGGTCTTTCTGCTTGGGTGGCCTGTTGCAGACCGCCACTGTAACATCACCTGTCCCTGCCCTCCCTTTAATTCTGGCCCATAAACTCTTGGTTGGCTCCTCATCCATCTCCAGGCAGAGATCCATGCACTCCAGCTGTTCATTGACATACAGGGAGACACACCCTCTTCGTCTCTCCTGCCTGTCCTTCCTGAAAAGTCTGTATCCTTCCATTCCAACAGTCCAGTCATAGGAACCATCCCACCACATGTCTGTGATTGAGGCAATAAACAATTGAGGCAATAAGCAATTAACTCTAATTATCGTCATGAAGATAAGCAAGCATGACCTTGATCTGATATGGCTAGGGAATTAGTGGGATATATCAGAATGTACAATCATTGAATAGTGAATCTTCGGAGTAAATCTCATCTTTAACATGTGAATTTTATTAGAAGAATAAGTTGGTCGTTAATGAGACCCATGAGCTTGTAAGAAATAACAGCCATTCCAGGTGTCTTCTGAGTGCATTGAATGATCAACTAGGGTTTTAATCAGATGTAGGTTTGCAAAAGCTATTTCTGTATAGATGTTAGCTTTAGGTGTTTTGAAAATTGATGCATAGTGTATATCACAAACAATTAATTTGGTGTTTAGTTTTTTTCTTTCACATTCTGTGAAGTTTAAAGATAAAGGATAATCCAATAATAAGGGTTGGAGAGGAAGATTAATGTAAGGACTTCATTAAGTGGCACTAAGATTGCTAATTCAACCTGCTATTTCTGCTTAGGAATGTAAGATTAGGATTTATTTCTATCTGAAAAAAGCACAATTTTAAAAATAGCATAAGATCCATTACAATGAAGAAGAAAAATGATAATAGTCTAGTACAATGTTTTAATTAATGCTGGGCTAACCATGGGCGACTGGAAATGTCAACTGCAATTGGACATGTCAAGCCACAAATGTGTGCAGTTTGGTGACCAAAATGATGATAATTTGAGGAAAGCAGAAGGGAAGAACTATAAAGCACCTCACACTAATGCACATGAAACTTAAAAGAAGTGGAAACAGCAGTTGTTGTGCTGGACTGAGACAGCCGCTGATACTGGCACTGAGCACTAGCTTCTGGCAGTGCCAAACTAGTTTAATCCAGGGTTTTCTGCAAAGTACGATTGTGAAAGTAATGCATATTTTTCAATGTGTAATTTTAATGGCTTCGTCTTGGCTCCTCTTTGTCTGTTTTTCTATGCATACAATGAAAATACATATTAAATTTTTTCCCTTCACTCCCTTTTGTGGAGAAGATTGGTGTCTGAAATTCAGCTGCAGCAAGTTCATTTTCTGCAAGTAATACTATCACATGTGTACCATTCTTTAGCAGAAAAAACACTATTCAAAGTTGTCTGCAGGTTTAAGAAGCATTTTATTTATGCTGTAGCGTTAGTATTTCCACCATCTTCAGAGTACAATATAAAGAAGGCAGCTGCTGAAAGCCAAAACGTTATCTTATAAATAAAGCATTTATCTCCCCCATCTTTTGAATACCATTTACTTGCTGAAAATGGAGTGTGCAGCAAATAAATAATATTACCTAGGAATGTGCTCGATGATAGACTGTTTTCCTTAAATTTTTAAGTTCTTCACAAATACATGGTTCTATTGTGTCTCTCTAGGATTGACAAAGTCCTCTTGTATATTAAATATCACTTTGAAGAGTTTGTGTTTTGGTCAGAAATGTAATTCTGACTCCAAGAGCACATCAGCTGCTATATAAGAATTAACTAAAACTAAAACCCAAAGCCAGTGATAAGAAAATGTAAATGACTGTTTTCAGGCACTGCTTAAAGCATTGACTAAAATGTAATTATAAATCTCCTGCAATAATATTGGAGAGATTATTTAGTAAAAGTTTCATAAGTGGGTGCAGAAAAACAATGTAGTGTTGTGTAATTTGTTGTGAACATTTTCTTTTTTACCCTGCTGTGGAAGACTCCTGTGTACAGTTATGTAGCACTTGAACCATCGTAACAACAAATACTCGGAATCTCTCAACGCAAACTAAGACGGAGATGAAAATTTTCCATTAAGACAGACAGAAACACAGACAGATAGACATGCAGAATCTCTTGGACTTTATAAGTCACCTAAAGAATCATCTTCAGAATGAAATTTGCGTTTAGTTTTTTTGTTGTTCAAGTAGCTTATTCTACTGTTAATCATGGCATGATCTGAAAATCTTCCAGTGAAATATTGAGCCAGACGACTAATATAATTCACCTGTTGCTTGTTTTCTCATCCTAGCTTCTGGACTACTGTACATAGTGCCTTGATTTGTTTTCAGGGTGTTTTTATTACTATTAGTAGTTTAATAAGTATGCCAGAGGGGGGCAGATCAAAGGCAAGCTCCTTGCCCTTGGAATGAAAAATTGTGATGTCTATGCTGGTGCTCTAGTTTCTGGTCTTTCTTCTGCTGTGTTTTCTAGGAATTTTTCCTAGGAGTGTTTGGCAAGTTTTCTGATGTGTTTGGATGTGTAAATTAGGCATTTTACTGATAACTAAATCTTTTCTTCCTGACTTATCTATAGTGTTCTGGCAGGTGATGAACAAACCTCTTGTATTCCTTTTACATCTCTGCCCGGTAAATATTTTGTGTAGCTATTTAATTTACTGGGGTTTATCAAAATTGTTAATCCCAACTTTAGCTGTTGTTATATTCAATACAGGCTATGGTTAACTGCACAGCTCTTTATTATTAAATGGCAATTCATTATATTGTATGTTATTTTCAAAACTTGTTGAAGTATTCATCCAACTGGAACAACTGTAACAGTAGTGCAAGACAATGACCAGTTTTCTGCCTCACCTCACTTTTGTCCTTCGGAGGTCAGATATGCATCCCTTGTTTCTCAGACTCGGACATTGCTGGACGTGCATTGCTACTGCACTTGATTTGCACTGCTGCAGTGGAATTACATTTTTCCATCCCACAGCCTAGAGATCTGGACAATTACTTCCATTGTTCTTCCTAAAAGTCATCTTTGGATAGACATGAAGTGATCCTTGCTGGATCACAAAGTGCATGTGTAGAACCAGGTAAGAGGACGTGGCTGGAGCTGACCTCATCTGATGTGTAAACCAAGAACTTAAGTGAGCATAACCAAACACTCTGCACTCTAGGAAGATTAATTATTTTTCTGTACTAGGAAGTAAGATGCCAAAAAAAAAAGCTTGGATTTTCAAACTGGCCTCTGGAATGAACATGCAATCTAATGCACGAATAAGCTCATTTAACTCTCATGCAAGTGCAAGTTAGGTGACTGAGACAACATTTACCTTGTGCTGTTTCTGGGAATCTAGGCTTCTCAGGATTGTAGGATTAAAGTTACAATCTAATTGTCTATTTTTGCTATATGATTTTAATGGTGATTTTGCCTGCGTTTTAGGCTCACCACCACTATCTGAGCACAACGTGAAATAACTTTTAGACCAGTAGGAAGTATGTTCTCATTCATTACCAACCCTCTGTATCTTCAAGTCAGTTTAAAATCAACATGTTTTAATTTTTTTTTCTCATTTTAGTTCAAATTGCTTTTCCATGCTGCATTAAGTGACCAGATTTTATATCACAGAACATGTTAGTTTGAATTGTAGATACTATATGAAAATATTTAAATGACAGCTACTTAATGTTATGGTGATATTTTACACCAAGTAAAGTGTGTTTAAATTCATCATATCTAGAGGAAGTGCAAATTAGGCAACAACAGATAATCACTTTATTCCTGCAGTAGTTATTGCTTCAGGCAGATGGGATTATTTAATGAGTCACTGATGAAATGCAGTAACAGAGGATCTTAGCACTGTACCTGCAGTGTCTAAGAAAACTCAAGGTGTAAGTGAAGAAACTTGAAAGAAATACTATGCCAGCATACTCATAACAAAGGCACATTTTCTGTGATTTTTATCTTTAATCTTTTTTTCTTATTTACAGAAAAATAAACACTAAATAAACCCCCTAGTCTGAATACTCAGAAGTTATTAGTCATAACTTCCAACAACTCATTTGTAGTTCAGCTCAGGACACTTCCCAAACATGAGCTTTTCAGACCATTGGAGTGTGGCAGTTAGCTGCCTAAGCACAGGTAACTAATGCAACTTGAGATATTCCAGATCCATCAGACTTCCATCTGTTACCTTAGGAAGGTGTGGTTATCCTGTAGGTCTTGTGTATACTTATTAGACTCATTTCAGATACCCTAGAGCATCTCAGGTACTCTATATTTAGGCAGATGAATTCCACATTCAGTGTCCACCAATTGGAAGCTAGTCTCTTTTACCATGTCCCAAATTAAGACCACAAAAGACCACAAAAATCAGGCTACAGAGTATCAGTATAAATCCTTCCAAAGACAAAATGCCTTTTTGTCCTTCTTGTTGTTGTTGTATTGGGGAACAAGGATTTACAGTCAAAGCACAGCCCAGGGTCAATGAGTAAACTGTGTTTGTAATGAGGAGAAAGAAGAAAAGAACTGATTTGCCACCTACAGAAACAGTACGAATTTGGCAAATTCTACTGTCAGCTAAAGCCATTTTATTCTATAAAAGTACCATCGAGAAAACAGCACATGGGTCGTGGAATATCTTTAAGCTCAGTAAAAGTTGGTAAGGGTAACCATCCATGCCCTGATGACCCTTGAAGAAAAGAAGGAACACCTGGTGTAAAGAGAAAGAAAAGAAAGTGTGAAAGAAAAATAAGATATGCCTCATTTTGTCCTACTCTTGTAGATTTTATACTAATTTCCTGAGTAGGTCTTATGCATTTCTAGTGTGTACTAAGATCAGAACCAAGGAAGGGATGGTAGCTGACTTCCCACTAATTACCTACTCCTCAGAAATTCAGAATCTGTATACTTAGTACCTCTAGAATGTTATTAGTCAGATTTATACAGTATTTTCATAGAATATAATTCATAAGAAATTTATTTTAAAGTATTATCAGCAGCTGGGAAAGCAATGTGGGTTTGGGTTTTGGTTGTTTTTTTTTAGTAGTGTTTCTGAACTGAAAATTCAGAAAGATAGTTTGGTTCAAAATAAAATGGAAATGATGGTATTTTTAATTGCATGGAAATTAAAAACAGCCAACAGCAATACAGCCTTAGCCTGGACAAATTCAAATATTGTGTCAAACCTTAGGTAAAATTGTCAGTTTTATATTCAGATAGTTGTTGTGGTGTGACGATGCGGCCCTGAAACAGCAGACCTCATGCTAGAGCAGGACAAAGTCATAGCAATTTTCCTAGAAAGAGGAAGAGATTCATAGCTGTGTTAACTTTACAGGTTCCTCTCTGCCTGTATGTGACACCACTTCTATTACAGAAAATATATAAATCAGCTGCAGTATAAAGATGGTTTCGGTTGCTTTCCACTTTTGGTTGTATCTTTGTTATACGGTTTGTTATGGACTAAAAACTTGAAAGCATCACACAGTAAAATGAGGCTAAGATCACATCTGCCCATTTCTAACTGTAAAGGCACACTTTACTCTGGTATGAGCTGAGAAAGCATGGAAACACAGGACTTAATATCTTCGTAGCACATTCGGGGTAGGAAACCAGAAGGTGATAATAACTTGAAAAACAACCACTAGTTGGCTTTAAATATAGGGAAAGCCAGAGAAATTGGCCTGGAGCTATAAGACTAGCAAGGCCATTGGTGGATTATGCCGACAACATAATTTTAAAAGAAATATATTTTTAAGACAATAGCCCCCTGGGGGTGGGAGGAGAAGGGCTTTATGCATAGACATCTGGCCCCAGTATGGGAAATGTGCAGGGGCTAGGATACTCGCCAGGACTCGAAGATGTTGAGCAGTGACACACTGTTTCCCTGGGTCTACACTGGCTGTCTAAATTGGACTGGAGAGACATGAGCCTTGGCAAATTGTGTGTGAGTGCCGTAGAGTAGAAATCTTATACTAGAAACTTTATTATAGACATTGCTATCCACCCACTAAACCTATCCCGCTTAGTAAATGAATTTCAGATTATGTCACTGAGTGATGTGGTCCTTTTCTTGCTCTAAGAACCCACTCTAAGTCCCCTCGTGACATATCTACACATCACTCACAGTCTTTTCACAGCTGTCTCATCTTCATGCTAGTCTAATTTGCATGTCACAGTACCTGAGCTAACTCAGCTGTGTCTATATTAGGACTTTACATGTATATCACATTAGTCACAAAAGAGACTTACAGATAAGTATAATCTCGACTGAAACTCCAGATCTTCTTAGCAACAGATTTCTGTACATTCTTGCTTTGCAGAACAGTGTCTGATGCATCCCTGTGAGCTGGGTGCATCAAAGAAGTAAGAACAGTTTCATGATTTCAGCAGCAGCGGAGGATGCAATCTCTTAGAATGTACTGAAAAAAAACCCCTGTAAATGGGAGACATAGATTAATAGATATCAATTCATAGCTAAAATATACTTTAGAATAAGTAGCACATTAAAAAAGGAAAAAAAGAGAACACAGAGAAAATTTATATTGTTTATATAAATGAAAGTTTGACAATTTGTTAATAGAACGAAGGAAACCTTTGTGAGATCACAGTAGGTTACTTCAAGCCTAAGCAAAAAGGCCAACAGAGTTTTTAGAATAAATGTACATATTTTTTTCAGAAATTCTCAGTCCTGGCATTCCACTGTTTGCCCAACAGTGCCTTCTGAATTTAGAAAACCTATCCACTTCTGTGCTTTCAGTTTTGTCACTGCCTTCTTCAACAGCAGCTTACTTGGGATTTCAATGAGGAAAACACTTGCTGGTTTACTTTTACATATATATTTCCACATCTAATTATATACTTAGAGTTTTGCTTAAGTTTTTGTGCCCTGAAATAAATTAGAAGATGTGCAAAGCTGCTTGCTTTTGGGTTTTGCTTGCATTTTCTATCTCATTCTAGCCAAGAATACAGCATGTTTTCCTGCAATGTAGTGTTGCCAGCAAGCTTTATAATATGGAAGGATTTCAATTTGGTTATGTCTGAAAAAAGCGGGTCATGATTTTAGAAGCTGACTTAAAATATTCAAATATAAAGTCTATTTATTTAACTCTTATGACTGTTAATAAAGACCAAATTATTTGCCTGTTGAATTAGTATAACATTAATAGCAATGCAAGCATTGTCTGAGATGTGTTCAGATTGGGATTGCATTTAGTTCTAGAGGCAAAAGTTTAGACTGATGAACAATGTAAATGAATCACTCTTGGGCCTTGGCACTGAAGTATGTTATAATTGTAGCATAATGAGATAATGAAGAGACTCTGACTTTTTTTTTTAATTTAGAGAGGCTTGGGGATACGAATAGTTGAAAACAGAGAATACCAATTAGCTTCTCCATTTCCCTCCGCTCTTCTGCCCTCTCTTCCCCAGTCCCCTTCCATTATAGACCTATTTCAGAATTACAGTTAATATATTTTTGCGATAATAGGAGCCTTTGAATGAGAAACAAAATGTATCACATGTAGGACATTCATTTTGAGCATGCTTTACACAGAGGTGGAATAGAAGAGACAAATTCATTCCAGATTACAGTGTTTTGAAACTTTTAATTTTAAATTTCAAAAGCAGCAATTACATGATGATGTTTGATGTACTCCAAAACTGATATTTCATATATAGCACATCTGATATTTATTGAATATGCTAGAAAAAAACATCTGAACCACCATAATTTAAACATCATCTTATTCATACTCTCTTCAGGATACTTTAAAACAGGCCTAGAAGGGTCTATTAAATTGCATTTAAACCCAGTACACTTTGCAGGTGTCCAGTATAATGAACACTTTAAATGGCTATGCTCTAAGGTTAATTTGTTCTGTAAAATTGCCCAGACCCCTCTAGAGTATTCATTAGTAGAATAAAACAGAGACCTAATCCAGATAGATGCTAAAGGATTATCATTATTGCTGTAAGGATGACTTTGATAAAATTCTAATTGGTATTGCCGCATGGGGACTGAACAAACGAAGCAGATTATGATAAATACTGGGTTTCAGACCTCTCTAACTAAATTCTGAGACTGGGGTAAAATAAAGTGATCAAATTCATCTGCAAACAGATAGCTACCTCAATTTACTCCAGAATTTCTTTGAGTGGCATGAAAGATAAAATTATACTCAACTGCAGATAATTACACCAAATGTCAGCACAATACAATTAGAGCTAAAAGACCATTGCAGCACTCATTTTGCTTTTAACAGCATCTTCATTGCAAATTGTCTTTTGTCTCATTAGCTCAGGACTGACAGTTTTAAACCTGTAGTTATACAGATTCATCCATAATAATATCAAACATGATCATTATATTTTCTTTCCTCTCTGCATTACATAAAAAGGACAATTTTTCTGCTGGGCCACTTATACACAAGAGAGAATTTATATTATCTAAATAAAATTAAAATAAACCATCTTATTATGTATTTAGATCTATAACCAGTAAAATTTCTGTGTCATGAAACTGCAGTTCCTATGACATTAAAACATATTGTGAGTTAAGTAGTCATTGTATAGGTCCATCAAATGGAAACTTTAAGTCTTTGGTTGTCATTATGGTTTTTGCCCTCAGCAAAAATTATAGATCTGTATGTTTTTATGGGAGTAAATATTAAATTATCATCCGTATTTGATCTACTTTAAACCACACCAATCTTGAAAGAATAATTCCACTCAATATGAGATACGGTAGCAGAACACAATCTTTATTTTTATTACTACAGGTCAGTTGTCACTGTAAAACAATGCCTTCTTTCTATGCTCTGTCCACTTGTAGAATGTTATTATTCTGGATATTTTTATTTCACAACAATGTGCAAAGTCAGATTATTACTTAGATTGTTTATCATACCTTAAAGGTATTTTTAATTATAAGTACACATATTAGTGCAGTCTACATAAAGTTAGATGTCATATGTAGGTGGACTGAATGTGTATCTATGCTGCTATGTCCTTTTTTAATAATGACACAAATTCTGAAATAAGCAAATGACATACAAGTAAACAGATTTGAAGTATCTATGTTTATATCTGCAGCCACCTTTCCCAAAGTTTCTGAGTAAAGAGGAAACAAATTTTTATTCACACTTAAAGAAATTTAAGACAGCCCTTGTTAAGTATTTTTTAAAAAAAAAAAAAACAAACCAGAATCAATATTTTTTACTGAACTGCAATTTTCCCAGTCCAGGATTTGAATTTGAAGCCATATACACCTACAAGAAATTATCCAAAATGTCAATGGATTGTAAGAATAAAATTGAGGAAGTTATGAGTTACAAGTCTTATGAGGAATGACTGAGGGAACTGGGGCTGTTT
>RSEF01000031.1:15809748-15822885 GCA_003993805.1 Himantopus leucocephalus
CTGAACAAAATTGGTCCTGTTTTACCTCAAACCAGGACACTGTTGCAGAGCAAAAATATCCTGTAATCTTTGCAATGACATTGCAATTACATAGAGTTTTTCAAAGTAAATATCAGAATATAAAATCATTAATTTTCATGTTTCTGTGGATCACTATAGATAAAAAGTAATTACTAATCTTGTTCTACAGAGGAGTTGGCAGAAATAATGATGTGTTTTTTTGCAAGTAAGATTGTTTGTATGAAGTAATTGTTATGTAGCAACCTAACTTCTGCATGAAAATAATTACCATCTTATTAAAGTGTGAATAATTTCTATATAAAGTAAATAATGCTAAGAAAATTTTTCAGAACCGTTCCACACTGTTACCATATTTGTGTGCAGAATTAGGATGCTTTACTGTTTATCTGCAGCTTAGATGAATGTCAATGCATTATGATCATACCTTTCACTAGCAACTGAAGAAAGCAGATATGTATTTGTACAGTACTAAATTTTTATAGACCACCTCCCACATAAAGGTTTTGTGGCAGTTTATTAATTCATTCATAACTCTTATAACTGTGCAAATTCAGAACAAAATTGTGAAATAAAACCTATACAGAGGTTATGTGACTGTTCATTTGTGGGTGGGAACTCTTGGACTCTGCAGACCTTCATGATTCTCAGAAATGTAAAACATTGTCAGCTGTAACTGAGAAAAGAAGGAAGATTGGAGCGTGAACTTAATGGATGTTTCAATGTTCAGTGTTTCAATGAATGATAGATACTGCTCTTAGCTCTCTTTTATTATGTCTTAGTCAAATCTACATTGGAAGATTGCTGTGCTTTCCACCCATG
Source organism: Himantopus leucocephalus (assembly GCA_003993805.1). Taxonomy (NCBI): domain Eukaryota; kingdom Metazoa; phylum Chordata; class Aves; order Charadriiformes; family Recurvirostridae; genus Himantopus; species Himantopus leucocephalus. Next base: position 15,810,589 of record RSEF01000031.1, read on the forward strand.
CTTTCAAACAGATCGAATTTATTTCAGATTAAGGACTACTAGTGAAAGTAAAATCTCTGTGACAGAATGTGGAATCCTGTGTTGATTCTGGAGGAGTGTGCAGCATTCCTGAATACAAAATACCATCCAGCTTTGGAGGGCAGCAGACATAATATCAAAACCATACTGATTTGCATAAGCTATGTATGCTTACCTGGACACTTGACGAGAATCACTCTCAGAATAAAATTAAGCAGAGATATTGGTCCTGAATGTTATGGGGAGTTTTTAAGAACATTGAAATAACTTGCAAATTCATCTTGATTTTTGTCAAGCTCTTCAAGTCACTTTTACAGAAGCCTACATAAACAGATTTTATCCAGTTTATTGGAGGAATAGCAGGAAATAACACAGTGAAGGATCAAATCTGTAATTAAATGGTCCCAAATAGTTTTTCACTTTTCTGATTTGGCAGAATTCCCTGGGAAAGGGATATTTTATGCTATATGAAGAAGAATAATCAGAACTGACAGAATATTAGAAAAAATTAATTGTGTATTTCTAGATAAAGTCTAAGATGTAATACATGCAGTTTTGTCACAAGTTGTAATATAGCTGTAAGATTTGGTCACAACTGCAACTGCAACACTGAACAGAAAGGAAAAGAGAGATGACTTCAGGCTGTACAATAGAAAGCAATTTAAGGCCTTTCAGTCATCAGAGGATGCTTTGGAGAGTTCCAGCGTAACTGCTGTGATTTTCTGCATTTGCTTAAGGCAGAACTTCCAAGGCTAGATAATTAAGTTTGTAAATGATGCAGAAGACAGCTTAATGTCAGTCAGCACATCCAGGTGGAACTGGACCTGTCCTTCTAAAGGAGCTTAAACTCGAAGTGGTAATCAGCCACCTTTTGGTTATATGTGTCTCTCTAGTGTTTATTTATTCAGCAGTGATAGTTAGGCAGCTGGTATAAGCAAAAACATGCAGAGCCATCAGTCCTGCCCAAGGATGTTCCTGGACAGCTTGCCTTTTTTCTTTCCTCTCATTTAAGATTATGCAAGACTGGAAGGTAGTGGAAATAAGTAAAGGAAGGTAAAAACTTCTATTCTGAAAACTAGAGTTATCTGCGGAAGTGAGTTAAAATAAAAGTAACTTAGTTCACTGTGGAGCAGCTATGAGCTAACACAAAAAAGACTCGATCTTCCAGTAAGGAGGACCTGAGAGCATCAGAAACTGAGAAGACTGGGTGCTAACTCAGTCTTTTTGATTATATCTGCATTGCCATTTCAGAACATGCTGAAAGTCAAATTATTTGCAAGTGTCCCCTGGCTGGTCCTGGGGCATCTGATTTCAAATTCCCTGAAGAAAACTCAAGCTGTATCCTGTACAGCCTCCACTGTCTTGTGATGATGCCAGGCAGAAAACATAAGCTGGGAGTCCTCCTTAGAGCAGACTAGGTTCTTCACAGAAGGTAGTTGGCAGAGTTGATTATACTGGTGAACAGGACTCTTGGGCAGTCTGAATGGAGGCTGTCTACAACAGCCGTTTTGATGCCTGGGGTGAATTTGTTTTTCTAAGAGTTCTTTTATATTGCCAAAAAGGTTATTATGTCTATTATTGTTGTCTAAAGTGAAGTTCTTACTGTTTCTCTCCATCAACCAAGATCTGAGGGAGGAGGAAGAGGAAATCTCTGGTAGAACCTCTAATGCAAGTCCATCTTCACCTAAAAGCGAGCTTACAAAGTTCTTACCTTCCTCAGTATTTTAGAGGTCACTGAAAAGGTTCTTTAGTGAAGGGGTAATTATCTTATAACAGAACGAATTTTTGATTTATGCAGTGCCAATGCAGTATTCCCATTGGAAGATCCTAGCATAACACAAATAATCAGTATTGTGCAATTGCTTCCATTCTTGGACCCTTCTCTTTGGGATTTTCAGCATTCTGACCCATTGGCTTTCCATTTGGTTCTTGCTTTGCTTCTTGGACTTGATATACATTGATTCCTTGGCTTGCAGGGCCTTAGTCTAGCTTCTAAAACGACTCATACTTTGCCTCTTAGAATTGTGTACTGTTGCTTCCTTCCCGTCCTGACTGTGACTGTGACTCTTGGTTCCTGCTTCTTTCTTCAACCGATACGAGACCAGTAGGGATTACAGTTACAATCGCAGAGACAGTAAATACTTCATTCCTATGTTGTCTTTCATGCTTTTGAAATAATACCTGTTGCATTAATAATTCCACTAAGAGCTTCCAGATCATAAGCAAGTAAGTCTTGAGGTTTTATCAGTTGTTCTTTCCTATGCTCTTTTAATTAACATCTACCGTCCAGTCGCGTACATATTTGTACTGGGTTTACATGGCAAGGGTTTTTTTTGGGGGGGGCTACAGGGGTGGTTTCTGTAAGAAGCTGCTAGAAGCTTCCCCTATGTCTGATAGAGCCAATGACAGCTGTCTCCAAGACGGACCCACCACTGGTCAAGGCCGAGCCAATCAGCGATGGTGGTAGCGCCTCTGAGATAACATATCTAAGAAGAGGAAAAAAACCCCAGCGTGGCAGCAGCTAGAAGAAAGAAGTGAGAAGATGTGAGAGCAACAACTCTGCAGACACCAAGGTCAGTGAAGAAGGAGGGGGAGGAGGTGCTCCAGGTGCCAGAACAGAGATTCCCCTGTAGCCCATGGTGAATACCATAGTGAGACAGGTTGTCCCTCAGAAGCCCATGGAGGATAACAGTGGAGCAGATATCCACCTGCAGACCATGGAAAAACCCATGATGAGGCAGGTGGATGGCCGAAGGAGGCTGTGACCCTGTGGAGAGCCCCCATTGGAGCAGGCTTCTATCAGGACCTGTAGTCCTGTGGAGAGAGGAGCCCAGGCTGGAGCAGGTTTGCTGGCAGGACTTGTGACCCTGTAGGGGACCCATGCTAGAGCAGTGTGTTCGTGAAGGACTGCACCCCATGGAAGGAGTCACACTGGAGAAGTTCATGGGAGGGACCCCGCGCTGGAGCAGGGGAAGAGTGTGAGGAGTCCTCCCCCTGAGGAGGAAGGAGCGGAAGAAACGCTGTGTGATGAACTGACCACAACTCCCATTCCCCGTCCCCCTGTGCCACTGGCGGGGAGAAGGTACAGAAAATTGCTAGTGAAGTTGAGCCCAGGAAGAAGAGAGGGGTGGGGGGAATGTGTTTTAAGATTTAATTTTTATTTCTCATTACCCTACTCTGATTTGATTGGTAATAAATTAAATTCATTTTCCCCAAGTTGAGTCTGTATTGCCTGTGAGGGTAATTGATGAATGATCTCTCCCTGTCCTTATCTTGACCCACAAGCCTTTCGTTATATTTTCTGTCCTGACCAGCTGAGGAGGGGGAGTGATAGAGCGGCTTTACTGGGCACCTGGTATGCAGCCAGGGTCAACCCACCACAACATTCTACCATTTTTGTCAATTTATTCTGAGACGAGCATGAAAGCTTGCTAAACACTTTAATCATTTATTGTGAATTCTGTTATTTTCTCATGCTTTCCAGTCAGGTGTTTTTCTCAGTCTTGCTCATGTATCTCCATGTACATTTCCATTTGCTTCACTCTAAGCTTCATACTAGACTCAAACTTCATTTTTGTCAATCCATGTTGCAAAAGGACTATATGGTGCCTTTTTATCACAGTTCTTTCCAAAAAATCAGTCAAGCTTTAGTCATCTGTCACTGTATTTTTCTGATCGTTACGCTCCAATTTTCTGAAAAAAACCCTCCTTATTTTCTAACTACTTATTTTGCTTGTATTATTGTTGCATCTCTATGTAGGTCTTAAGATTTTCTGACTGAACTAAAACCTTCTGCTTAATTTCCTTTTAAAGTGCTACAATAAAATCTTAAACTGAGATTATTTTTTTTTTATTTCCTGCAACTCTTATTACTTGTCCGCTTCATAATTTCCCATTCTTCTCCAACAATTAGGCGTCATTATATTTTGCCTACAGTGTTTCCCAGTGATGCCTTCTTATGTCACAGCAGTTTCATTCCTTTTTTCCATGTTTTACCAATTTGGTCATCATCAAGTTTGTACACCAGTACAGATTTCACACATTTGTGAAGTACTTAATTATCCCAGAAATATTCAATAATATTTCTGTGACTTAATAGTTTTTTTCTTCATACAACTTCAGGTAACCTTACCAATTTAATCAGTATCTTATGTGTCTTACACTGTCTATATGCTTCCATTCACTTCCTGTAGGTTGGTATTTTCCAGTTGATTTACATCAATAATGTATTTTAATCAATTAATGTATTTTAAAGTAAAATACATGTTTTGGCATTGCTGACACTGTGCTTGCACAATTACTCTTCAGTCATTGCTTTTCTTTTATTATTATGTTTCAAAGCTTTATATGTTGAAATGTCATCTTTTATAAAGCTAAATTGGATCAATTAACGGTACTTCAAAAAAGTTATCCCATTTCCTTAGGCAATCTTTTCCTCTAACTACCATCTTTTTTGGGATATGACTTTTTCTGAACATCATTATGATGGATTCCTCTGCCTCATTTCATTGCCACCTGCATGTACATGTACAAAATGGTAACAGTCTAGTATGGAGTCTAGGTGTAGAGATGCACTCCTGAATTTAAGTGCAACACTGCTTTAAATTTCAGGATATTTTATCTGTTTGTAGTTAGGCTGGTTCCTGTCAGAGTACCAGGTTTAGGCTTTGTTATTCATATACTAGACAAAGAAGCCTGATTTTTACTTTATTTTTTTCATGTAACATTTCTACTCCCACCTTTCCTGCTGAATCTGATAACTGAGGCAAAGTGCACCAAATACCAGAGAGAACATAGCTGGACTTCAGGATAAAGAAGCCAACAAGTATTATTATGGGTAATGAAGAAGAAGAAAACATTAACATCAGTAAATATCAACACTAATTCTTTGAAACCCACTCACATATCTGAGGGAGGAGACTGAAAAGACACCAAGGAGGCTGCTTTGACAGATACGCAGGTTTCAAGAAATTGACTGACAGGTTCCTAATTGAGCTTAACAGCCTAGTAAATGGGAACCAAATATTGCAAACCACGGCAAAAGCATTGAGATAGCTGGTTCACTCAATCTCTTCTTGTTTGTCAAGGTAGTTAGCAAATTGCCAGGTGATATGAACTCACTCCATGTGTTACTAATCAGAATTAATATCAAAGCCAAATAGTTACCACCTATAAGGAGATGAACTCAGTCTTCTCTAATATACTTTGTCTCTATAAGGCAAAAAAGCAAAAACTTATATATGTGTATGTATACAAGGCAATGAAGTGAACAATGATTTCTTCTAAGTTTAATATGTCACCAACAGAAAAATGTATAGTTTTGAGCTTTAAAAAAACCTGACAAGTAAGAAGGAACAACACGTGCTAAAATAACCTACCTTGAATCCAGCACTCATGGGATAAAAACTGTGAGGGGATGAAATTCCATTCCATAGCAAACATGTCCCTTTCAGAGTCATACTTCGTTACGTGTGAAAGTTAAATCTGTATATTTCAAAATTTTTTGTTAAAAAAATAAAAAATCCATTCCTCCGGACTAAAATATTTTAGGCCCTTTGCACCATCATATGACATAATATAATATCAAAGATATTTGAAATAAGTGATTTCAGAACACAACATGACCTGTCAGAATGGCTTTACTCCAGAGCAAAAAGTTTGTCATTGATTCTGTTTTGCAGATAAGGTAATTGCTTTAAGTATACATTCTAATGCCATGTGATTTCCTCAAACTACTAACACTCAGCTCTACCGGACATTATAGAAACTCAAATACAGTGACAGCCACCATACAATTGTCAAGAAAGGAAGAAACTATAAAGAACAGGCAACAGATATTTCAGCATTTTCCTATTAGATGAACCTTTTTTGGAAAGACTGTGGGATCAACATTGACTGTAAGCAGAGGGAGAATCAAACTATAAAAACTGTTCTTAAAACTCTCATGGTGTTCAAAATCTAAGCTTTCTCTTTTTTTCATGTAAATCATATATCAAGGGCAGATATTCCTAGGTTTTTTACGATACGGGATCATTGAATATGAACACAGCATTCTGCCTACATGGTTTTTTTAAGTTTCTGTAAGTCTGAATCCTTCTTCCAACTTTAAATAAATAAAAATTTCAATGAATTCTGGAAATATCAAATTAATACATTTGAAATAATTTTTGAAAATACAATTTTTGGGGTGATTTATCAAGGAAGAAATAGATGATCAGATAAAAAAAAGTGTTATGATTCCTCATCTCATATTTTTTTAAAAAATCAGTATTGGAAAACTAGTGTAAGAGACGTCAGTCTTAGACCCTGCACTTGTAAACTTTATCCCTTGCCTCTTCCACTGGGTTATGTATGACATTTTATTTTTGATGTTTAATTGGATATTACATGAGCTGTAAAAACTTTTGTGTTGTAGGAAAAATGCAGGAGACAAGCAGTTGCCATTTAATAGCGTTAAAACTGAATGTTAATCATGACTTCCCCCAGATAAGCCCACATGCTGCTTGTTTAGCTGAGACTTTCAAAATTCTAGAAATGAATTGAATTCAAAATGAATTGAATTCAAAATTCTAGAAATGAAGTACCGTGAACTGAGGTTTTATCTTCTATATTAATTTATTAAATTAGCTGATAGCATTTGTATTCATCTTTAGGGTTTTAAATACAGCCAGCTGAAGTTACCAGTTCAGCAAGTTTTTCCAGAAATAAATTTTAACTGGAATGAACTGGGAAAGAAATGGGATATGAAGGACACACGTACTGGTACTTTTTTGTGTGTGTGTGGTGACTGGCAATCTTAATGTTCTAGTCTGTGACTTTTCTAACCTAATGACTATGAGGGAAAGCTTTCGAATCCTATGGTTATACCTGTGCTGTGTTACCTGATGTGTTCTTTAAGTTGCAGGAATCTTCCACTGTCTGTGACAGCCACATGGAATTCTGCCTTGTGCATACAAAGCTGTCTGAATAAATTCTTTGTGGGAATGATGTATTCAATCATTGGCAAAAGTAAGGAAGAACCATTTATATAAGCATATTTTTACAAGAATGAGCATATACAAACCATTTACATTACAACATACACCTAAAAAATTGAATGTATGTCCAAAACCTTACCCTCTCAGGTAAATCTACCCATCCAAGCAATTGCCTTGTGAATTTTGAGGTGGTTTCTTTAAAATATTTGTTTTCCCCTGAAACAAAATTACAAGTATTGACTGTATGCAAAATCTTAGGTTTGTTTCAGAAGTCATTGGTGCCTGAAAATGGACATGCAGACTGACACACAACAGTAAATAAAGATTTATAGGGGGAGAAAGGGAGGGCAGGTTGCAGTTGTACGTCCCCCCATTAGCGCTGACTCTGTAACAGGGTCTGGGCAACTTCTCAGCCTAATATACTACATCAGGTCTTGATGACGGGTAGTGATCTGCTTCTTTTCAGAACACTAGAGTAGCCTGACTTATAAGTCATCAAAACAAACATCAACCAAATAGTTGATGCTGACAAATCTTGTTTCTTTTACATGCAAAGCTTAAATGCTTGTTCACTCTTCTTTTACTGTATCCCTACTTGGCAAAATCTAATACAAAACCAAGGAGAAGGGTTATAGCTCTGCAAAGCACGTACAATAGCATCGTGCTCATATATATTTAAAACTCATGTTATAGACATAGTTATAGTTCATCATTGTGCAAATTTGTGGGTGGTATCACATGGCTCATGCAGGTATTTTCAGGTATTAGTGATCAACTAGTCACTTCATATGTACAACAGTTAGCTAGGTAGTATTTTCGGTCTGTCTTCTGATGGAAGAAACTAAATAAGGTAGTACGAAGTGTGCCTGCTCTCTGCTTTATCTTTCTTTGGTAGTTGTTTAAAAGAAAACAAGTTGATATTTTTTTTTTTCTGTCACTTCTGACAAAAATGCAAGAATTCTGATATTTTCATCTTTCTGGAAATACATTGTATACTCAGCTCTTTCCCAGCTGATTTCATGTCTACTCTTCTGAAACGTTCTGTATGGTAATACAGACTGCTGCTTGTGCATTTACCATTGCATCCTTCAGTGCAGTGTATGTCAGCTAGGTTTTTCTCTCCGATCTGCAAAAAGTAGTACTTTGATAGTGTCTGAAATTAACCTCTGTGTGTGGGTTTTTGATCGTTTTGTTGTTGTTGTGTTTTTTGTTTGGGGTTTTTTTTTACCTTTAGAAATGGAGCAGCATAAAGCACTGGCTCTTGCGTTCATTCCAGACCTTTTGCATTTTTAGGTGAAGCACTTAACTGATCACTTGTTGTCTTATTTGCTACTGATGATTATCTAATGAGGTTAACAGCTTCCTAATAATTGGATATTGTGCTTTCCAATTTGATGTATTACTATTCTATATCACCTACTATTTGTCAGGTAATTACCTTTTAACTACATTGTTTAAAGCAAAGGGCAATATTGATTGAAATACAACCTGGCAGACAGAACACACAATGGAGATATGGAACTGGGTTTTTCTCATATGAGTTTGTTTTTGCAGAAGTGTGGGGCAATCATCAAGCACCTGGATACTCTAGTCATAACTCTTGGGATTTTCAACTTGATTTTAAAAATCCATTTAGCTTCAAGGTGCATTACAAAAATGATAGATTTGAAAGCAAAGTACTCTGTTTAACAACACAACTGTTTAATCATAAATGGCAGCTCTGTGAATTTCTCCTCCTCTCCCATCATAGCTTCAACCTGCTTGGGAGGGAATGCCTCCACTGGTGAAAGTAATTTCTTCTCTGATTCTGTCTTTTGGTCCTTAGCTAACCTGCTGAAATCACTAAAGTACATTAACCACATGTTATTCAGAAAAGGATTTTCTTCTGATACAAATGCCTTTTCCTTGGAAACTGGTCCAAATCCATCAACTTTTTTTAACACAGTGAACAATAATATTATTGCAATATTCAGATTAATTCTAATCTGAACTAACCCAAATTTCCAAAGCTTTTTTCATGATCAAAACCAAAACCTTCTGATTTGCAAAAAATACATGCAAATAATATATTTTTCTGGGAGTTTCTGATAGAAAATTCCAACCAAAAATGGTTAGACAAACATCTGAGTCTTTTTCATCTTCAAAACCCAAGATTATTAATCATAATTTTGGTCCAACAAAAACGGGTTTTATTGTTTTTTCATTGTTTTGTTGGCTCTATTAATTTGATATAAAATTTAAAAATACTGTCATATAATAATACATTGTTTTCTGCTTGAAGGCATGATAAGCTAGAAGACGCATCATTTCCATGGAATCAAAAAGTAAGCAAAGCCTGGAGGTAGTTAAAAAAAAGCCTTACACCATACTCCTTGTGTAAGGGGAAATTGTGTTTCTGGTCTCAAGCCAAATAAGCAGGAATATCACTAAAGATCTAAACAGAGAAAATAATTTCAGAAAAGTGAACAATCCAAAATGGATCAGTTACAGGGTTGTTGCTTATGTCTGGTAACAAACTGGTAGCTGAAAGATATACAATAATTTGTAAGTCCAATGTTGACAAATGCTTACAGGTGAAAACTGGTAAAACTTGTTTCTTTTTTCTGAAACCCGATGACAATAGCAAAAAATCCCATTACAGACCTGTCAGTCATAATAAGATGCATTATACTGAAGTGATGTAAAAACACAAATAAAGACATTCAACAACAGCTACAGAAAATGGAAGTGTCTTCTGCCCACAAAGAAGCCCTTTCTGCCTCGCCTGTGTCTTTGTTAATGAAAACAGATTTAGGGGGTGGGATATTTATTATGGAAGCAAGTTAAAGAAAAGGACTTGTCAATTTGATGGAAGATGTCATTTGTGAAACAAAATCAGAACATGATATAAATGGCAAGCAAGACTAACTCAGGAAAGGCCAGCCCTGCATAGGTAATAGGTATACTGTATATGGATAATAGGTATATTTCTCCTAGTTGATGTAAATAACTTGTAACCATTCTGGACTAAAAAGTAACAGAAGATTGAACCAGAGGAAACGACTGTGTGGAACATGTCTTTTATAATACTTAACATCTAGAGCTTGCTGTGAGGGAGAAATTAAATTGTTCAGTGTGGCTTAGCTGACATCATCTTGGAAGAGAAAGATTTTTCCCTATGTGAACAGTATTGTAGAGTTTATCCTAGCCTTACTACAGAAGAACAAGTAATTCAGTCATTTCTTGAGCGTTTGAACATTAGTCATCTATTGCCTCTTTGATGTGTGAAAGTCAGGTCAGGCTGGTCCTGAGCCCTGACTCTTAAGGTCACTAGTAGTACTTACATGGATTCCCAGCCTTACTTCTTCCAAAACAGTACAAGACTCTACAAGAAAAGTGATTATATTTTAGAACTGATTCCCAGTTTGTATGCAAGACTGCTGTACTGATTTTTCACTTGTAAACAAGTTTATAGAGAATCTGCTTCCTGATCAAAAATCTGAAGTCCTGCTGAGTAAATCTATTGATTTTACCACGAGGCTGCCTTCTGTGAATGTTCTCGATTTAATGGTTTATCAAAATCAATCATAAAGTCTTTGTCAATATGAAAGAACTGTGTACAGAGTATAAAAGAAAGTAGGGGAACTATTTGTTAACAGAAGTCAGTTTAGAATGGATTTCAACCTAGCTAGGGACAGTATTCATGCATTAATGGAAAAACTTACAAAGACAGAGCATGCAGATGACTAACTGATACAAAGATGCATCTCTGCTATATTTTTCCTGTAAGTCAATCAGGAGAAACATAAGTAGGACGGCAATTTTTTACTGCAGTCATAAAAATTTAATGTGTAATTTACCAGACACTTTCAATCATATAAGAAAAAACACACAACCAAATGAAAAAAAAAAAAAAAAANACAAAACCGAAACTGTTAGTGTAAATAACTAGAAATAAACCTCAGTCAGGCATATTTGCAACTGCATGTTTAGTTTTATATATCCCATCATTGCCATGTATTAAAAGGCAATAAAATCTTATCTGTGAATAAAAAAAATCTGTTTAAAATATGTGCATTCTCTGTGTGCCTAATTATTTTAATTACAACTGATCTTTCAGTAAATTTGCTAAAAAAACCACCATGACATACAGGTAAATCTAATAAAAGACAGCAAGATTATATCCCCACTCCTGTCCTTCTCAAAGTCAATAAAAACTTCAAGGCAGTTGGCACAAATGTTTGAATATGAAAGGAATGCCACTGGAAGATAGGAAGTTTTGCTCAGACAAATTCTGTTGTTTATCTTGGCAAAAAACTCATAATATTACTTTCCAAAATTATTATTTCATAGAATCTTGGAGTGGTTTGGGTTGGAAGGGACCTTAAAGATCATCTAGTTCCAACCCTCCTGACATGGGCACCTCCCACTAGAGCTTGCTTAAAGCCCCATAAAGCCTGGCCTTGAAGACTTCCAGGATGGGGCCTCCACAACTTCTCTGGGCAACCTGTTCCAGTGTCTCACCATGCTCAAAATGAAAAATTTCTTCCTGATACCTAATCTAAATCTCCCCTCTTCTAGACTGAAGCTATTACTCCTTGTCCTGTCACTACATGCTCTTGCAAAAAGTCCCTCTCCAGTTTTATTGTAGGCCCCCTTCAGATACTGGAAGGCTTCTATAAGGTCTCCCCAGAGCCTTCTCTTCTCCAGGCTGAACAACCCCAACTCTCTCAGCCTGCCTTCAGAGTGCTCCATCCCTCTGATCATCTTTGTGGCCCTCCTCTGGACCCGCTCGAACAAGTCCATGACTTTCTTGTGCTGAGGACTCCAGAGCTGGAGGCAGTACTCGAGGTGGGGTCTCACGAGAGCAGAGCAGAGGGGCAGAATCACCTTCCCCAACCTGCTGGACATGCTTCTTTTGATGCAGCCCAGGATGTGGTTGACTTTCTGGGTTGCAAGGGCACTTTTCTGGCTCACGTTGAGCTTCTCATCCACCAACATCCCCAAGTCCTTCTCCTCAGGGCTGCTTTCAATCTGTTCTCCGCCCAGCCTGTATTTGTGCTTAGGATTGCCCTGACCCACATGCAGGACCTTACATTTGGCCTTGTTGAACTTCATGAGGTTTGCACGAGCCCATCTCTCAAACCTGTCCAGGTCCCTCTGGATGACATCCCTTCCCTCCAGCATGTCCACCCCACCACACAGCTTGGTGTCGCCAGCAAACTTGTTGTGGGTACACTCCATCCCAACATCCACGTCACCGACAAAGATGTTAAGCAGCATCTGTCCCAGTACTGACCCCTGAGGAACACCACTCATCACC
>RSEF01000031.1:15829023-15839430 GCA_003993805.1 Himantopus leucocephalus
TAGAAGAGAAATTAGTCCTGTGTCGCTCAAACCAGGACACACTTTAACAGCAATAGATCTTTAGCACCTAAGCGCTGAACAAACCTGATCATTTCTTGATGTTAGGAGTCCAATTTTGGGTAACATTTTTTACATAGAGAATGAATGTTTTTTAAACTTACATAAATTCAGCTTTTATCTTCACTATATTCACTGAATGGCTTACAAAGCTTTTGATTACATGGCTAATTCAGGGAAAAGTTAGTAGTGCTTCCCTGTTGTTTTGACTTGCTGCATTAATTGTTCTTGATTATGATCTTTTAGGTGCTTTTCACAATGTTTTCAGCCAGCCAGCAAGCAAAACAAGAGTTCAGTTTAGACAAAAGTTCAACTCTGAAGGCTTTAACTGAACAGTCTCATTGAGATATCTTTGTTTTGGATTCCATTCAGTTTAATCCTGATTTAGAATTTAAAAGCATCTCCATATTATTGATCTTGGACTGCCTGGAATTATATAAAATCTTTCAAGTTAGTACAGATTCATTGCATTACTTAAGCGTTATGCCCCAAAAATTTCATTGTATTTGCAAAAAAACTTTTTGTCACTCTACCGTTTTTCTTCTGTTTGAACTGTGCTCCTGGTGAGGTGAATTGATCTCTGCATGACCAGTAATAACTAAACCCAGGGACAGTCCATACTAGCATGATTTCTAATAAATCAGCTGTCTACAGGAGGTGATATAACAGTTTTCAGTCTAACAGGTAAATACCTTTATTTAAGGCTCTGCAGGCAATAACATGTCTAACTAGACAAGTACTAAATAATTATTTAAACTATTGACTGTTGCAATATTCCAGTAGTCTGCAAATTCAACCCTACCAGACTATGCGATGACCTTATGAGTTACCAGACTAAACACAGGGCTGAAGATGTGTCATTTCGCAGCTTGAGTTTCACAAGTGGTATGAGCATATAATCTAACACTTTTTTATGACTTTAAAATCTATGGTTGTACAAATTACTTTCACCACAAAATATCTTTGGTTTTCTGAAGAAATACAGAAGTGTATAAAATGATATTTCACATACTTTTCTAGCACAACATACGGGATATTTACTGTAGTTTTTAATATACACATTGAATGCATTAGGTATTATCAGTCTTGGCTTTTGAATACGGGGTCTTCAAAGCTGTTCCCTTAAGCAGTATCAGTATGCCCAAAACCTTACAGGCAATGTAATTTTAGCCTTGCTTTCATTGACATCTCTCGCCTTTCTTTTGTTCGCTTCAGACTTCTGATTCGTCTGTGCTCTCATTTTGAAATTCTCACTGTGGCATTTAACGTGATCACTGACTGTTTCCCACTATCCTGCTCCTTTTAGTCCCATTTTTGTTCTCATTCCGTCTTTCAGAACTGTTGCATTATACTCCAAATTGCAATTTATAATTATGATACTTTTTTTAAAGCTCCTAACTACACTTCTTGCTTTTTTTTTTCTTTTGATATTCTCCAGCTCTTAAAATTACTTCTCAATATATTTGTTTTTACTTTTTTTGAACATCAGATCTATTGAATTGAGGTTTCTTTCTTTTCTTTCAATCATGTTATTTTGTTCTCACTCAAGATAATAAAGAATTTACATATTTCTTTTTGTAACTAATTAAGACATTTATTTCTTTTATTGATACATTGTTTTCATTGTTTTGGGCAATAATTTGAGTGAAATGAACTACGTGTACCTAAAATGTATCATGATAGTGAAGGAACAGTACAAAAATGAGCATTAGGTAAATTACCTCTTTGCACTATTAAGCTTTGCAAAGGTTGTTGTAGTTTGATTCACTATAAAACACTTTGTACAGCTTTCATGGTTGTTTCATGATCCTTTGTATACTTTGTCTTTCCTTTCCTATCTGACAGGCATTGTGTGCTTTTTCCGGCTCTTCAATTTGCACCCTTTTCTGAGTTTCAGAAGGAAGCCTGGAGGAACTTCAGCATCACTCCAGTCTAACTTAACATCAAAATACAATTGTTAAAACTTTATACTGAGAAATATGAGATGGGAAGCTGTAGGTCCTGTAGGAAACTGAGGAAGTTGCTAGATCACATCACTGCTTCCTGGATTAATATTTTCACTAAATTAGGTTATTATATGCATTCTCCCATTTGTGCAGTGGTGCACTAAGGACATTTTTAACTATTGGTAGTATTGCTACCGTACAGTTTGTCTAGTTATTAGTCGAGCAAGTATAACACTTCCTAAAGATCTTCCCTCAAACTTTTGTAGAAATATCTCTCACCTACTTCTGTTACTCCATTCTCTTATTCCTACTCTTCAAGAAAACACCCTGCAAGTTCAGAGTCAGCAGAATGATACAGCAAGGGGTAACCTACCAGACGACTGAGGGTCACACACTGATATCTGTGCTGAGTCCCTCAAAATACATAGCATCAAGGCGTGTTATGTCTCTATCAATAGAGAAAGCAAACCCGTTCTTCAGCATCAGGCTGAATGGTTTGGCATAAATCATATCCATATACAGAAATCCTCTTCTAGCTGGATACGTCATGCTAAAGTGGACGCCAACTATTGGCTCCCTTTAGTTTGTTCATCTGGTTATATACGTTGCAAAACTCTGGGAAGCAGGGAGACTAGGAGACTAAAGTTGCAATGTAACTGAGTTGCAGGGAAGTAAGATGCTCAAATGCGATTGTTCCCAAGCACATATAAAAATGAGCTTCTCCCTTAGTATTTATTGCAGGATTTGTAGTATATTACTGAAGAACAGCTTCTAGATTCTTAAATGCTATATTTGCTTTCTGCTAGTTGTCCCCAGTTGTCTATTGCTGTTACCACATAACTATGAGTAGTTCATACTTGTAGTTATTTATTGCAGTTCCTCACTTGCACCACCACAACTATCAGCACTTGCCTGTCACAGGGGAGGCTGCTGCCATCACCCCTGGCTGCAGCCTGAGGCATTCCCTACAGACCACGATCTTCACACAAGCATCCAGCTTCAGGGGTTGTACAGCACCAGAAGTGGCTGCACGACCCAGGATAGGACATGCCACGAGACTTGATAACCACTTCACATCTGGACATCTCCCTTCTGCTAGCAGCATCTCTGGGACCATTATGAACGCCTACATACCAGCTGCCACTTTAGCTGCCTTCCTTCTTCTTGCAAACCCTTCTGGAAGTGCCCCTGACTCTGGTGTTCCTTAACTACCAGATAAATAAGAAGCCTCTTTCTCACTTCGCAAGGAATCTCGCACGCTGCCTTGTAGTCTTCCCATCACAGCTCATTTGCCTTGAATTGCTGGTATGCTGTGCAGTGCTTTCTCTCACACCCAGCCCCAAAGAGCATCCCAAGGAAGGGAACAAAGGACATCCAGTGGTCCTCATGAAGCCTGGGAGTGCAATGGGGTGCTTCAACAGTGAAACTAGGTTAAGCAAAAACTCAGTTAAGAAGGAGATTTTGAGTGAGGTCTGAAGCCTGACAAATTCTGAACTGGACAGATTATATAAAGCAAAGGAGATTGGAGTGAAGAGGCAGTGTTAAAATAGAGAAAAAACTGGAGGAGAGACCATTTGGAGCAGGTGAAACAGAAGGCGCAATGTGAGAGAAAATGGACAGGAAAAAAATAATCTGTGCCCGCTACAGATTGCTCTTTCAGAGCTTGAAATCAAGTCAACATGCTTGAACCTAATCTTTATTCAGCTCTCTGGAAATAGAAATCTGCCTGAGAAAATAATTCTTTAGGCCATTTTTACAATGGAAGTAATAACCTTTCACCTGACAAACTAAGCCAGTAAAGTTTGAGATGCACTTAAACTGGTGACTGTAGGAGAAAGTCTGAGTTAGTAGGTCTGTCTTCAATGCAGGGGACGAATTGTGCACTGTAAAAGCACAAGTTATCACATATAACAATGAGAAGAAATTAAAATTTCCATCTTTTGTACAAATAGGCAACTAGTTCAGGGAAGGAAAAAACCACAGGCTGAACTCCCCAGTTGAAAACTGTATCCTAATGCAGATACACAAAGCTGGACCAAGGGAAGCCAATATAAATCTTATTTTTTGAGTGGTTAATAACATCCTGTTAGCAGACACCTTTCATACATAATGAAAAATGTATCATCAAAGAACTAGTGTACTTTTCTGAGAGCTGCTACTTCCTAGTATTCCATGTAAGTTAATCACTGTCTAAATCCATTTCTCATCCCTCTCAACAGCAAAATACCTATTGCAGGTGTATAAATTAAGGATCTCCCTCTCTGTTTCCCTTCAGTTTGTCATACTGCTCTTAGTTTCCACATTCTCCCATTTTCTTTCAGCCTTTTTCACAGCTATCCTATCCGTTATCTGGATTTGTCTTGTCTCTGATGGCATGGCAAAGTGAAACAGTACAGCCACCAGAACCTAGCTTGGGTTTACTACTTTCTATCAGCAATTTTAGCTCCTGTCTCAATCCCTCCATCTTTTTCTTAAGCAAAGAATTCTGCTTTCAGCTTAACTACAGGCCTCCTGTTCTTGGTTAATAAATCTAAATGTCACTGGGTTGCTTGCTTCCTTTATTATCTACTTTAATCCTGGTTGATGCTTCTTGACTTGTTGGAACCTGTTAGTGTCAAAGCACTCCGCAACATCTCTCCCTGTGTCATTCCTCAGGAATTCTGTCTTTATTTCTTCCTGGTTTTTCCCTCCTGCGAGGGTGCTTTTGTTGCAACTCTTGATAATAAGCACTCACACGCCTGTGGTTTTTGGTTTTGGTTCTTTCAGGGGAAAGGGGTCTTGCACTACTGATGATTTTTGTCAGTCTTATTGTACTTAAAAATACAGAGAGATTTAAGGAATATTAATTAGATTTTCTTTCCAACTGAAAATACAAAACTTACACTACACAATTCTTCACTAGCCTGGTAATGGAAAGGAAAATTTATGCTATGTTAGTGCCCTTATTTTTACCCCATTAAAAGCTGTGATGCTTTTTCTAGACAACATGTTTTTATTTTACACAGAACTTTTCAGTCTTTACCCCTTTTTTGTTTTTTACACCTGTGTAACATGACTAGAGCATACACAATATGATACAACCAGTAATCATATTACACTACTGGTATGTTGGTGGCTGGGTTCATATCTATGGTTAAACTCTGATGTTAGTTGATGAAAATAGTTTAGGAAACAAAAGCTCGCGCATTTTTATCAGCTTAGCTTGCATAGACTACATACAATTTGTTTAAAACATACATTTAACATATTGAAAAGCTATAGTAAATCCAGTTTTTAAACCTAGTTCTGAAATCCATGTTATGCATGAATAATTACTGTTTAACAAAATTATAGGTGCTAGGATAAATGGAAACCAATCCTTCATTCCAAACAGCAGAAGAGACCTAACAGATAACACAAAGAGATACCATATGAGAATACATCCACTGAACATCCACTTANAGACCTAACAGATAACACAAAGAGATACCATATGAGAATACATCCACTGAACATCCACTTAATTTGCAAGAGTTCAAAGGACATTCAATCCCAACAGAATGACATCAAAAAGGATTGTAAAAATATCTTGTCAAGCAGCATTGTTGTGCTGTCTAGCTTTTTAATCGTACCATAATGTTAATGCTATTAGAGTTTCTATAAAGACACACAGAGGTCAAGGATGCAAGAGGGAAAAAAAAAGAAAAGGGGAAAAGAAGAAAAGATTATATGTGCTAATTACATTTTCTGGAGCTTAGCGTGATGGTGTGACCTATATTTATGCGTTTTGGCCTGATATTATTTTAAAACTATTCTTTCAATATTAACTGGTTCTAGAGTAAGGTATCAAGTCTGTTATAGAAGATCAGGGGAGAATATGGGATGCTTACACTGGTGAAAGCTGTTCCCCTCCATTTCTCTAACTGGAAAATCTTCTGTTTTCAGTTTATGTAAATTTACATTTTAATTTTCCATACAGAAGAAGATGAAGCAAACTGCATATTTACAGAGGTACATGTTTACAATGTATCTTGTTCAGTAAAACTCATTTCATACCCATATAAATCTGCAACTGCATATGCTAAGAAGCTCATGGTTAATTTCAATCCTTCATCTAACAATCATAGATATTAAATTAGTTACCTTATTGTCAAATAAATAGTAATGTCTAGGTGCTATTTTTACTTAGTTTTACATATCCACACTTGACTTTGTTTCAGGTAAGGATGTTATTGAAAACAGTGCTACTTAGTGCACGAAATTCACGGCTTTTGTGATGCCAGTGGGGGCGGGAAAATTGTCAGTTATTCTTGGTTTTTTTTACATTGTTATTCATATTTGTACAAGCTTCTAAAACACTGCAACTTTACCATTAAATATTGCCTCTGGCCTATAGTTAGCACAGTCTATTTAAATTTCAATTGGAGAAAAAGACACCTTCTTTTTATATTATGTGATCAAAATTTTGAAGCTCTGTAATTTTCTTGCTGCTCATAGAAACAAAGCACCCAGGCTCACAGAGAAAGCCCTTTCTACAAGCTATAAATATTTGCTATTTGTAAAACCTCAATGAGGGTTTAGTTATTAAAAAACTAAAGGAAGAAAATTACCAGTAATGGTTGGTTTGAGCTAATGAGATGTTTTTATGCAAATATATGAACCTTAAATATGACCTGGAAACAAAAGACTGCTTAACAGTTACTATTAAGCTATACATTAGGAGATCAATTAACGAGAACTTCTTTCTAATGATCAAGCTGTACAAGAGTTGCTATGGAAACCTGGAAAGAGAGCGATTCAGAATGCAAAATAGCTACGGAAACAAAAAAAAATATTTGTAAACAAGTATCGTAAAATGTGTATAATCAGTTAAGTAATAAAAGGCTGATTCAATTCTTTTCCACCCCAATACATCCGGAAGAGGAGCACTCTTCCATATGAAGGTGCCAGTTTAGTCCATATTTGGATGCCACAAAGCAAAGCAATGCCAAGATGATCTTTATGTAATCAATGACAGTTCCCTAAATTACAATATGGGGTGGAAAGACGGGATTACTTTAAAGGTCTCAAAGAGCTATACAGTTTTATCATTACAAATTGCTGACAAAGAAAAAACACATTTGTGGCAAAGAAAGTGCAAATACAGGTGGTTAAAAGCAACGTTAATTCTTTCCCTTCATGCCTTAAAATCAAGTGTTACTTATATCAGAAACAGCTTAAAAATACTCAGATTGTCTTGTATGAAGCCTGTTGGCTTCTTCATGTTTTTTCATTCTGTTTTTTCCATCTATGTTGTGAACAATTCCTGAACATCCATGGCACCCGAATGAAAATACTGTTAAATAGCATTTTGGGTTACAAACTTATTTTCTGTCACTGAGCATGTCTTTTCAGCACATATTGAAGAAAGAAAAATTATACAGAGTCACATTTTCTGGTATACAGAGCATGTCTTGCTAATATATACACAGAGAAACATTCAACGCAGGGTTGGTAACTGGGATTTCCTGTAAAGATCTAGGGACCTTCTTGCAACAAACAACTAATATAATGGACTAGATGCACTCCCTCTCTTCTTTGTTCTCCCATTTGCAGGTTATCCATGCCTGCATTGACTCAGCTTTTTTGGCTGTGAAAAAGCACCACACAGTATCTGGATCTGGCAGAGAAGGATCTGCAGTGGGTGTAGATGATGAGTCACTGCTTGCATACCACAAAATCCTGCAGCTCCTTGTACTGCATACGTGCGTCAGAGGGACTGCAAGAAGGTGTCGTCCCCTGGCCTCCAGATGACAGATGGCTTTTTGCGGCAGGGCCATGGCCAGCTCTTCTGATCCACACTAAGCACAAGGAGACCCTAAGACCAGATGAAACGAGTCCCAGAAACAGCTACCAACAGCTCCAATGTCACAGCTCAGGTCTATATGTTATGGTGTGACCCCTTTTCTGGGATATTTCAATATTACTCAGCTGGTAATCTCTGTAATTGCATGTCAGGTAACATAATGATACAATCCAAGCAGGTGAGCAGGCGCCTAAAGTTCATTTAAGTGGTTTTCTAAACTGTGCCTGTACGCTTTTCACAGTCTTGAAAGCAAATAAAGATCACCAAAATCACAATTTTCTGTGAACAACTGACATTTATAAACAGGAAAAGGAAATTAGTACACACAGGTTTGTAGAAACCAAACCAGCAAGGGACTGCAGGGTCATCAAGTCCTGTTTTCTCTAGCAAGTTGTCCCATTCCTATATTTACCAACTTTCATCTCAACCTGTTCTAAGCATCCATTCATATGGATGTTTCTGAAGGAGGCATGTGAATGAGCACATTTGCCAATGAATTTGGAAGACTCTTTCAAAGTGGAACTTGAAAAAAGTGAATTAAATAAATAACATAAACCAACACAGGAAAACTATAATGAAAAATGTATTAAAATGTTATCCACCTCCACAGAGGTGGATGGGAGTGTATCTGATTGGCTTTTTCAGGGGTCAGTTTTAATCAATATAACTGGACTTTTTTTCCAGGACTCACCCTATGTTATAATCCCGCTACAGTCATGTATGATTGGACTATGAAAATGACCTAACTGACATACACCAAACTCAATGATTAATTTCAGTGGAAACCAGACAATGCTAATAAGTGCTTCCAAAAATCCTCTTCTACGCTTGTGCCTGTGTCTCACTTCATGTATGACATCAACTAATAATACTTTACTGCCTTATAAGTGTTATGTGAGGCTTGTTTAAGCCATTTTTTAAAAAATGCCTTCTAGGCTAAAATCCATTTAAAGTATTTGCTTCATATACACACTAGCTTACTTCTCATTTCCAATGATTTATAATCCAGAGATACTCTTATGTTTTTTGAAAGCATGACAGTAGAGATGTACCTCTGAATAGAAGACAGCTGCACTTCAGGGAAACAACATAAAAAGAAAAAAAAATAATATTTAGCCAAGTTGAAGCAATACACAGTTATCAGGAAGAAAAGAGTATTATTTCTGAAAGAAAACCTTTCAGGCTTCGACTTTGTGGGAAGGTCATTTTGGTTAACTTCAGCGAGATAATCAAGAAATCCAATTAGCTCTATATAGAAGTTACAAATCTGTTCTCATCAAAGAACACATAGCCTACAGCACAACCAAACAAAATACTATTAAATTACACCTATTGAAAAGAGAGTAGTATGCTCTTAATGAGAGCAGACTTAGAAGAATTGAACTAGAAAGTAACTAAAAAGAGAATAAATTCCAGCCACTTGTCAGATCAATCCAAGTTCCCGATAATAACTTGTGCCTCACTAAAAAAAAAAAATGTTAATCAGCATAGTGTTTAATTGACTGATTTGTAAAATGTGCTACTGAGCTCTTAGATTCATACACTTAAACTTTGTGAAATATCAGTAAAATCTGATGTGAACCCAGTAATCCTTCACAATGGGAGCACAGACTCCACTCCTAAGAGAATTCTTCTGGCAGGAGAAGGCAATAAATTTGTCTTGCAGGGTGACCTAGGGCCAGCTAACTTTTGGGATCAATGGAAGAATCAAGTTCCAAAGTCAAGGGCTCTGAGCAAATACCACCCAGAATTTATTTTATTTTTCAACAAGCTCTGAAATCAATTCAAATGTACTCATTTGCTGAACAAACTTCATGAGTAATTTATACATACAGTTTTAAGAATATTCCATATTCAGCTGAAGTTAGTGAAGTCCAATATACATATCCATGTTACAATAAAAGCTGTGGCTATCAGCATGTCACAAGTGGTTATTGTGGTATGTCTACAGCATCAAATCTTGCTACAAATAACTTTATAGGACAAATTTATAGGACAAAATGTAAACTTGTTTTTTAACAAAAAAACTTTCAGAATTTCATTGTCCTATCTCCAGTTAATTACTTAATTGCAATGCATATTGAGACCCCGGAGTTCAATTTTGATAAGATTCATTCAGTGTTCAGGTAAGAAGACAAATATGACAAGACCATAGATTTCCATAAATAAACTATTTTTGAGGCAATTTTAACTGCAAACCTGTATTATTACGAATTTACTCCATATTCTGCTAACAGTACTTGATCTCTTGCTTTTAAAACAAGAATTTAATCTTTCTTTTTCTTTTAAGTCCTCTGACCACTACTATATGGAAATAAGCATTTCTGCTAATTACTTCACTGAGAAAAAAATTATAGAGAAAATCAAGATGAATGAGGCACTGTGCTTTGCGCAAATCAGACAGACAAGCTGTCAGCGCTGCCTAACCCATCCTTAGAACAATTCCCTTTCCCCAAGGAAGTTGTCAGGAAAATGGAGGTCCTTGTCATTTCTGTGCTCGCAATTTAGGACTTTCCTTTCACACCTAGTTTATTTCTAGAATCTTTTGACACTATTCTTGCAATTAAGTGACAAAATAAT
>RSEF01000031.1:15839530-15858517 GCA_003993805.1 Himantopus leucocephalus
GCAGGCAGCTCTGTGTCAGTGCCTCAAGTGGCTGGGCAAATTATCAGTGCTTGAAGAGCCCTGGGGGACTCATCAGTGTTGGAGTGCCCTCGAGAACGCGCAGGAGCATGCAGGGTGGTGGCGCAGGAGCTCGGTGCCTGCGGGCTCCTCAAACAGACCCACTCCTCCAACGTTTTCTGCACAGGAGCTTTATGCTGTTGGATACCTAACAGGTAGTAGTTTGTGAAATATATTGGAACCTCAAACTCACTGGGTCCATTTTATACTGAAGAGCTATGTTATTAACTGAATATATTTCTCAACAAGAAAGATTTGGTTAATATGTAATAAGATCTCACCAACAAATGTCTGAGCTTCGTCATATATATTTACATCTCGACTATTGAGGAAAACATGAAAAAATGTGCAAGTATGGTTAGCACTCATTGTTTATTTTGCTCATTCTCTTTAAAGTTTTTTTTTTTCAAATTACCTTAAATTTCCTGAAAGAGCAGCCCACATTTCCTCAGCTGTATTCATAAGAGATATGGAAAAATTTGTGGATGTTTTTAAAGGGCGGTCAGTAACAGAATTACAAGAAAGGAAATTTTCACGAGGTATTGAAGAAAACTGTGAGTGTAGGAAAAGAAACTTAATTAGGGATACGGCATCTGTTAGCATACAGTAGTAAATTCTAGATAAAAGTGGCATTAGTTTCTAAGATCTGTTACATACAGACTTACACACATGTGTGTAAGCATGTGAGAGACCAGTGATGTACAAGGTTATGGGTTTACTGATGAATAACAAATATTGAAAGCTAGCAAGCGTGAAAAGCAGAACTCAGTTTTAAAATGAAAGATTTTTTTTTCCCATGTAACTAAATTCAGTGATATACATGTTGCAGATTACACAGAGCCTCGCCTTGCACAGCCTTATCGAACATTTACAAAATTATTCCAAATTAACAATGTAACCTTTGTTTTTGCAATAGTTCAAAACCAGTAGAGACTGTATGCCATACCTATGACAGATAAAAGGGAAATAAGGGCACCCGGGTGATTTACGTAACGAGCTCAACCTTAGAGTGTGACGAAGAAACTATCCACAGTTGGGAAGAGAAAATACAAAGACAGATTTTGGGAGAAAAAAAACAACACAAAACCCCCAGAACCGTATGTAATGTAAGACTTGGTCTTGCTTAAGAATTGTCTGTATGGAGACATTTGGAAAATATTAGTCTAAATTAAGAAAATAAGTGAAATCACATTAAAATTAATTAGTTGAACTGAAATAATATGTGTGCGTGCACCTAAGGTGGTAGTAGTTCAGTTAGGTTACTTCACCCCCAAAGGGAAGTAAACTAAATCAAACTGAAGCCATGAAGGGTTCAGTTACCATATGTCAGCAGTCTGTACCACATACATTGCAAATACAGGGTCATCTCAGGGCTTAAGTAAGAACCATGGGCTAAATTAACCACATAAAAAGTTACTGTGGATCATCAATAAATTATGTGTGTGTCTACGGCATATAATTCACAACAAAAATGTTCAGAGGGATTCAGTGTGTTTTAACTAATCCAGTTCTGACATTTGTGAATTCTTCTCAAGCATTAACATAAAAAGATACCAGCCAACAGCAAGTTGTCTAGATTTGCTTCACTAAAAAACATTAAACTATTCAGAATTTACAAATGGATGAAAGATAGAATAATACCATTTGTCCTGTTGGGGGAGTGTGGACCAAATTCAGATGGATTACTCAGGGTACTCTTTTAAGTTTCAACACATCTCCCTCTATTGTCCCCAAAAAACAATGCCATGCCCTAGCACCTAATGTTCATTAGAGTAAAAGAAGGTAGCACCCGGTGAAACACCCATTTTCCATGGAGTTAGCTGGAAAACACTGGTTTTCCAGGAAATCGAGTCACTTCTGCACAGCACGACTCAAAGCTGCTGCACAGAGTATCAGGGCAGCCCCTTGGGCACACAAGGTCTTGTTTCTCACTGGGTGCATGGTAGGTAACACACTCGGTCTCTCTCTGTCCTTTGAACAGACTCCTACCTGGGAAGGATGTGAAGGCTTTAGAGCCCCTGTCCTTACCCCGTAACCCAAACTCTGGAATAAAGAATCACCACTCATTTCGACCCCCCTCCTGCCTCTCTGCCTTTTATTCTGAGCTGTGCAGGGCCTCACATTCAGCAGAAGTCCTTATGTGGCGAAAATACCTTTTTTAATAGGCATTATGTATGCTACGAATATACTTATATTATATTATATTATATTATATTATATTATATTATATTATATTATATTATATTATATTAGCACTACAAGCTGAAGGAGAAAAAATGGAGGGTCTGGCAGTTGGGCAGAGGTGTTTGTGATCTACGATCTTTGTTAGCAGTAGTTTCGAACTGCAAAATGAGCACATCAGCTTGCTGGTTTTAGGTAGGTCAATACCGAAACAGCTAATAGTGACTTTTACATCATCAGAATTTAAATTCTTTTTCTTCCTTTTCTAATGCAACGGTTCACCCCTCTGAGCTACCCAATGAAACTCTCTGCAGACTCAAGAAGATAGCAGTCTGTTATCTGGCTCAAGTGAGAAAGATTTAATTAGCAGCAAACTAAGCAGCTGAAAGCACAGGTTCTTCACACAACTCTGCAGCAAGCAGTTGAACGTTTCTTTAACTTGTGCCAGCTGCTAACTGTCACCTGGAGCCATTATCGCAATCAGACATCTCGGGGACACATCAGCCATGCTTCAGCTCCCCAGCCAAGCTCTTTTCCATTGGTGATAGTAATTGTGGGTGTAACAAGATTTGTTATTACCTTCCTCTGCAATGAGGACTCTTGTACCACAAAAAAATTACTGCACTGACTTTGCAGACCAGTGTTCCAAGGCTTCAGATCAAAGATAATGAATGATCATATGACATACCAGAAATTTTTTTTTTTAGTACAGAAGACCATTCTGTAAAATAAAAATATTTCTTCAAATAACATCTACACACTTCTGAAAAGGCACACATCTTCTTAGTCTCAAATGCCAATAACATTTTCTAAGCTGTTGGATGTTCTTATACATATGGAAAAAAAAAGATTAGATGCGCAATTTTAAGACATGCAAATCAACCCTTTAGGGACTGAACACTATGGAGTGAGAAGGATGCTGTAAAGAGATAGGCAGGAGGATCCCCAGGAGGGAGGACTCTCTGGAGGGATGAACAGATCATGCTGAATGTGGGAGTCATGCTCACAACGCTCCTCCAGCACCTCTGGAAAGCAGGCAGCTTGGAGTATTACCTGTATTGTTTTTCATTTGTAGGAATCATTGTTCACTACTCACACAAAGCTCCCTCCAGAATCATAAACTGAACCGCTAAAATCTGATAGGGAAATAGGCAGGAATAAGGAAGGGCTGTAACTGGGGCTCACTGGGAAGCACACCAACCTGCCATCCACTGCATGCCAGGAAGGACCCCACCGTACTCACCGTGCATGTAACATTTCTCTTCTCAAAGTCTTTATTAAGATTAAATTCTCAGTGGCTGCAGAGCTGCGTGTATGGATAACTGTAGAAGATTTAGTATACATAGTGTTTTTAATCAACAATCACCAAGGATTGGGCAGATATTAAAAGCTGCCCCAAAGTCCCTAGACCTCCACAGCAGCCCGGAGCATGCAGGAATAAGCAATGGTGTTCTGAAAGGTCCCCAGGCAGCCTTTAACGTCATCATTCTTTTATGCATGTGACCTTCACGCTGAGTATATGTAAATTTGTTTTTCTTTTTCAGAGCTGATGGGGTGGATACCAGGAGAACTCATTGCTTCCTCCTTGTAATCCCACAGCCATACGAGGAAAGGCCAAAATCCTGTCTCAATTAATTCAGACTTAACGTTTTGTAAACCAGGTAAATAATAGCTCAGTGAACAGATTAGAAAATTGGGACACAGATAAGGACATATGATGTCAATGGCCAAGGTTCAGTCAAATATACTAAACAATATGGTTTCAGATTCAATATTGTGCCCTAGATTTTATCAAAACCAAGGGCTTATCTGCAGCCTCAGACTAGATTGAAGTATTTATTTAGTTCACCTTTTGATTAAAGTAGAAAATCACAAGAAACCAGAAAACATTTCAAGCAACTTGACTGTGTATTTGTTTTTACTTAACTGTTGCACTGGAGACTGTTTTATGCTGAGAGTCACCCATTCATGCTAAATATGGCAATAACAATAATATTTGCTTTGCCAATCACTGCAATTTCTTACAAATTTTCTGTGACAGAGACATGTTTACAGCACCACCTGCAGCACTATAAAGCTAAAAAATTATTGTTGAAATCAGGTAAATCATTGTATCTACTCAACCTTTTGTACCTGTGCTCCTACTCAACACATGCAAACAGCTCCAAAGTGTACAGACATGTTGTAAACCCATTATCACAGTTTTGACAGACCTCTCACCATACCATATTTATAGTTGTGAACAAACATACTGGGCCAGTTTATTTCAGTTTAAGTGACCAGATGTCCTCTTGTGGAAGTCAAGTTCAGGCCTCATATTACTTTAGTACCTTTAAATTATTTTTAAGAAATTCTTTGCAAGCCTGCAATGTATAGATTACTTATATTGCAGAGATTAAAGGGAACTGGTTTTCTCTCAAGGAAAAAAACAATAATGTCTATTAAAGGAGACCAGAATTCTCATTTAATATATTCACTCTGACCTGTTTATATTATTTTATTTAATATGAAACAGAATAAAATTAAAGTTAGTCTTCAAATTATGAAGTTTCGATAAGTAAACATTCTATTTTTACACAAACTTTTCAAAAGTATAAAATGCTTTGACTTGCTTGCATGATTTTCTACTGTTTCTTTAAGACTGCATTTTGTGCAATCACTCTGGGGATCATGGGAAAATAATAATGATTATGTTAAGAAGGCAGAATAATTTTTAAAATATCTCAATTTGAATATGTCTATCAGAAGATTCAGGAAAAATATACTTGGACTATGTAACATATAGTCCAAGCTAAAGACCTGAATTATACATAATATTTAGCAACTAAACTATAACATTAATTCACATTTTTTCCATATTAAAAAATTCACAATTTAGATTTTGAGTAATAAGGGTACCAAAAACAGTTTCAATGAGACCAAATTACTGAACAGAAGTTGGAAAAAAAGATTAAATATTTACTTCACTATTACCTATTCAGTATAATTCAAGAGCTAATAAAAATGACTATTTGCTCACATATTCATGAAGTTTTATGTACACTGGTTTTATTCTGTAGATTTATTAACACTTTCAGGAAATTTCTTATACTCTCAATCTTTCCACCAGTGAATATTCATAAAATATAATCTTACTATCAAGAAAAGAAGTGTGTGTTGCTCTTGCAGTCTTGTGGAATGAGGAACTGTGACTCATTTAAAAAAGAGGCTGTTGCATTAGTAAGGTCCAGTGCATTTCCAACAAGTTTAGATGGACCACCCAGCAACCCTGTTGCCATGCAGCTGTAGGTTTTACTGGCTATAAAATGTTCAGATGTAGTAGGGTTTCCAGTGCACTGCCTGCTTCCTGATACGTTCACTTGTAGAATGGCTTGGGATGTCACGAAGTAGAAGAAAAATCTAGAAAAATGAACTGAAAGCTAGCAAATTAAGCATGCCAAGAAGTACTTCCAAGTACTGTAACTTGATCACTTATCTAGTTAAACTGTTAAAATCATCCCAGTTTGGGATTGTCTACATTAGTGTTTTAGTGTGGATGGGGAGCAAACTTTTGAAGTGACTCTTCCAGTTGTTTCCGTTGACTGTGCCCTGGTTTGCACTGCGGAGCTGTCTCAGGGCACTTAAACTGGACTCTCTTCTCGCAAAAGGTGACCCCCAGAAGTGAATCTCATGCTCTCTAATCCCTGACTGGCATTCAAGTTCGTGGGACCAGACCAGAACAAGTCTGCAGCAGTGCACAGGTGTGCAAGGAGTGAGGACATGGGACACTTGGCATGACCCACCACACCCCACGGGTCTGCCTGATGCACTGCATGACTCCCTAACAGACACAGTGACTTTTTGGCCCAGAAAAGCTATCATTCTGCCAAACAATTTCCAGTTGTGGGTTAGAAGTTAGGCTATACACTGCTTCTGTTAGATTGTTTACACGTGGCCTGTATGTTTTGGAGCAGTCTTAATTATATCGCTTCTCTGTGCCAAGTACCCTCAGGGACAGAATGGTATCAAGCACTTTAAAGGTATTGAAACGTAAGCGGCTTCAGGATAATGCATGGGATGAGGTTCTGTTGGACTCAACCCTTAGTACAGTGTCACTGTTAAAGATCTCCATGACTTGAAAATAGTGCAGGGCAAAGTCCTTCAAAACCCTAATCTTTGAAAAAGGGAAAGAAAAATAAATCAAACATGTTGCCACAATCTGACAACTTCTTAGTAAGGTAAACAAAACTGAGTTTTACCATTCCCGAGATGACACCCCGGAATATGCTGCTGTTGCCGCAAAAAAACCAAACTCAAAAACCAACAACCATAAAAAAAAAAGAAACAAGATAGGGTGGGGCATCAGGAGGAACCACCATGACCTCTGTCAGCAAAGGGTTGCATTTCCAAGAAAAGGCAAGGCAGGCAGAGAAGTGTCAGCATGGCATAGAACTGCCACAGCCTTTTTACAGTACACAATGCCCATGCCCTTGAAGAAAGCATACAAACCTCTGTTGCTGAGAACTACATCCAGTTCAGAACTCACACCCAGTCCACAGCAACTTTTCCTATTGGCCAATAGCCTGAATGTAAACTGATGTATAAAGCCTGGAAATTTATGAAAAAATATTTAAATAAATCTTAAAGTTTCTTAGCATTCTGCTTTAGCTCTGCTTTCATATATCATCACAGAGTCATCACAGAATCATAAAATCATGGAATAGTTTGGGTTGGAAGAGACGTTTAAAGGCCATCTAGTCCAACCCCCCCTGCAATGAGCAGGGACATGTTCCACTGAATCAGGTTGCTCAGAGCCCCGTCCAACCTGACCTTGAATGGTTCCAGAGGTGGGACATCTGCCACCTCTCTGGCAACCCACGCCAGTCATAATCATCACTTAGGGACTAAATACTATTTCATTTCTTGGTTTTCACTGTGTGCTTATGGTCATTGATGATAAATTAGACGACTTTTTTTTTTTTTTCCCCCAAGTGATAGTCCTTTCTCTTTATAAGTCTCCCTAATTCTATGTTTGGCTTCCTTCATTTGCCCTATCCAGATTATGTTGGTCCCTGAATCCTCAATTTTGTAGGTATTATCTCATGACAGGACTTCTGCAACTCCAGGACAATAATTTTGTTTTTGTATCCATGTGTAGCATGCCTGGGAATTCAATTACAATTAGGGATGATGAAAACTACAACAGTATAAGCTGAATATTCAAAAACTTAACTACTTTGTTGTGCAATAATGTCTGACCTTAAATATCAGAGTACAGCAAAATAACAAAGCAAAATGGCACAATAGGGCATAAAATACACCTCTCAATAGTATTCTCAAAGAAAGCAACACAAAAAGTTTTAATTTTAAGGTAAACAGTCTGAAAGATTCAGTTGTAGAATTTTATAAAAGGAAAGACTTCCAAAACAGCAGTGTTAATTGAGGAGAAGCCTGATATTTTGACACAGCAAAGGGTAGGGATGGAGGAGAAACAGGTCAGAAGCCAAACATAAATTATGAGAGGGGCCATAAACATGAACCAGATTTCACAAATAGAAAGGGGAAAAGGTTTGAAGAGCCTTTAATGTTAACAATAAAATTTTGAAGTTGATTCTTAGCTGTAGAGGTAGCCAATGCTGTTGCCTGACTAAAGGGTAATATGAGAGTAGCAGAAACAGTAATAAATTAAACAAGAGGCAGAATTTTGAACAGATTGCAAGCAGAAGGCCGAAGGAATAGGAATACTACAAGAAGTTCATTATTGTTAAAAATAATTGTGGTCTGATACAGAACCTTGGCTGAAAAATTCTAAACAAGTATAAAAATAGAATATAAATAGTATAGTTATTATTCATCCCATAGTTACACAGAGCACACCTGCACCTTTTTAATCACTGAGATTGAGATATTTTGACAATGATTTTTAACTAAAAGTTCTCACTGCACTTTGTCAGTAATCATCCAATGAGAGCAGCCTCGTTTTTCATCAATGGAAAGAACAGAAGCATTTGGGAATGAAGGTACTGGGAAAATGTGGCTTTTTGTGTATTTTTGGTTCAAATGCCCACGTTTCAAGAACTTTCAGGTATCATTTGTTGCATACACATCTCTAAACCGTTTTTCTTCGTGCTGCAGAGGGAAAGAATAATTAAAAAGGGTGAAAGAAGCCTGAAGGGATTATCTAGGCCATCTCCTTTTCCCTAAAAGAGGATCATCTTACACCAGTGTACTCAGATGATGGAGAACCCACAGTCTCCCCTGTCTATCCCCACGCTTCATTATTCTTGGTATTTAAAAGCTTCTCTTCACAACCAACATTCTTTCTCACTGAAATGTAAACCTATTACTCTTTGTACTATACGTTACAGACATGGCAAACAGATTATTCCCTTCCTTTTCACAATGGCATTTGCATACTTGAAGACTGTTATCATGCTTCCTTTCCGTCTTTCATTCTCTAGATTAACAAATTCCAATTCTTAAACATGCAAGCAAGTACTGTTTACTTCAATGGAACTACCAGATAGGGACTCTCCCATGCTTTGAATGAAACTTTATTCATTGGTTGAAACAAAGCCCAGTTGAGCACTCCACAATCAGTAGGAAAGGAAATCAGCTTGGCAACACTCGTGGTAGGACAACTTACCTCTTCAGTTCAATGTCAGTTGAGCGGTTATGAGAACAGGCCAAAGACGAAGACTTCTCAAAAATAGCTACACACTACAGTTAGCTGCATCCCCAAATGGAGGCATAAGTGAATGGTAGAAGAAAGCCTAAATAGCCAGATGCACTGGAAGACAAGAAGTTTGGGATGCCACTCATCAAGGCATGAGCACTTGGGAGTGGGAAGGGAAGGGTCTGTCTATGGCTCTGCCTCTGTCCACCTCTTTCACAGAGGTTGCAACACGCTATTCTTCATTACTTTGTAAATCATCCTCTAATCTTCCCTCTTCACCATCTTCACTTTCACTTAACCACACAGACTTTGACCATAATTTAGGCTGGGAGAAGTGAAATCTTGACACACAACCTGTACATCTCAAAAAAAGGTGTGTCCCTTCCAGTAATTCATTCCCTGTTTTCAGTCCCCGAGTTTCTGTACTCCTTCCTCTTAGTTTAGGAGGTCAGAATACCAAGAAACCAGGCTCATTCCTGACCTCTGCAAGAAAACAATTCTGTCAGCAAACTGGTCAGTTCTGTCTCATAACAACCATTTCTACGGCAAGGTCAAAGGCTGCCAACTAAAAAAGGAAAAAAACCCAACCCTACCCAATTTTAACAGAATAGCAACAATAGTAGTAAAAATGTTAACCTCTCCTAATGGAATTTGGTGTGTTGATGTTTTTAGTGCAGTAAAAATCCATGCATTGGAAAGTTTTCACATTTCCTTTGACTGCACAGAAATATGCCATAAAATTGAGTGAAAGCATGATTTCAAAAGCATAAAGTTTAAGTTCAGTGTATTCCAGAACATTGGCGACCCTAATTGTAATAGACTTCCTACAATAGGTTTTCAACATTATCTGTAGTATGCAGTGAACATACTTGTCAAACAGACAATGATCCTACAGCCTAATAGAACCATCTTTCTTAAGCACATTGTAGCTTTTATTTTTTACAATAAACAGTAGTCCTAAACAATAGCAGTTATGTGAAATACAGTGTTTGTAAGGGCCTTGGGAGCTGCGCCTTGGGAACAGAGACTCTAGTACGGCAGCATCTGCTGTCAATCCTTCATACATTGTTAGCGCTATAATAATAATCTCTTCTCCACCTTGCATAATACTTATGCAGAGCTTAAAACTACGGGGTCTTCTGTGCTATAGTTCAAGTGCAGAGTGAATTATACCATTTGACATGAAAACACCTGAAAAGTGTGGTCTATCACGGTAATGCTGACAGAACCTTAACTCTAGTGGTACTAGCAGGTGTCATTTGATTACAGTATCTCCTGCTTATAAGACTGCCATGGTAATTAAAGCATGTCAGAACTACAAAACAAGTGTAGTAAAGACACATTTTATGACAGAAACATTAACAGAATTTTTAAAACAGATCTGCTATGGTATTAACAATGGAAAATTGTGTTCTAAGTCATAATGATTTAGTGCTGAATTACAGAAATAGTTGAAATGCCTAAATACAATGGCAGTTGGTACTATTCTTAAGGATTACACATGCACAAAAGTGCTATGACAAATACATTTAAATATCTTTAATGCTGCAAAACCTGGAAAGGCAATTAGCAGCAATAAAATTTGTATTGAATTTGGATAAATTTTAGACAATTAGCCTTCTTCTAAATGTAATTTCTGGCCAAGAAATCCATAGGGACACATGACTTATCCACATTTATTACTCATTAGAGCAGAGTAATTCCTGTCATGGCTGAACATCAAGGGATTTATCATCATAAATTCAGAGCAGCTAATGGACTGAGTAGTCCTTTTCTCCCAAGAACAAATCCCTAGGTAAAAGATATGAAATATAAATTGACCACAGCAAAAGGAGTGCATAGCGATAACACGCATAGTAGATGTATACAGTTATTATGTGCAATATGTAGATACATGCATTTATTCTATATTGGTAACATACTGGGAATGTAGATTTACTCATGGGCACTTTTCCTACATTTCAAATAGCACAGATAAAGTCTGTGCATGCCCTCTAATTAATAAGTTCTCCTCCAAGTGTTTTGAGACAAATACGCTCTATGAACAAAATTTTGTCACTCTTCTTCTCAGCTAAAGCATCCTTCCTGTCTTGAGTAACAGTATAATCAGTGTGGTCTATCTTTTTTTATCCTACAAGTCTCCAGCACATCAAATTTAGATTCTTCAAAATAATGAAAGCAGAGAAACAACTAAAATATTTTTGATTTAAAAGACAGAGTTTAACAGACCAAAAGATTCAGCAGTTTGGTGACAGTTACCCTTTGCTTTATTTCTTAAAACAGTAATTCCTATTGAGAACAAATGTTTCAATATAGATCAGTATGATTTCACCTGAACCTGTGTGCCATTGGAGCTGAACACAAACCTGAACACTTTCAGGTGGAGAAAGAATGAATAAGTACAGCTGTTTCATTACCATTTACTTTTTACCCACCCTCACATTATTCCGCATTAACTCTAAGAAAAAAATACAAAAATCAACAAATATCTGAGACAGGCTGGCTTTGGTGTATTCCTGCCATAATGCAGTCACCGGATGTTCTGTTTCCCTTTTCCAGAGGTTATGACTGATAAACTTCACAGAACTTTAAAGCAGGATTCATGATGTGATCTGAAAGGACTTTGGACTGTCTCTATGTCTTCTGAACTCATTTTAACTAAGTTTTTTCAGACAGATAATTACCAAATTACATCTACTCTAAGATTGTTTTTTTATCTAGTTTATATCTACTTCTTTTTGTGTGAATATCTATTTTTAAACTAAATTGCTGCTTTCACTTTCCTTTGCATAGGGAAATAATAAATATAAACCTCTGTGTATATAGAAGACAAATTCTTTTAGTATTTTCTTAGACCAGGAGTGTACATTTGAAGCAAACTGATTGTCCCTGCTTATTGTGCTTTGGTTTATATTGCAGGGCTTTTGTGGGGTGTGCAGACCGGATGTTTTTTAGGTTGAAAGCAAACCCGAACATGCACTCCTGAGAACATCTAATGTTCTCTAACAATAATGAACATTCAGTCCATGAGGCCAGACTAGAGATAGCCCAAACTAAATTGCACTGAAGATGAACAGTCTGGCCACCAGGTCCTCACAATCAGCCTTGCTGGTCTCCATTTCCACCCTTACAACACTTCTTTTTTAAAAACACATAGTCCTATTTGCTGTTTTCTATACCTTCTTCAGTGCAATCACCTTTCTGAAAATGTGTATGTCCTCAGGCTTTCTGTGACAATGAAACTAATTCCACCTCTACCATACTATTCATTGTTATTTTTCCCATATAATAGTCCAGTCGAGTCCTGTATTGATGATGTCCTGCAAAATTACTGTCAGAAACCATCATTAGCAATCTGGTTTTGCCCACAGCATTAAAGGAAGTATTTAATAAGACTGGTCTCAAAATGGGTCGTTAGGTTATTCATGACATTACTTTTGTCCAAGTTAGTAATTCCCTTTGCAGCTTAATCCATTATCACCTCCCACTTAGCTCATCTTATCTGCTTTAAAAGTTCTTGTACTAGCCCCATATTATCAAATTCAATTGGTAATTTCCCATGTGGCACCCTATCAAATGCCTTAGTGAAATCTAGACTGACTACACAGAACACATTTCCTCTGTCAACTGCCATTTAAAACCCAGGATAACAGGGTTAATCTGACATGCTCTACGTTTGACAAAGATGTTTTGCATTTCATCCCATTTTCCATTTATCTCCCAACATTTATTCTTATTCTCTCTCCTTTTTTTTTTTTTTTGACTTTGAAAAGCTTTGCACATTATTGAGGTCAGCCTATTCAGCTTGCTGTTACTTGAATTACT
Organism: Himantopus leucocephalus; assembly: GCA_003993805.1. Lineage (NCBI taxonomy): Eukaryota > Metazoa > Chordata > Aves > Charadriiformes > Recurvirostridae > Himantopus > Himantopus leucocephalus. Next base: position 15,852,249 of record RSEF01000031.1, read on the forward strand.
TTTTCTTCATAAACATGGTGTTTACTCCTCTCTAGTAAAAAACATCATCTTGAAGTTAATGCACTTATTGAACACTTTGACTTGCTGAATATGCAATGCCAGATCTTTCAGTATTATGGCACAAAGATTATTGCTACTGAAGGTAAAGTAAAATTCAAAGAGTTTTGCAATGAAACAATTGCTTTTTCCTAGACCTTCCCTAATCATCAGTAATTGATGGCTGGGGTTAAATCACAACAGAGGAATAATCTACACCATCTTTAATCTTAATCACAATCCCATGAATGTCCCTTGGTCTCTGGCAGCCCTAGGAACTGTATCTGAACATCACTCTGGAACTTCACTGCCAAAGCAGGCAATCAGGTCCAAATTAGGAGCCACAATACATGGCTTAAATAACACCACAGGCACCTAAAATTAGGCATTATATTAATTAAACTGTATCTTCTAGTCATGAACTCTTGTATATTTATAATAATTACTGGTAGCACTATCTAATTTGCCTTCATGCCTTGTATAGAACACAGAACTTTTTTATCTAGCCAGTAGCTGGATGAGCGTTAGCACACATTTGGAGGGCAGAGGAAGGAAAATAGAAAACAGAAAAGTCAATGTTGACATATTGGCTTCAGGTGATTATGAATACTTCTCTGTAGTCTTACTTCTCTGTACTCTTTTCCAGTGGCTAAACCTATTAAAAAAGTATACTTTAATTTTAGCTTGTGTTTTTGTAGTTTAGGCTTTCAGCAGCTGGTGACCCCTGGTATGCATTTATCTATTATTTTCTGTGGCTTTCCCAAATTCAAGTACTTTGTGGTTATCTTGAAGCATTGAGTGTTAAAAAGAGTAGAATGATACTGTGATAAAAATTGGGGAAGAATATGTAACGTCAACATAATTTTATAATATAGTATATTATTATGATAAATTGTATTTCATGCATTTGCAGGAAATAAAAGCAGTCGCTTCAAATCAAGTGGCACTGTGTATAAAATATAGCATATTGCATAACTAAGCAAAATTTATTACTAATAGCAATAACAATGACAGTAGTAAATGTTTCCTCAAAGACAGTTATAAATGTTTCCTTAGAATGTCCTCATTGTGAGAGCACACTTTTCCAGGTCAAGAAGTTGTTAAAACATTCAGTAAAGGACTTCTGTACCTGAGCAGGCCTTTGGTGAAGCTGAGAAATTTAAGTTGAGATTGATGCAAAATTTCATCTCCGCTACTCCAGGTTTCTAAGTGCTTTAGATGTCTACTTGGCTGGCTTTCAGTTCCCTGAGGCCAATGTATAAAAAAAGGGTGTTATTTGGGTAGTTCTGAATAAGTGTTTAGCATTACTACAAGCTGATTAGCACATTGCTGAAGAGTTTTGGTTGGGCAGATGTACATTTTTACATGAAAATTACCCTAAAGAAGACATAGATACTAGATCCCGATCGGGACACAGGTATGGAGTTCCTGGGGGTAGTTATGAGCCACAATCACCTATCAAAAATATAAAAAAGAAGCCTGATGGGTTGAACCATTTCTGTGATTACACAGAGTGAGGGTTTCTTTTAAGTTTGCAAGTTTTGGTTTGGATATTTCAGTTCTGCTTTAGAGGTCTGAGCCTTCCCTTGACCTAGCTTTAAAAGCAAATCCACAAAGGGAGCGAGCGCTTTGGCTCTGCCTGGTTTTGGGTGATCTAGCCACCCAAAACCCATCAGGCTCAAAGGCAAAATTTTACTTCATCCTGTTTCTGATGTTAGGTCTGGTTGTAAGCCTCAGAGCCGCAATATAGCCTGAGTGATCACACAGCACTTTGAGTCCGTCAGTCCTAAGCTTTTCAAGTTAACATTTTACAAAGGGTCACAGTGAAAAAAGATTTATTATACAGCACAATTTTCTGATTTGGAACAGAAAACAATGAGTGTATGTGACTGCCTGAGCTGGCTGAGATCTTAACACAGCTTATTTTTATTAAAGGATAACTGAAGTTTAAAGTGTGACTGGGAGTATTGTGTTGAAAACAGGTTAAGGACAGCTTGATATGTGTTAATTAAAAATGAAATCTGGGTTTAAAAAGGAGAGCAGTTGCATCTGGGGGAGTAAGCTGGGAAGAAGTCACTGGAGTGAGTTATATCATTCACTTTTCTTTAATCTTCAAGTATTCCTTTTATTGTAGAATAAAGTAATAGCTTCTCTCTGCCATGATTGGTTGGAAATCACCACCTGTAGGGGAAGGATTTTTTTAGGAGGGTCAGTCTTGTTTAAGCCTGGTTGCTCTTCTAAATAATTTTCTTAAATCACACATGATTAGATAATGGATATTCTGCAAGTACAATTTATTTTAAGTAACCTGTACACTTTATGTTGAAAGCTAGTTACTTATTCAGTTATTAATCAGTAGCCAATCAAGATTAAGTTGCCTAAAGGTGATATATAATTTTAATGTTTCTGTAAAAAAATTATCAAGTCAGAAATATTTAAATAATTAAACAATAACCATTTTGCTGTTTCTTTAGTGATAAAGCAGCATTGCTTACAACTGGGGAAACCAGGGTAAAAACAGGCAACACCTTAGAGGTGATTTATTAAGGTTATGCAATAATAACACAACGGGTCATTCAAATTGTTTGATATCTGTGGCATTTAGTGCTCCCAGAAGAAAAGAGAGTCCAAGACAGAGAAATCTGTTTTCATACATTAGCAGCAAAGAATCCTAGCAACACACACAAACAGCAATTTAAAGGTCCTATTTATTTATGTATTAAATGAAATAAATAGATGGACTCTTAGAATGAAGCGTATGGAAATATTAAGAAATATCAAAAAAGTATAGGTATTTAATACTGAGTATAATTTTTCACTTAGTGGATCCAGGTCATGGATTGCAGTAGGCATACCTTGAAAGAAAACTTGCATCAAAATTTAATCTAATACTTCAATGTACACTGCAGATAGAAAGACTAAAACTAGTATCCCTTTTCTGAAGTACAGACAACCACTTAACACAGCAGAACATCAAAAAGGAAGAATGAAGTTTAATCACTAAATCAAGCATGGAACTAGATGATCCTGTGCCTTTTTTTCCCCCTTTAATTAGGGCCTGCCCAAAGTTTTAGTGTTTTGGGGGCTAACAAGGAATTCACATTGGTGTAACGGACTCTTTACACCTGCACTCATAAAAATGTGCTGATACTTTCATACAGAGGACAAGATGTGATCAAGGAGTGAACTGTAACTGAACAGATGATCTACCTGTACGTCCTGTAATCTAATTACTGTAGATGGGCTGTCTACACATCCATGGAGGCTGAAGCCCATGGGCTACCTTCAGTGTTCATGATTTGATTTGGAATATGGTGCTTCTTTCTTCAAAACACAACATCTCGCAAAGACGTATAAATTGATTTACCTGACCAAGAAAACAGGTATATAGTGGGAAAATAAGGTGTTTTCTCCTTGTTTTTAAATTTATACTGATAATGCTAAAGGGACAAAAAAAAAAAAGATAAAATTATAGCTACTTGGATACACTTTAGATCACCATCTATCCATTTACTGGAAATGCTAGGGAACATGAGGACCTAATCAAGGCTCAAAACCATTCCTACCTAAAATAAATTTTACTGCCCCAAATGAAATAGAAAAACACCCTCTGCACACATTCCCATAATATAGTGACTCAACATTTTAAAGTTCTTGTCATCAGCTTCTCCTGGATCTATGACAGGGCTAGCTTCAGTAATACTGAACTCAGTATTCATACAGAGTGCTTACTAAATATTGGACCTTAAAAATAACTAAATACTGTAAATGCAAGCAGGCTCCTTCTCACTGAATTAAAAGGTAAAAAAATGCATGCCCCTTAGAAGAACAAAGAGGATCACAGGTTCTAGAAGCAATGAATATGAAAGTGGGATTCTTATTAATGTATGCAAAAGTCTGAAGGGAGAATGCAAAGACAAACAGTCAGGCACTTTCCAGTGGTGCCCAGTGACAGGACAAGCACAAACTGAAAAACAGAGGTTCTCTCTGAACATCAGGAAACACTTTTTACCAGTGAGGGAGACTAAGCACTGGAACAAGTTACCCAGAGAGGTTGTGGAGTCTCCATCCTTGGAGATCTTCAAAAGCCATCTGGACATGGTCCAAGCCAACTGGCTGTAGGGGACCCTGCGTCAATAGAGGGGTTGGATTGGACAAATTCTAGAGGTTCTTCCAACCTCAATCATTCTGTGATTCTGTGGATGTCTATGCAAGCCTTCACTCCATCCTGAAATGAAATGTCCTGGACCCTGGTCCAAGTGGTACCTATAACCATTGCTCCTTTGCTTCTAAAATATATGTCCATAAGATATCAGGGTGGCACCAACCCTTGACTGTTCCACTCATACACACGTGATCTTGCATGTATGTGGTTGATTGAAGTAAGAAAGCATCAAAATAACCATTTCTGCCAACTTTATGGTTAATAAAGGAACTCACCGGTAGAGAACTCTTTCAATAACAAGTAGTTATAGACTGAATCCATTTATTCTGAACCACCTACATAGATCCAAAAATGTGAAGTGAGACACTGGAGACTAGATGTCTGATTGAAGAGGGATCTCACTGAAACAATCCATATTAACTCACAGAACAGCAATATTAGGATAGCAAATGTCACTTCAGTAGTGGAAAAAAGATGAACTTTGTGCTTCAATTGCAAGTTTTTAAGTTATACATAAATGTGTATATATTCGTCACTATCACAGCCAAGAAGAATATATAGTGATAATTTGGGGGTTGAGCAGGAATTCTATTTTATTCCCTGCTATAAATTTGAAAAGATCACAGATGAAGTTTTTGGGGGTGGGGAAGAGGAAAAAGTTTTAACTTTAATTAGAGCCAGATTACCCATTTCTGTACAGTTTACTGCAATTGTATTTAACCCGGATAACCCTTGTTAAGGTTTAGATCTGGTCTCCTAAGGAGGTCCAGGTAAAGGAGAAAGAGTATAGTCAAGCTTAGCATTTTGAACACAGACTTAGTAATCAATTTCTTTTATTTTTTTAGAGTTTATACTCAAGGAGAAAGTGTAGCACACACAAAAAAATCCCGCAAATCCTATATAATTTAGGAACAGACAAAAATACATGCATAAAAAGCAAATATAAGCACTGATATATACACATGCACACACACAAACACACACACTCTCCTACAGTAATTCCTGTTTTACTGATTTAGTGTATAGTCCCAAGTACACTGAAATCAGCAGCCCACAACTGTGTGATTATCCTGATTTCAGAGGTGTATCATCACACTTTTTTTCCGGAAAAAACTAGAGCTACAGACAGTACGTATTCCACAGTCCTCAGACCTGTGAAAAGGTCTCCCTATAATCCTGCTGTAATAGTTGCAAAGTGTGTATACAGGGGTTTTCTATCCTCGACTAACTCTACTAACTGCTATCTGTTCCTATTTTGTATACACCAGCATGAAAAAAATGCAGCAATATCATGTTTCCATAACTAGGCTTGTACCTTGCGATGATCCACACTTACCTTCCACGTGGCTCTCTGGTTACAACTCCAACTACTGCGTGCTCTCAGTTAATCAGCCCTTGAACTCCATTATGTAAAGCCTTTTAAATCTAGCAAGCAACTCTACACAGTTGGTACAGCTGTTAAACCATTGTGTTTGTGAAGGGACAGGTTGCAGAAAGAAAAGCAAACTACAAATGAATATTGCCCAAAATGCATACCCTGCACAGGCATTGCAGAGATTAGACTAATGACTATGGGAGGACAACACCCACGGTGCTAAATTCTTTCTCTTCTCAATATTCACAAAGTTATCCATCAAAGACAATTTACTTAGTTTTTGTGCAGGAGATGTGAACACCACTTTTCAAGATATTTTTTCCTATGTCAGTCGTTTTAAATAAACAACTTATATTGTGTAGCTGTTGGGTGTGTTTGTGTGATATGACCTTGCCAAGCAGGGAGTGGAGTGCCTTGTATAGAATAAACTTTATATTACTGAACAATATATAACGATGAAGTATAATCAGTCATTTGCCTGTGGTGACTCATGATAATTACTGTATTAAACTTTGATAACAGCATTTTTCCCTCCCCTCTGTCTCATCTCATCTTTCCCTGCACTACCCCCAGGCTTCAGCAGTCTTTACCAGCCTTCTGGTAATATTCTGTTTTGTACAGTGCCAGTAATACTGTCTATCATCTCAGGCCTCTGCTTCCTGGAATCATTAATACTGTGCTTTGGAAATTATT